>CM042147.1:127336644-127444144 GCA_023376005.1 Doryteuthis pealeii
AGGAGACATTGATAGTTGTTGATTGATCACGTTGTTTAAAAAAATGTTCATATGAATATGAAATGATTAGCCTCTTAAGAATAGTTCGAAATTAGGTTATGAGGAAACAGCTGGGATAAAACGGTTTTGAAGTATTATTGACGTCCAAACCATTCTACTTACGTTTGTGTGTGTGTTGTGACTAGTGTATGTGAGCAAAGAGAGAAGAAGAGAGAGAGAGAGAGTATGAGAAATTGATAGCGAGAAGAGGGGAGAGGGAGGCAGGGAGGAGGATGGTCGAGAGTGGGGCTGTGAATGTAGGTGAGGGCCAAAAATGGATGAAATCATTGAGTTTTATTTGGAAGATTATTTATAAAAATTGAGAGAGAGAGAGAGAGAGAGAAGAGAGAGAGATCTGTATGGAAATGTGAGGAAAACTAATTGTTTTTCATTTGGGTGTTCTATGTGAGCGCATTTGTATGTTTATTTATTTGTTTATTTATTTATTTGTTTTTCATTTTAAGTATGTGACAAGAAAGTGTGTGTGACAGTGTGCACGTGTGTGTGTGTGTGTGTGTGTGTGTGTGTGTTTATGTGTGGGGTTAAAATTTATTAGTTAAAGTTGTAATTATTATTTTGTTTTTATATTGTAATTGTTTGTATATTTATTATTTATTAAATATTAAATATACACATTAATCTGTTCTGGTCTCAAAACTCAGAACCTTGCGATTCCAAGGCAGATGCTCTACCAACTGAGCTATAGTGCAAACTAACACATACCAAAATATTGCAAAACTTTTGACTCACCCTAATATCATTTTAGAATCTAAAGATACAATGAAGCATAAAATTGCATCATGGATCAATATTATAGCTGGTTGTTTATAGTCCTGTGTAAATACTCACATATTAATACTCCAGGGAGTAGAGATTTCTCAATATGTTAAGTGTGAATTGAAATATTCTATCATGTCCTCATATTGCAATTATCCATTGTAATTACACATGAAGTGAATTAACGCACAATAGGGTAGGTCGATTTTAGAACTGTAACATCTCCATGTGGCAAAGGCTGCAAATGAACATAAAAAATTACCACACCAAATATTTTTTTTAAAACATTGCCTTCGTTTGAGGAAATAGATTTCAATCTTTTAAAATGTTATCAATGTCACAGCTTACTTATCAGGTAAAAAGCAACATATTAGATGTGTCGGTGGTGATGGAGGCATATTTTCTCTAATCGGGGGGGGGGGGAGGGTCACAGTCAAGTCTGACACAAGGTTCCAATCGACAGTCTAAACACTCCCAACTCCGAAATCCAATATCCAAAATTATTTCTTTGTCCTGCTCGTCTCGACAACAAAATACTACTGCAGTCGTTCTCACTGGTCTGTGAGAATAAGTCCTTTAAATACACCTTAATTTCACCACATCCGGGCACCTCACTCATAATTGTCCGTGCAGCACGTGCGACACTCGTCAGCATGGCGTGACCACCTACATCTGGGCCACTATGCTATTTCTTATTTCACTGATCGTCAACAGCTCTCACATTCTGAAGGAAGCGGGTTCGACTCTAGGTCAGTCCTACATGCTAGGCAAAGCCTAGCCCACTTCCTTCGAGAATACGGCAAGTCTTCACGCCCGCCACTCTCTCTGTCACACCGTGTTGCACAAGGTAGGTCTTCTCTCTCACTACATTTTCAATTTGAATTCTAGTTATAATTTTTTATTTGTTTAAAATGACAAGTTTTTTTGGTTTTTTTAATATTGAAATTGTTAAACTTTAAGATATATTTCTCGACTAAATGTTGTGAAAATGAGGATTTTTGGTGCATTTCAGTTGACGAATTTTAGATGGTATTTCCTCTAACAATGGTGCAAGTACAAGATTTAGTTTTTGGTATTGTGTACTCATTATACCAACACACAACTTTTGCTGTTTGAGAGAATTTGATAATAAAAAAAAGTGAAAAATCACCCCCCTCCCCAATGCACAACGACAATCTACTACAATATTATATATACAGTGCACTATATTACTAATCACTGTGAGTACCTTTGACATCTTAAACTGCTTTGGTCACATGACATATGTACTGCAAACAACCATGTAACAAAATATTGCAAAACTTTTGACTCACCTTCGTATATTTACAAACATAGTGAAATATTATATATATATATATATATATGTATAATAAAATAAGTATATAGAGGTATTACATATCTATTTATTTGATGGCAATAAAACAGTCACAACCTTAGGTTTCATACATGCAAAATCGCATGCATTCATCAGGTGACGTTGATCCGAATACAAGGAAAATAAAAAAAAATCGAAAAAAATCAAAAGGTTTTTACAGGCATAAGATGTTTATGATTGGATGAAGTGGTATGCGATTTTGCATGTATGAAACCTAAGGTTGTGACTGTTCTATGCCATCAAATAAATAGATATGTAATACCTTTATGTATTTATTTTATATTATATAAATAAAAATTTGGCGCACCATTCCAGTGAAAGCTGAAGCGGTGACTATTCCAGACTATATATATATATATATATATATATATAATATATATATATATATATATATATATATTTAAAGTTAAACCTAATGAGTCAGATATACCTACTAACAGTTTCGCTTAGTAGCTACTAAGCGAAACTGTTAGTAGGTATATCTGACTCATTAGGTTTAAGTTTATTATTTGCTTTACTTAGGTATTGAGCACTTTTTACTTTTTAGCTTTAGATAATCCTGGCGGTTTATATATATATATATATATATTTTTCATGTATATATAATTTTTTTCTTTTGGCCAAGTGTTATAGAATTAACCGATTATTTTCGGTTGGTACGACTATCTTGGTATTTTCTTTTTTTCAATTTTTTCCCCAGGTGAAGTTTGGTGGTATATTTTTACAATCAAACTATTTGCCGGGTTTTTTCTTAGTGCAAGGGTTGACCAATAAGTATGGTATATATATATATATAGCGCACAATATCACTAATCACTGTGGGTACCTTTAGCAGCTTGAACTGCTTTAGTCAATGACATACGTGCTGAAAACGACCATGTACCAAAATATTGCAAAACTTTTGACTCACCCTAGTGTATATACAAACATTTTGAGAATTATACACACACACACACACACACACACACACACATATATATATTATGGACTCTCTCATCGATTTTCGAGGCATGAGGGTTCACACATACAATGAACATCCACACAGTGATTTGTTTATAGTGGTGAAGGCTTGTGTTGGACCATCCACACTTTTTGGCACAGTCGATAGGAAAGAATTGGTGCATCAAATGTTGCCACAAACCCAATCAACAACCGACCTCAGGAATTTTGAATTCAGAGTTATCCCTCTCCTAGACTGGTTACCTACCCAAGGTTGAAGGGCCCAGTCTGCCCTACTATTTAACCCATAGCTGGAGGGAAAATATATGGATTCATACCTTTCCCAAGGGTATTAGCGCTATGTGAAATGCCAACAGCTTCGTCTAGGAATTGACCTCAAATCGACAAGTCCATTTTCCACGACTCTAACCACTATATATATATATATATATATATATATATATATATACATATACATATACATATACATATACATATACATGATACTTCTTCTCAGAACTTGAGATAACACAGTCAGTCTAAATATTTATTTTGCTAAAGTAAAAAGTTGGAGACATCAAGAGATGAGATCTTCAAGAAAAAAGTTAAAGAAAACAAAGTTAAAGAGGAAATTGAAACTTTATAACTCAGACTATAAAAAGATGAATCAAATGAATGTGGTCTTTTCTTTAGAAGCCATCATGAAAGGAGAAGAGTTAACATTGGAAAAGAAAGAAAACAAGAAAAACCAGAAAATGTGTCTAATTCCAAAAGATTGTAGATAATGGGTGTCTCAAGTGTTGTAATGGTTACCAAACTGGATTACCAGACCATTGTTAATGAGTTTGATTCACACTGGGTGCCGCATTCTTCTGGTCTTGTGCCACCACTAAGCTAAGCTAAGTAAATAGCTTTGGTCACTTTGTGTAGTGCAATGGTTAGCAAGCAGGATTAGCAGACTATTGTTAATGAGTTTGATTCTCACTGGGTGCCCTATTCATCCGGTCTTGTGTCATAGGTAAGCTATGCTGAGTAAATATCTTTGGTCACCTTGTGTAGCGCAATGGTTAGCAAGCTGGATGAGCAAACCATTGTTAATGAGTTTGATTCTCACTGGGTGCCCTATTCATCCGGTCTTGTGTCATAGGTAAGCTATGCTGAGTAAATATCTTTGGTCACCTTGTGTAGCGCAATGGTTAGCAAGCAGAATTAGCAGACCATTGTTAATGAGTTTGATTCACACTGGGTGCCCCATTCTTCTGGTCTTGTGTCACCACTAAGCTAAGCTAAGTAAATAGCTTTGGTCGCTTTGTGTAGCGCAATGGTTAGCAAGCAGAATTAGCAGACCATTGTTAATGAGTTTGATTCACACTGGGTGCCCCATTCTTACGGCCTTGTGCTACCACTAAGGTAAGATTAATAAATAGCTTTGGGCACCTCAAGTGGTGTAATGGTTAACAAGTTGGATGAGCAAACCATTGTTAATAAGTTTGATTGGACCTGGCCTTAATGACAATGGGAACGCTACTCCACATTTAACAGAGGTCCTGAATTGGAACCTTACCACCAATCAACCAACCAACCTTTTTCTATATTCGCAAGTACTTCTAGTAAATGATATTACTCTCCCCTTTCTGGTTCAAGATTATAATGCTAGTAAAAAGAAAGTCGGTAACAGCCAGACAGCAAGGGAGTCTATCCCCTTTTCACTAGTGCTAGACCAAGGAGATTGTTTTGGCATCTGAGGTGGAGTGCCACACCTACCATCAGCTCCTCACTTTACCGCACATATTCCTGTGCTACTCATATGCTGAGTTGGCGAGGGCTGGTATCGAACCAGGAACCTTAAGGTTCCCAGCCGAACACTCTACTGACTGAGCTAAATACAGCCCTTTAATCTAATTTTATTCTCTATCCCTTTTTTTGTTGCTTATATATCATTTTATCACCTTCTCTCTCTCTCTCTCTCTCTCTCTCTCTCTCTCTCTCTCTCTCTCTCATATATATATATCTCTTTGTCTCTTTGTTATTTATTGATTTCTGTGAAGAATATGGTTAAATACAAAACAAGTAATTAATACCATACAACATGATCCCCAATGATGCTAACACATTGTTAAAACCAATTACTAAAAAAGTATAAATATAAATATATATATAAATATACACAACATATATTACTTCCTAACCGTTAGGCATGACATAACCCCAGACAGATTGATATGCCGTTAAAATCAATCAACCAACCAAACAGATGCATTTTTTTTCTCAGTTTATATTCTGATGAAACTGTTAAAACCAATTACTAAAAAGTATAAATATAAATACACAACATATATTACTTCCTAACCGTTAGGCATGAAATAACCCTAGACAGGTTGATATGCCGTTAAAATCAATCAACCAACAAAACAGATGCATTTTTTTTTCTCAGTTTATATTCTGATGAAACTGTTAAAACCAATTACTACAAAAGTATAAATATAAATACACAATATATATTACTTCCTAACTGTTAGGCATGACATAACCCCAGACAGATTGATATGCCGTTAAAATCAATCAACCAACCAAACAGATTCATTTTCTTTCTCAGTTTATATTCTGATGAAACTGTTAAAACCAATTACTACAAAAGTATAAATATAAATACACAACATATATTACTTCCTAACCGTTAGGCATGACATAACCCTAGACGGGTTGATATGCCGTTAAAATCAATCAACCAACAAAACAGATGCATTTTTTTTTCTCAGTTTATATTCTGATGAAACTGTTAAAACCAATTACTACAAAAGTATAAATATAAATACACAATATATATTACTTCCTAACCGTTAGGCATGACATAACCCCAGACGGATTGATATGCCATTAAAATCAACCAACCAACCAACCAAAAGAGAGAGGAGAAAAGCTGCTTGGTATTATATTTTAATGAAACTTTTGGGTTACACATTCTTCTGGTCTTGAACAATAACAGACACATCGAGGTCAATAATACTTAACTGCTACCTGCGCATTTAAATTTTAGGTATGATAATGTAGCCATGACAACATGATGAGCGAATTATATACATTAGTATTTGAACTGAAAATAATGAAAATTGCAATAAATTTAGTAAAAAAACTACTGTCTGAATATGTTGCTAAGTTGAGGGAGGCGGGGTAGGCCCCCACCCTGAAAATCACTCGGCCCCACACCCTGGGAACCTGATGTGAACTAATTTCTGTGTGCTAATTCTTCTAGCATAAACCATTTTTACTCATGCCCTCCCACCCGCATCTGTACTCATTGCCACAACCCAGACTTAATGGATGCCCTTCTCTCCCCTTGCAGTGCCCTGGCAACATGCCTACTGCAGCCTTGCAACAATGCACATATTTGAGAAATCACAGTTCATTAATTTAACCACAAATATGTATATATATATATATATATATATATAACAATGTGTATTTTGTTTACAAGAGAAAATGGCTATCATCACATTGTCAAACTGGCGAAGTCTAAATAAAAATATCAAAGCTTGTATCAAAATGCAGACATGAAAATAAGTTGCTACTATGCTATTGCAGTGAAGAATTGCCTAGAGGGTTTAAATGAATTAGAGTGGCTTGTGTCTGGTGTAAAATGTAAGCAAAATTAACAGCTTTCTTACCTCAAAACACACAACAACTGAAACCACTATAATTATATTCTACTAAAACACAAATGCAATGGTTCATTCACCTGATTTCTTTGACATTGTTGCTGGAGTCCTACAAGAAGATACATCAGCACCATATATATTTAGAATATGCTTATATCATGAACTCTGAACAGTCATTAGATTCAATAAAAAATAAGGCTTCAGTCTAAAAAAGGCAAGAAACCAGTGATATCCCACAGTGGACTATGCAGATGATCTAGCGCTTCTCATAACTACAACTGCACAAGCTGAATCGCTGCGACATAGAGTAGAGAAGGTGGTTATATTCAATACTACCGGATATTATATCATAGTAAATATATTAATGATAATATAAAGGGTTGATAATGTAGAGAAGGTGGTTATATTCAATACTACCAAGGATATTATATTATAGTAAATATATTAATGATAATATAAAGGGATGTAGAGAAGGTGGTTATATTCAATACTACCAAGGATATTATATCATAGTAAATATATCAATGATAATATAAAGGGTTGATAATGTAGAGAAGGTGGTTATATTCAATACTACCAAGGATATTATATCATAGTAAATATATTAATGATAATATAAAGGGTTGATAATGTAGAGAAGGTGGTTATATTCAATACTACCAAGGATATTATATCATAGTAAATATATTAATGATAATATAAAGGGTTGATAATAAGGGTTATAATTCATAAATAAAATTATACATTCTTTATAAAAAAAAATGCATGGTTCCATTGGGAGTAAGGGCCAGTTTAGCTCAGTCAGTAGAGCATCTGCCTAGGAGCCACAGACCCAAACTATACCTCTTTTACCTGAAGGGGCAGGTGTTGCCTACAGGGAAGACACCCTGAAATCACATGAATAATATTAACTCACCCACCTAATATCTTATTATAATGGAGATTGTGTGTTTGTCTGTCTGTAACCAAAACTATATCACTACTCAAGTCACAATTCCCTTAGTTATTTACATCACATTCTCAATGATTTTATTTTTATTTTAACCTCAATTATTAATAAAATTCTTTTATATTATTTATACTGTTAACCATATCTACATACTAATAACATGCAATTGTATTTATATATACAACAAAATAGCGGTTTACAGTGTGAACGGGAAGGCTAATTTGCAAATTGATATTAAGAATGTAATTTTAATAAATATATGCTTAGTATTATTGGTTTCTAACTGTTTGGTTTTATTTTAATGAATATAAGCAAAAATCTCTTCAATGAATCTTAAATGAAATCCATTAACAAGAAAAAATAACTGTCATTTTATTCTTTACTTCCTCTTTTAACTAAATACTTAAATTAGAAAAAATAACAATGAAAGACGAGAGTGATGGAAGAGTAAATTTCAGTTGTTCTATTTTTCGATTATATCCCCTCTGTTTCAAATCTTTTTATCTGTATTCTTATTTAGTTTCATTAGCCTTTCTAATTTAATATATTTCATTACATTAAAACTTAAATACTTGCACCCAGAGGGTGCATATATTTGCTAGTGAATATAAAGAAGTTTGAATACCAAATTTGGTAAAGGCATGCACATACCAAATATAAACAACAGACAGACAAACTCTACCGAATTATTAATATATATATATGTATGTGAAGAAAATATTTTAAAAATATAACAAACACAGGATGTTATGATCAGGAAACAATTTTTAGTGTCAATACTTAAGCATTTCGGTATATTGTACCATCTTCAGGACACTGTTAAGTAATGTTTATGTGAGGGACAAAATGAAACATGTTAAGTGTATAGTGAATGTGTGAATAAGATGTTATGAACCGTTAATTTTCATATGCGCATTTGTTTACGAAAGCCAATGACGTGATCAATGCATGTGCAAAAATGGAAGGTGAAGATCATTTTGTCCCTCACATAAACATTACTTAACAGTGTCCTGAAGATGGTACAATATACCGAAATGCTTAAGTATTGAGACTAAAAATTGTTTCCTGATCATAACATCCTGTGTTTGTTATATTTTAAAAATATTTTCTTCTCATATTGTTGGATTAATTTCCTCACCGTATTTCCATATATGTATGTGTGTAGGGGGCCAGTTTAGCTCAGTTGGTAGAGTATCTGCCTAGGAGCCACAAGGTTCTGGGTTCAACACAAGCCCTCATTAACTCTATGCATGAGTGGCCCAGCTTGGATCTGTGCAGTAAAGTAGAGAGCTGATGGTTGATGTGATGCTCCACTTCAAATGCAAAAAGAATCTCCCTGGTCTAGCGCTAGTGAAAAAAGAATAAACTCCCTCACTGTCTGGCTGATACCAACAATAGGCCACTCTGCCGACTTTACTGTTACTATATTATATTGTGTACATATATATATATATATATATATATATATATATATATATACTAGTACAAAATAAAAAACACCCTCCGGGCGATGTAAAATAGATTTTTGAAACATATTGCCCGAGGGGTGGGAGTAAAAAATTCAATGTCAGCGAGTTTGTATGTAAAATAAGTAAAATCATCAAATTCATTAAAGGATTAAAAGATAGAACAATTTGAAATGTAAACTTTAAATATGTATTAAAATAAAACAAACTATATATAGATATATAATACCAGTCATGTATTTATTAAAACTTGTTTTAAAAAACAATGAGGACTTCTGATGTTGCATGTTCAAATTTTGAGTTTATTAATTCTATGTTATGACGATTTTGGGTAATGTGACGTAAGCAGTGACGTAATTTTTGTTACAGACAAAAACCAGAAGTGAATCTCCGTTATTAATAGATATGTCAAATGAAAATGGAAGTGAATCCGATGGTATGTTGAAAAGAGAAATAAAGGAAAGAAAGTATTGAATGGATGAAATAGGATATTTTAATTAATTTAAAAAACGGATTTTGAAAACTTGTTCCAGCCATCTTCTCTCTGTTTCAAAATCCGTCGCATGCGACATGACGTCAATATAACTGTCTTCTCCACAACGTTTGAAGACTTTCTTCATGTGATTTTTAAAAAAGTTCTTTTTTTGGAACATTTCAAAAATTTTTCCGCATTCCAATGAATTTTATTTAAAAAAATAAGGATTTACTCTGAGGAAGGTCGATATTTCTTTGTGTGTTGAACATTTCTACATTTTTTTATTATTATTATTTCATTTCATTTTGTTATTTAAAAATAATAATAGATAGAATAATGTACACATGGATAAACTCCTGACCGAAACCCGTGTAAGTTAAATTAATTAAAATATCCTATTTTATCCATTCAATACTTTCTTTCCTTTATTTCTCTTTTCAACACACACACACACACACACACATACACACACACACACACATATATATATATATATATAGGCTTGGTCTGAAGATTGCATAGACAAGAAACTGTCAGTAA
The DNA here is from genome assembly GCA_023376005.1 of Doryteuthis pealeii. Classification (NCBI taxonomy): domain Eukaryota; kingdom Metazoa; phylum Mollusca; class Cephalopoda; order Myopsida; family Loliginidae; genus Doryteuthis; species Doryteuthis pealeii. The sequence goes on from CM042147.1 coordinate 127,346,861, forward strand.
CCAGGCGCCGTTGACTCCATGTCCATGCTACTTTAACTAAATATATATGTATATATATATATATATATATATATATGTCATATATATATATATATATATCATATATATATATATATATATATATATATATATATATATATATCATGGGCTGGGTTAGCTAAGTCGGTAGAGCGTTCGGCTAGAAATTACAAGGTTCCTAGTCCGATACCGGTCCTCGCCAACTCAGCGTTATGAGTAGCACAGGGATCTGTGCGGTAAAGTAAGGAGCTGATGGTAGGTGTGGCACTCCACCTCAGATGTAAAAACAATCTCCTTGGTCTAGCGCTAGTGAAAAGGGGATAGACTCCTTCACTGATTGGCTGATACCGACATTAGGCCGCCCCGACGACTTTACTTTATATATATATATATATATATATATATATATATAGACTTGGTCTGAAGATTGCATAGACAAGAAACTGTCAGTAACCAAGCGCCGTTGACTCCATGTCCATGCTACTTTAACTAATATATATATATATATATATATAATATAATTCTCAGTTTTAGCTTATTTAGTAATTTCACAATACCATATAATACACCACCCCCCTTACACACAACCATTATACTTTATATTGCGATTTAAAAAAAGCATATATCTGTGCCTTCAATATTTCCGACCCACAGAGAGAATTCAATAAAGAGTCTTATTAAATCTGGACAATATATAGAAAATCTGTTATAAACTGTACGGATGCCGTATTATTTTATAAGCAATAAGCTATTAATTTTTCTTATCATCTGAAAGGAAGAAGCTGTTTTTTTTTCTGTTACATATATGATTATTGTCAATAAACTTGGATGATGGACGTATTTGCCAATGCAACTTGATTATGAAGTTCTTTTTGTATATAGTTTTATTTTTTATTTTTATGTTTCATTATTTATTATCATTAGCAAAACGCAGTCCTGAGAAGAGGCACAGAGAAGGAACATTATAAGATGAAGCATTCATCATATCCAATATATTTATTCAGACTAATATCTTTATCTTTTGGAGTTGTGAATGTGTGAACAAAGATGTTCCTCTCTTTGTTTGTTCTTGCCCAGAGAAAAGCATAACGTTATTTTTCAAACATTAAGTCGACTTGCAGCTTGAGTCATATCTGTAATGGCTGTTGATGTATTAGTAAAAATATCTGCAATTTAGAAATAATATTATCATACATTGATATTTGTATTTACCAAGCCCCTCCATATGAGCAGGATGTGACACAAGGACATTCTTTTTTAAGTGGAGTACTTTTTAAACCCATAACTGGGGTGTTCATACCTTTCCCATGGGCATAAGTCTGAAAGTGAATGTAATGGTACAATTGGAAATCATACTTGCTTACTATGATGTTGTAGTTCATAATTTTTTTTTAGTGGCATATTGGTTTGGTTTGGTTTCCTTGTTTTAATGGAATATTGGCTTGGTTTGGTTTAGTTTCTTTATTTTAATGGCACATTGGTTTGGTTTGGGTTATTTATTTTAATGGCATATTGATTTGGTTTGATTTCTTTGTTTTAATGGCATATAGGTTTGATTTGGTTTAGTTTGGTTTCTTTATTTTAATGGTATATTGGTTTAGTTTTTTTTTTTGTTTTAATGGAATATTGGCTTGGTTTGTTTAGTTTCTTTATTTTAATGGCACATTGGTTTGGTTTGGGTTATTTATTTTAATGGCATATTGGTTTGGTTTGGTTTCTTTGTTTTAATGGCATATTGGTTTGATTTGGTTTAGTTTGGTTTCTTTATTTTAATGGCATATTGGTTTAGTTTGGTTTCTTTGTTTTAATGGAATATTGGCTTGGTTTGGTTTGGTTTGGTTTGGTTTATTTATTTTAATGGCATATTGGCTTGGTTTGGTTTATTTATTTTAATGGCATATTGGCTTGGTTTGGGTTATTTATTTTAATGGCATATTGGTTTAGTTTGGTTTCTTTGTTTTAATGGAATATTGGTTTGGTTTGATTTGGCTTCTTTGTTTTACTGGCATATTGGTTTGTTTTGTTTTTTAATATTTTAATGGCATATTATATTGGTTTGATTTCATTTCTTTGTTTTAATGGCTTATTGGTTTGATTTGGTTTCTTTGCTTAATAACATATCAACCCTGGTGTGAAATTTAATGCCTAAGCCATCCTTGTAGAAGAACAGTAGTTGTACTATTTAAGGCATAGTTGTGGGGGTTCATACTAATGAATTATTAATGCATTAATGCAATGAACTCACATGTGAAATCGACTGCTATTAATCGGTGTCTCAATTAATTCAGTGGATTTAACCCTGAAGATCCTTATGGTGAAACTCGAGTAGGTTATCTCTTGGACCCATTTTATAATATATATATATATATAACTTTGTGCATATATATATATATATATATATATATATATATATACAGTGGATTTAACCCTGAAGATCCTTATGGTGAAACTCGAGTAGGTTATCTCTTGGACCCATTTTATAATATATATATATATATATATAACTTAGTGCATATATATATATATATATATATATATATATATATATATAATATACACAGAGCTATATATATATATGCGCAGATATATATATATAATATAATATATATATATATATATATATGGTGACCCCAAAAAACAGTTTGTTTCTTTGGGATCACCCTGTATATGATTTATAACAACATTGGCAAAACATGATGGAATCTATAAAATCCTTACAACCAGCCCAAATGGACAAATCTTGTATCTGTCATCCATTCTTTTCCTTCTTAACTCAGAAAATTTATAGATTTAAGCAATTTGTCTGAAATTAACAATTTACAATAATTCATCATCCCATTTACTTCATTTTATGCAGAAACAAAAACAAGATAAATACAAAAACCGGGTAGATAATATGATCCCTAAAGAGGAATTATTTACCCTAATTCATCATCTGTTCTTCTTATTAAGTAGTTATATCATCATCATCATGTTGCGCTTTCAGTGCGGATATCCATGACAATCTCTCTCCATCCGTCCCTATCGCTCATCATTCTCGGGAGGTCCTCTATGCAGCATCCTGCATCCGCACAGAGCTGATCAACGTACGTTTTTGCTGGTCGCGCCCACACTGGCTTGTCCATGTGCTGGCTTCCACAGGAGGACGTCGCTTATGAGTTCGTCCTTGCTTCTCCAGCAGTGTCCCGTGTGTCTTCTCCGTCTTACTTGGATGGTTTGGGTGATATGTGGTAGGTGGCCATACAGCTGTTTTCTCGTAGGGTGCTGTTTCCACGTCTTGTTCAGAACCACCCGCAGCATTCTTGTGCAACTTCCATCTAGTTTATTCTCTAGTCGCTTAGTTAGGGTCCAGGGGCTGGAAGTAGTTATATATATATATATATATATATATATATATATATATATGGCGGTAAAAAAACCCAGACTTTTTTATGATTACCCTTTATATTATATATATATATATATATATTATATATATATATATATATATATATATATATATATATATATATATATATATATATATATATATATATATATAGAGAGAGAGAGAGAGTGACTAAAAAAAAACAGGCATGACTTTAAAAAAAAAACACTCTTTTTTTATCACCCTATATATATATATATATATATATATATATATATATATATATACATACTTGTATGCATGTGTGTTTATGTATATATGTATTTGTATACATGCATGTGTATATATATATATATATATATATATATATATATGTATAGATAAAAGGGTATGAAACCACACAATGAATATATTTTTATATCATTTTCATTGCTAATATTGAAAATATTTCGATTTATAAAAAATCATCATCATAGCATAATGATAATTAGGTCAGTTTTTAGATGTAAATGTTTTTAATCCGGACTCAGAAGCAGAAAATAATTTAAATTCAAACCGGAAACATTGTTTTTCCAAAAAGCATGTAAGCCGTGCGATCGCTTTGTTGCTGCATATTTCGTTAATGTCAAGTACATTTCGCTACATTGTACTTCTTCAGGGTAACAGTTTTTGAAAGAAAATATATATATATATATATGATAAGTAAATACACATTAGTGATGTGTTTATGATATGGCTTTTTTTTAGCCGACAATTTTTGGGAGAGATTGGGAGAAATTAGGTACGACTTCAATTAAGCACATATTCTCCCATATATATATATATATAGTATGAACAAAAAGTAATAAGACAAGCAGGAATATTTCTTATATGTTGTTTATTCTCAACTAGTTTCGACCTTGGGTCATCGTCAGGAGAAAATTTCTTATTTGAAGAAATTGTTTATAGATTTTTTGAAAGGGAGCATTACAGAAGAACTATAAAAATTGAAGTGTTTTTGAGGGTTTGACATGCTATTAAAATCCGGGTAGACGAGTGTGTTAGTAGTAGCAAGTCCATTTGTTCCGTGAAGAATCTCTATGAGGTGGGTTATTTTTTTAATGCTCTTATATATATATATATAAATATATATAACACATATATCTATATTGTTTAGGTTTGTAAAACAAACCTGTTCTTTCCATTAGTTTAATAGATTTTTTTGCACTCAAGATAGAACAATATAAAGTGCTTTCCAATATATTTTTTTTTAACAGTTAAAAGTTATATTAATTATTATTATTAGACAAAACAGCAAATTTCAGTGAATATAATTTATTCCATTATTTATTCAATCAATAGAGAATATCATCAATCATTATTATTAATTTTGACTCGTCTCACAGATAAGAAATCAACTAAGTTAATGCAGACTAAGGCCAGAGAAATGCACTGTATCAGCCACTCCACCCCACAAACCTCGTTTCTAGCAATAATTCCCGACCTATTGGCTGGGGTTGTAGAATTTGCTGACTGCATCTCTACAGATGGGTAAGCCCCTCCCAATGGAGCCACCTGTTGACTATGGGTAGTGGCCTGCGATGCTTAAAGTCGGGATCTAGCAGCAGGCCATGACAGACAGCACTCTGTTTTGGCCCTTATTTAGGCAAGACGGATGGTCAGAGAGGCTCCCTCTGATCAATCGGTTGATCACATCAAGCCATAGCACCCATATGATTGTCCCAACTCTATTACTCTTACGGCAAACCCCCAACCTTTTTTATCATATATATATTTACCAACCCCTCCGCACGAGCAGGATGCGACGTAAGGTCAATTTATTAAGCGGAGTTCAATAGGTTTGAATTCAGAGTTTTCCTTCTCCTAGACCGGTTGCCTAATCAAGGTTAAAGAGCCCAGTCTACCCTACTATTTATCCATAGCTGGAGGGAGTGTAGGATTCATACCTTTCCCAAGAGTATTATTTTTTATCATATATGAGCTAGAAGGTAGTAGATGAGGGTCTTAGTGTCCTGGGTATGACGTTAAACTGCCATCTAATGTTCCAATTCTATAGCTCTAAGGTGTGTGGAGTACCTCTTCATTTCCATTACTGCCAGGTCCACTCTGACTCAGAGTGGTAGTACCTGTTAAGGGTCTCATCTATGGTTTAAATAGAAAAAATGAGATTTTTAAAAAATGTTTAAAAAAATTGAGTTGGAAAAAAAATTGAATACTATCAAGAATGAATAAAACAAAATGTCTTCAGTATAAAATAACCCAGCAAGGGTTGACATGTCGTAAAATCCAACCAACCAACTAACCAACCAATCTTACACTCATGGTCAAAAAATTGTCTAAAGTACTCAATTACATATGATTAAATCGATTTTGATTAAATTTATGTCATTACATAATGAATAGATGGCCTATTTATTATGTAAGATAATTGTAGAATCCAAAAATTAACTTGTATTTCATTAGAAGAAGAACCGTGGAAAATAATATGATAGACAAGACTTAACCAGTAGCTGACCTTTGTTGCAGTTCTCTGATTGGTCAGTTCGATTTTGAAAATGGGTTAGTTAGAGATTCAAATTGAATTAGGCAATCACTTGGGACAGACATAAATGTCGTCATTCCCCAGAATTCCTCTCAGTGTGTGATAGTTATCTTTAGGGACATGAGAAATATAGATGTCTGAAATACACCAAGTTGTTGTGTTTGTTTATAAGAACAGAAGATGGACACAGAGATTAAGAAACACCCAAGATGAAGACTAGTGGATCATCCAATGTAGCAGTATAGCAGATATAGAAGATAGCCAGTATATAAGTATAAATATAAGAAGAAAGTATTTTATAATTTGCTTCAAGCATTGTGTTTATATTGGTTTTGTGGTTGGTTTTGAAGGCTGTTACAATGAACATGATTCCCTAACCTCTATGCTTAAATCAGTCTGTTGGGGCATCCTGATGATGATGATGATGATAATGTTCAAGACAATATGGCACAATTGAGATATGTCTATATCCTGATGATGATGATGATGATGTTCAAGACACTATGACACAATTGAGATATGTCTATTTATATGAATCTATGAGAATTGAGGTAAGAGCTCTTTTGTGAAGGAGTTAGATTTTGTCAGTCTGTGTTACATTTTTAAACTACAAAGTGTAATACTTTCACATACCAACCCAAATGAACATATCACACTGCTCAGAATGAAATTGTCAATTATGCATTGATGAATTTTGCCAATTTTTCAAAAACAATATCTTTAATTGATATTTTATTTCTTTTAAATAATATTATTTATTGATTATTCAGTAAAAATTGAATCCCATTTTATCAAATTCTTCACTTTTTTTTTTAGACAAACATGGAAAACCTTTCAACTCATATTGTACAGTTTCAACTGATTCTGAAATGGTGCTAAATTTGCAAGGAATATAAATTCTATATTTGAGAATGATGCTGTTTGTTGAAGGAGTGGAAAATTTTGGCTTAAAAAAAAAATTTTGAAAATAGGAATTCAGAAAAACATCAATCAATAACTTTGAAGGTTGTTATGGAAAATGATCCAAAAATCTCGTGATTTTAATGGAACATCAAACCATCTAGGGCTATTTTATGTCCAGAGTTTGGAGAATTGCATACATCATACGTTTATATTCATTTTTTTTTTGAAGCACTCATAATGTAATGGTTATCATTGTATGAAAATGGACATGATGACTGGAGTTCAAATCCTGAATGCAGCTATTTACATTTTACATAGCACTAATACTCTTAGGAAAGGTATGAATCAAACTATTCTCCCTTCAGTAATGGTTAAATAGTAGGGCAAACTGGGCTCTTTAACCTTGGAATGGCAACCAGTCAAGAATGAAAACTCGGACCATATTAACTTTAGGCACCCCTTTTTGATCTCAATTAAGAAAGGACATGTTTTTCATTTACACCGTCAATATCCATTGTTTGTTAGGGGTTAGGGTTAGGGGTTAGGATTAGGGGTTAGTTTTATAATTTAAAAAAAAATCTAATAATCATCTGTTAAAACAACCGGATTTTGACATGTCCTTTCTTAATCGAGATAAAAAGGAGTGCCTAAAGGTCATATGGTTTGAAAACTCTGAATTCAAATCTGTTAAACTCTGCTTAAAAATTAGCCCTGTGTCCCATCTTACTTGTGGGTAGACATTGGTAAATACATATTTTCATTTTTTGTGTTTTTGCTTCTTAAAAGTTTCTTGCTCTTAGTTATATAATATCGAGCATAATATAATATTTTTTAATACAAATAATTTGGACACAGCTGTATGGTTTCCCTATCTAATACTAATAATTTAAAAATGAGTTTATTTGATGGGGCCCTAACTGGTACCACCACTCTGGGTCAGAGTGGACCTGGGAGTAATGGGAATGAATGGGTACTCCACTCTCCCAGATTTCCAGAACTGGAACCTCACCACCAGATACAGTTTAGTATCATACCCAGATACCTCTTTTTTGAAGAGGTGAGTCTTACTCCTCTGCTGGGGATGCAGTCAGTATATTTCAAGTCCCACCAACAACATTCACTTTCAGATTAATACCCTTAGGAGTGGTAAGAAGTCCCCAGCTATGGATTAAATAGTAGCACTACCATTCTTCTACAAGGATGGCTTTGGCATTAAATTACCCACAAGGGTTGATATGTCATTAAGTAAAGAAACCAAACCAAACCAATATACCATTAAAACAAAGAAACTAAATCAAAGTTTGTAAAACAAGATAGATGTAAGAAATATTGTTTATAGAGCTGTGCTTAGTTAAACCATTGTTTTTGCATCTGAGGTGGATTGCCTCACCTACCATCAGCTCCTTACTTTACCACACAGATCCCTATGCTACTTCATACACTGAGATGACGAAGGTCAGTATCGAACCAGGAACCTTGTGGCTCCTAGCCGGACACTCTACTGACTGAACTAAACTGAATATTAAGTTATAAGTAAATGAACCTTTAACTTCGATTTTCTAAAATATGGAAAAAAATATAGAATAGGTATGCCCAAAAATTGGCTGCTATTCATTTTAAAAATGAATTAAAATGAATTAAATCCATTATTCAAGATCAAATTTTTGTCTAAGTCAAAAAGTAGTAACATAATGAGCATCAGTAAAAAAAAAAGCAAATTAATATTACACATGTAATTTATTTTTAACTCATTTAAAACGATTTTTTGGTCAATTTCAATCGCATTTGGCGGAAACGCTGCTTAAAATCCGTGTTTACAAAATAAATTGTAACATTTGCGATTGAAAAAAAATTTGTCAAAAAATCTGTTTTTTCAATACAATTTTGACCCGTTAGAAAAGTTAGAAGTTAGAGTTAGTTAATTGAGAATCAAGCTAGAAGCCGTAGTGGCTATACATATATTTGAGTTCTATGTTTTTTCTCAGTGCGTGTGTGTGCAGTTATATTGGGATCAGGAAAGAAAGCTATGTGTATACCCAAAAAAATATGTCTCCATGTTCATAATTAAGAACCAAGATGGTAGCGAAGTGTAACAACACCCAATACGACCTGATGAAAGAGAAAATGTCGGACATTAGTAATGTTACAATCTTTTGGGCCATCCTGTAGGCCTTAAACCAGAGCGCTTGTCCAGTGGAATTGGATCCTTGGTAAATCCCTTGGTAAAGAGTCCTGAGTATTGATAATCATCAGGTAATCCTGAGTATTGTAAGTCCCTCCTCAATGAGTGCAATTAGAATTATGGCCTGTTTAAGGGTTTAAGTAGTATATCAGCCACGCAGTATGGCTAGTGATTGGCCAGAGGAATAAACCACGTGACCTTGGCTAGTCTATAAATCCAGGTGGGGAATTGGAGTACACCTTATATACAAAATATTCCAACAAGTAGACGTAAGGAGAAAAAAAAAGAAGAATATGCAATACAGATACTTCACTTTAATCCTAGTGTAGCAATAGAGGAGTAGTCAGCTGTTACAATTTTTGTGGCCATCCTTTAGGCTTCAAACAATAGCGCTTGTCTAGTGGAGATCCTTTGTGTTAAGCAGAGCGCTATCCTTAGTGAAGAATCCTTTGGTTGTTCCTTGATGCTCCTCAGTCTTGCAGGTCCTTTGTCAATGATTGTAAATGGACGTCTGTCAGTATCACCGATTAAGTAGTTAACCAACATGTATTCGGGCTATTGATTGGCTGAGGTTTAAACCATGTGACCTCACTTAGTCTATAAATTTAAGTGGCAGATTGCAGCATGGCTTATATACAAAAAATAATCCAATATTATATATGTGATGGCTGGATATTAATGAAAACCCTAAACATCATCTGAAACAATACTGTCATTTATGGAAAGTTATGGTAAATATCTGGCAGAAAATAATAATGTGAATGTTAGTGTGTCCATGAGTCAGAGTGTCACATTTTTCAACTTTACTCCTAGAGGCTGTAGCCCAACATACCATACCATTTGGATATTAGGCCGACTCTGTGGGGAAATTAAAAACATTCCTGATCGAATCCAGAATTGCAATCCTGAGATTCTGGATTCCCAAGTTTAATTACTGGGATTATTTTGATTTATAAGAATTAAACTTTTACAATGATGATTAAACAAAAAACAGTGCTTTTTCGGCTGAACTTGCACAAAGGTGTCAAAATTAGGGTGACCCAGAAAAAAACAGAACCCAAATTATTTATTTATTTTCCCATTAAACTAACCTTAAACCCCAACTCCAACCCCAACCCTAACCCATAAGCCTAACCCTAACCCCTAACCCTAAATCCTAAACCCCCTAGATAAGATTAACAGTTTTATTACAAAATTTGTGGGTTCTGTTTTTTTCTGGGTCACCGGTATACATTGTGACCCAGAAAAAACAGAAACCAAATTATTTATTCATTTTCCCATTAAACTAACCCTAAACCCCAACCCTAACCCTAATCCTAACCCTAACTCTAAACCCTAACCCAAGACCCCCATAGTTAAAATTAACAGTTTTATTACAAAATTTGTGGGTTCTGTTTTTTCTGGGGCACTCTAATTTTGACACCTTTGTGCAAGTTCAGCTGCTTTTTCTATTAGAAAAAAGTGTCGAACATTTTTACATGAATAAAATGAAAAAATGTATGAGGAATAAAGTGATAAGACAAATTGTAATATTTTTTATTGTTCTGAAGTAATTTTTAACTTAGACCAGGCGGAAAGGTTTTGTGAAGAAATATATATATATATATATATATATATATATATATATATACGTATAGGTATCCGATGACTGGTATGTAGACGATAATTCTATTTGGATCATCAATATTTCCTCTATATCCACAATGCATGTTCATGTTGGTGCACACTTATAGATTTCTACAAGGATTTTTACAAATTCCTAAGAGAGCTCAATGTATGATAATTAATAAATTAATCATATACAGACCAATATTCATATTATATATATTATATATATATATATATATATATATATATATATATATATATATAGCTGGCAAATGTCAAGCCACACTGAAGAGACATGATACATCGAAACCTGGTGTCTGTGAGTGACTATATATATATATATATATATATATATATATATATATATATAACTAAGATTGAAACTAGTTGAGAACAATTGAAAAAAAGATAGCATAAAAAATGTTCCTGTTTGTTGTGTCATTATTTTTCATGATATATATACACACACACACACACACACACACACACACACACACACACACGCATATATATATATTTATATATATATATATATATATATATATATATGTCTTTTCAGCTGTTCTACCCACACAAAAAAATTTTTTTTTTTAAATAAAGCCCTCCCCCGGAACAACAAGCTTAATTGTCGCTCAATAGGGGCGGCTTTTAAGCTAGTATATTATAAACTTTAAAGTGACTAAACTGTTAATGCAGTTAATGAAGTAGTCTAGCTTGTGATAATGGATTTGAGATTCTAGCAAGCCGTGCTAAGTTTGGTAAACAAAAAGGATTTTTATTTTTGCTCAACAATAATATCTACCTCCAGGTTAGCAATATTTGTGTTATTAAAACTGAATCCTTTGAAGATGGAGACTTTATTTGCAATATCTATTCATGAAACCTTTCTCAAACAGACAAACATTTTTATTTTTTCTTCAGACATGAACACTTCTTCCTTAAAGGCAAAAAAAAAAATTAATTATGAGAAACCTTCCAAGAATTTATTGGTTCTTTGAAAAAATTCTTTAGGAAGAAAATTACAAACTTTTTTTTTCTAATGTGGAATAAATGCTTTTAGGCTGGTGGGAATATTTTGATTAAGTAAATAATTATTTTCCTATGAATTAAAAAAGAACAGAAAAAATGCTTAAAATAAAATGGTAATTACATGTTAAACAACTTAAAATATGTAGTCAGAAAAGTTGGGATTGAAAATATAGGTTTATATCATAATTATTTCTCTGAATGTTTGAGATGAGGCTTGATGATTAGTATTATCTGCGTTATTCGGACTATTGTCCCCATCTTCATTGTTATTTGTACAACGTTTTGGCCAATATGCCCTCCGGCTTTCTTCAGATATTTCTTGTCGGACTCGGGAACCTTCTTTTCGAACTCGGGAACTTTCTTGTAATCGGGAGCCATCACGGAACTTTGAACTTAACCCTTTATTTAGTCCACGGGGGTATCCTGTTCTCATTCAGCTAACCATAGCTGGGGTAGGAGTTGTGTTAATTATTTTTCTATGTTACTGCCTCTACTCAGGATTGAACCTGGAATCCAGAAATAACTGTCACTTAGAACTGTCTTAACCTAATGTCTTGTTTTGGCTAGAATATCTACCTATTCATTTTTATGTATGATTTTTTACCTAGACTCATATTGTTTTTTTTTTTCTCTCCTTTCTCAATCTGATCTAGCCTTCTTAATTATGGGTTCCCATATTGTATTACAACAAGAAAGTTCCCGAGTTCGAAAAGAAGGTTCCCGAGTTCGAAAAGAAGGTTCCCGAGTCCGAGAAGGTTCCTGAATCTGACAAGAAATACCTGAAGAAGGCCGGAGGGCATATCGTCCGAAACATTGTACAAATAACAATGAAGATGGGCACAATAGTCTGAATAACGGAGATAATACATATCATAATTAGTTTTTTTTAATATCAAGGAACAATCTGAGGAAGAATTGAAACCATAAAGACAACATATTATTTTTATAGCAGATTTGAAAAATGATGTCAGTTCTGTTTGAATGTTAAGCGTCTAATCGTATGGTTTCATTTCAGGGAGAAAAAAAATTAAATAATCTTGGGTGAATATAGCTTTAAATCACAGCGGACTATAAGATGTGGAGCTCACCTCATGCTCACCCAGTGCTACTCACTTGAATTGCCTCAATGGCTTGGAGTATGGCCTCGAAAATCCACAGTTTTCTGCCTACTTAATTTTGCCAGATTATCAAGATTCTTACAAAATTTCTTGAAACATATGATTACGGTATTGTGATCAACTGTACCTTCACCTTTCACACAAAAATTACTCATGGTCGATTCCACTGGGTTATAGCTCAGTTTGAATTTGAAAGGCATAAATGAATTAATTAGACTATGTTAAGAGGAATTACGGGGTTCGTAGGGAGCTCTTATTCTCCCGGTGGTCGGCAATTATTTTGGATGAAAGAAGACAAACAACACAATGGAATTAAAACACTTGTATTAAACAAAAGATACAAAATTCTGCAAATTTGATGGCTTTACTACCAGACTTATCTTGAGAGGTGAAATTAACAGTTCATTGGTGAAGTGGCTCTAGAAAGGGTTTCTACTAGCTGTCGTTTGGATGCTGTTGAGACGTCTCTCTAGGTGAAATTAACAGTTCGTTGGTGAAGAGCGCTAGAAAAGGAATTCTACTTGCTGTGGTTTTGGAATGCTGTTAAAAACGTGTTCATCCTGGTCGGTTCTCGTCCGATAAGTAAAGAGTTGGGGAGTGCTTTTTTTGAGCGACTCGCCTAGTTAACTGCCCTTTGGTTTTTCCGCCAACATCGTATGTTGGCGATTTTCCCCCTAGCGGCAGGGGAAGATAATTCTACTATCGGTTTTCCGATAATGTTGCATTTTCCTCTGTGTGGGGTTTCAAATTATACATGAAGAAATAGACAACTACCACAATACAATCAATCACAGTAAGTACCATCCATAGCTTGAATTGCTTCAGTAAATGTGATATATGTGCTGCAAATTAGAATATACCAAAATATTGCCAAACTTTTGACTCACCTGACTAACTGTGTGCCAAAATGTTGTGTATATATAAACAGTATGAAGAATCCATTAATAATAGAAATTCAGTCTCTATCTGTCTGTATTAATGTCCTTTCATTAATCAAAGTATTTCCATAGTTTTATGCTACTTTAGTTATTTATTCATTTACTTATTCAAGTTAAATTTCACACACACACACACACACTATATATATATATATATATATATATATATATATATAGCAAGCTTCTCTGAATACAGGCATATGCAGGTGACACAAATACACATTAAAGAGGTCCTCTTTGTACATGATATTTCTTGTACTTCCACCTTTTGCAAATATGTAGTCATTTACTAATATCTATCTTAGTGGAATGCCCTTTCATTAATCAAAGTATTTCCATAGTTTTATGCTACTTTAGTTATTTATTCATTTATTTATTCAAGTTAAATTTCAGATCCAATCACAGAAAAACAATCCTTCTTTGATTTGAAGTGATCTTTGAAGAATCGATATCTTGACGTTGTTTGGGTTCAAACAGGATGTTCGTCCAAAAATTCTAAAAAAAAAAAAAAAAGATTAAAAAATGATAAAGTTTACCTGTCCGTTCATTTAGCAATAGTTCTAAACTTATCAAAAGATGTAATAATTAAATTATCATACTGTGGTATATCCACAGATCCTATCAATAAGAATTAATATGCTTGTAGTAGTGACTAGTGACATTAATTCGTGGAGGTACAACTTCAGTATCTACAAATCATATCAGTTTTGTGTAACATGCACACACTAAGAAATACAGAGTATATACTTTAGGGACTGGCCTTTTTGTTGTCTGCTAGGAATTTTAAAAGCGAATTAAAAATAATTAAATCTATTATTTAAGGTCAAACTTTGTCTAAATCGATAAGTAGTAACATAATAACCATCATTAAAAAAAGAAAAATATTACATATGCAGTTTATTTTTGATAGATTTAAAACTATTTGTTTTGGTCAATTTCGACGCGATCCGCCATTCAGCCTCTTTTTCAATGGTTTTAGGCGCTTGTTTACAATTTTAAAATAAATTTGGGATCGAAAAAAAAAAGTTTGCAGATTTGAAAAAATGATGTCAGTTCTGTTTGAATGTTAAGCATCTAATGACAAATCATGGTGTTAACTCTAAGGATTACTTCATGTTTCATTTTGGGGGGAGAAAAAAAATTAAATAATCTTGGGTGAATATAGTTTCAAATCTTTTCACGGATAATCCTAACAATTCCTGAAAGTTTACTTGAAATCTGGCCAAAAATGGCGGTGCCGTAATGGCATGGATGGTTGGACACTTGGTGAATTCTAATAAGATTTGTCATCCTGGCTTAAGTCCACAATTATAGAGCATCCATTAAGGATTAAACTCTCCCGTCATGACTTGTTTAAATATATAAATGATTATTTTTATGTAATTTATTTATTTTTTCCTATATATTTAATTATATTTCCATTATCTGAACCATGGAAATCTAATTGAATATATATAATATAAAAATATATAAAATAAATAGACAAATTCGATATATACAATATCAAGAATATATAAAGTAAATAGACAAATTGGATATGAACAATATAAAAAATACATAAAAAAAACAGACAAATTGGATATATATGATATCAAAAATATACAAAATAAATAGATAAATTGAATACATATAAGAAATACAGATAATATCTGCATACATATACATACATAAAATATATTGAATAAACAGATAAATTGAATATATATAATAGATAACATATACATATATATAAAATAAATAGATAAATTGAATATAAAAAAATATAGATGACATATACATATATATGTACACCCCCCATATATATATATATATATATATATATATATATATACACAAGATAAATTGAATAAAAATATAGATGATATGTACATATACATATATGTACATAGAAATATATATATGTAGAATAAATAGATAAGTTGAATATGATATAAAAATATACATAGTATATACATATATATACTTAGATACACACACACACACACACACACATATATATATATATACAAGATAAATTGAACATAAAAATATAGATGATATCTACATATACATATAAATACGTAGAAATATATATAGAATAAATATACATATGTATACACACACACACACACACATACATATATATATATATATATATATATATATATATATATATATATACAAGGTTAATTGAATATAAAAATATAGATGATATATACATATACATATGTATACATATAAATACATACATATACATATATATAGAATACATAGATAAATTGATTATGACATAAAAGATATAGATAGTATATACATATGTATATACATACACACACACACACACACACACTCACACACACACACACACATATATATGAAAATAAGTAGATAAATTGAATCTAATATAAAAATATAGATAATATAGATATAGATAAAATAAATAGATAAATTGAGCATAATATGAAATATATAGATAATATATATATATATATATTATATATATATATATATATATATATATATATATATATATACATGCTCATACAGAAACACTCAGACCAAAATATATATACTATACGTATATGCATACAATCTCATATAAACATACCCATACCTATAGACATATTTATTATTACCTCTAAATATGTCTGCCCAGAGGCAGAAGACCTTATAGTGCCACAGTTTCATTTACTGTTCATTTCATTTTTGGTAAATGCAGCTTTACTCTCAATAGTTTTTTTTAAAAACATATCTATCTAATATTTTGAATAACATTAATGTTTCATTCATTGTCCATTTCTCTCTTGGTAAGTATAGCTTTATTCTCAATACTTTTTGAACACGCCTTGTATAACATCTCAAAGCATTATTTCCTCAGAGGAGAAAATGGCTATCATTTCTTTTCCAAATCAGCAAAAAAGCTTTAGAATAAAAGATCAGAACTAGTATTAAAATAGACATGAAAATAAGTTTCTACTATGGTATTCACAACTCAAATGATCAGTAATAACTTTACAACTAGTATTGATGACAGAAGACATGTTTGTTGTTTTGAGTACCACAACTCGCTGGACAGTTTATAGCATAAGCCTGTGTATAGTAGTATGTAGTGTGTATATATATATATATATATATATAAAGATAAACCTAATGAGTCAGATAAACCTACTAAAAGTTTCGCTTAATGCTCTTCAGGGCTAACATCCAGATCTTAGTCGGATCTTAGCCCTGAAGAGCATTAAGCGAAACTTTTAGTAGGTTTATCTGACTCATTAGGTTTATCTTTATTATTTGCCCTACTTAGGTATTGAGCACTTTTTACTTATTAACTTTAGTTTCCTGGCAGTTTTGTATGAATATATATATCTTATATATATATATATATGCATATAAATTGTTTTTTTCTTTTGGCCAAATATTGTACCAATAGATTATTTTTAGTTGGTACGATTATCTTGGTCTTTTCTTTTTTTCCAAAAATTTTTTTCTCCCTGGGTGATGTTTGGTAGTATATTTTTACAATCAAACTATTTTGCTGGGTTTTTTCTCACCACGAGGATTTACCAACAAGTTTGGTATATTAAATTATATATATATGTATATATATATATATATATATATATATATATATAAGAAAAATTCATGATAGATTAACAAGAGCAATTTTATTGCCTTAAAGAGAATGAAATAGAAACAGGACAATGAGAAATAAGAAAAGCTTATACAGAGTAGTATATGGAGGCGTGTGGTTAATGGTTAAAGTTGTAGGAAATGGATTCGTTGACCCAAGTTCAATTCCTGGATGAAGCTGTTTGCATTTCACATGGCACTAATACCTTTGGGAAAAGTATGAATCCAATTCTCCCTTCAGCTATGGGCAAATAGCAGGGCAGACTTGACTCTTTAACCATGGCTAGGTAACCAGTCTAGGCGAAGGAAAACTCTGAATTCGAACCTGTTAAACTCTGTTTAAGAAATTGACCTTGTGTCGCATTCTACTCATGCAGAGGGGTTGGTAAATATATATACAGAGTTGTATAAGAGAAATGTCCTAATATAAAAAGGAGAGTCTTTAGTAGTTGAGTCATTGATGTGTAGCTGGTAGAGAATATGTCTAAAGACTTAACATGCTATTAAGTACCATGTGACTCATTGGACAGGGTGGCTCAACCACCCCTATCCAATGGTAAACAGGGAGGGCACATGGTGTGCAACTTGTTTCTCAAGACATATAGAGTTGAGAGAGAGAGAGAGAGAGAGAGAGAGAGAGAGAGAGAGAGAGAGAGAGAGAGTTTTGACTTTTGGTGTATCTCTTTTTATATGTGACACACAAAAAAATATGTCTTCATGTTCATAATTAAGAACTGAGATGTTAGCAAAGTGTGACAACACCCAATATGACCTGATGAAAGAGAAAATGTCAGACATTAGTAATGTTACAATCTTAAGGCCTTAATTAAGAGCGCTTGTCCAGTGGAATTGGATCATTGGTAAATTCCTTGGTAAAGAGTCCTGAGTATTTGTAATCATCAGGTAATCCTGAGTATTGTAAGTCCCTCCTCAATGAGTGCAATTAGAATTATGGCCAGTGGGGGGGTTTAAGTAGTATATCAGCCACGCAGTATGGCTAGTGATTGGCCAGAGGAATAAACCACGTGACATTGGCTAGTCTATAAATCCAGGTGGGGAATTGGATCACACCTTATATACAAAATATTCCAACAAGTAGACGTAAGGAAAAAAAAAAGAAGAGTATGCAATACAGATACCATAACAATCTCTCGCCAACCTTCCCTATCATTCATTGGTCCTGGAAGGTCCTCTGCACAGAATCCAGTATCCGTGCAGAGCTAGTCAATGTATATCTTTGCTGGTCGGCCAATGCTGATAGCTTCCACAGAAGAACATCACTTATGAGATCGTCCTTGCTTCTCCAGCAGTGTCTTGTTCGCCTTACATGGATGGTTTGTGTGATATGGGGCAGGTGCCCATACAGCTGTTTTCTCATGGGGCGTTGTCTCCACATCTTATTTAAGACTGTACATAACTTTCTTGCGCAGCTACCATCTAGTTTATTCTCCAGTTGCTTCATTAGGGTCCAGGTGGTGCAGCCGTACAGTAGCACTGATACAACTACGATAGTTAAAAAATATAAGTTAGATATTCTTTGACCCCAGACATCCTCAGCCTATTCACTCTGAATGAAGAAAGCTGGATAGAAGGACTTTGACAGCTATAGACAATTACATACAAAACATTGATCTGCCATAAACACTCCTAGCAAAGGTTACTATTGAAAATCCAGTATGGGTACCCTGGTTTGCTTGTATTTTCAGGCACACTCTGGGAACTGCAAATAAATCCATCTTTCTTGGCTGGCTGGTTAGTTGGCTGGTTGGTTGATTTTAATGGCATATCAACCTGTCTGGGGTTATGTCATGCATAACAGTTAGGAAGTAATATATGTTGTGTATTTATATCTATAATTTTTTAGTAATTGGTTTTAACAATATGTAAACACCATTGGGGATCATGTTTTATGGTATTGATTAAGTTCATGTCCATATTCTATGGTATAATTCTATTTCCCTCAAAAAGGACAGAATGTTCTCCATGTTGACATTTTCAAATAGATCTTTCATATTGTTTTAATTAAAATAACGGTTTCTTATGTGAGCAAAAAACCTGCATTCTATGAACAAGTGTTTAACAGTCAAAGGTGTTTCACACAGTGGTTATTCTTGTTTGATTATATAGGAGTGTGTTAGTCTTGTGTGACCAATGTGTAACCGGGACACAACAACTTGGGTATAACTGTGTACTGCAGCTCGTCTGTTTAATGCCAAAATAAGAAATATTTCTAAGCTATAAGTGCATAAATGATATCACAGGAAACCAAATATCACCTGTTATGTTACCCAGTACTCTTGGCTCCAGTTTGTCTGTGTCATTCTTTTTTATCTACAAGTTTCTTCATGTTACTCAATAGTTATTTGGTATATCACTGTTGGTAAGTTGAGGACTAATCATATCGTACAGATTTACTGGTTTGCTTTTTATTTCTGTATAGAATTTGGCATAACTTCTCTAAGATTATTATTACTTAAAAAAAAACAAACTATATTTAATTAAAATAAACATTAAATCAACTTGTATAAAAAATTTTAGCACATAAGTAATTATGAATTTATGTACTTGAATATTTTGATGGATATGTAGACACACTGATATCCATTTCTCTCTTGGTAAGTATAGCTACCGTCTAGTTTATTCTCCAGTTACTTTGTTAGGGTCCAGGTGGTGCAGTCGTACAGTAGCACTGATACAACTACGATAGTTTTTTAAAAATAAGTTGGATACTCTTCGACCTCAAACATCCTCAGCCTATTCACTCTGAATGAAGAAAGCTGGATAGAAGGACTTTGACAGCTATAGACAGTTACATACAAAAAATTGATCTGCAATAAACACTCCTAGCAAAGGTTGCTATTGAAAATCCAGTATGGGTACTCAGGTTTGCTAGTATTTTCAGGTGCACTCTGGGAACTGAGAATATGCTCCATGTTGACATTTTCAGGTGGATCTTTCATATTGTTTGCATTAAAATAACAGTTTCTGATGTGAGCAAAAAACCTGCATTCCATGAATAAGTGTTTAACAGTCAAAGGTGTTTGACATGTTTCACACAGTGGTTGTTCTTGTTTGAGTATATAGGAGTGTGTTAGTCTTGTGTGACCAATGCGTAACCAGGACACAACGACTTGGGTATAACTGTGTACTGCAACCCGTCTGTTTAATGCCAGAATAAGAAATATTTCTAAGCTATAAGTGCATAAACGACATCACAGAAAACCAAATATCACCTGTTATGTTACCCAGTACTCTTGGCTCCAGTTTGTTAGTGTCATTCTTTTTTATATACGAGTTTCTTTATGTTACTCAATAGTTATTTGGTATATCACTGTTGGCAAGTTGAGGACTAGTCATATCTTACAGATTTACTGGTTTGCTTTTTATTTCTGTATAGAATTTGGCATAACTTTTCTAAGACGATTATTACTTTAAAAAAAAAACTATATCTAATTAAAATAAACATATTAAATCAACTTGTATAAATTTTTTAGCACATAAGTAATTATGAATTTATGTACTTGAATATTTTGATGGATATGTAGACACACTGATATGCTACGTATACATGTGTAAAAAGGTGTTTCTTTCAGTTTTAAATAAGATTAAACAAATTAAATAAACACATTAGGTGTCAATTAAGAAAATACTAATTATGAATTTTAAGAAAACAATTATGGCACTTATTTTGTCAAACTTCAGAAAAAAAATTGCTTTTTTCTTATTCTAAAAATTTGGTGATAAAACATTCAGATGAGACACAGAGAAAAATGAGAAACTAATTCTTTTCAGTTTAAGTCTATTGAGAATTCTGGGGTATGGGAGTTATCGTCCTTTGTCTATGAGCCTCTGTTTCAAACCAACCAATCACGAGCCAGCATACTTTGGCGGCAAAGCCGAATAAGCAAACTCGGTCTTTTCTGATCCAGCTCTCACTGGGGACAGACCTAAATAAGGGTCGCTCCTCTTCCTCAACAACCAGAATCGGAGTCGGACATCAAACAGAACGTCTATCATATCCGAACTATCAGAAGGCCGTAGCAAGGGCTCCGATAATACCCTATCTTAGGACTCAGATAAGTTTATTACAAATTATACATTTGTGCAGACGAACTAAAGTTTGCAATCCTTATTGTTATTCTGTAATATAGGTCTTTTATTCCTATTTCTAGTTGTTTGGTTATTTCTTTAACTCGTAACCTGTCTGCCACACTCATGGTTAACTCCATACTTAAAACCTTGGAGTATTGTCGTTTGTGTCTAATTTCTTTATAAGTCTACCTAATACTTCTGACAATTTCTAGAAACACAGTTGCAATCTGTAGGGTGGTCCGAAAGTCTTGTCACACATTGTTCATGTGAGTTAGTAATTTGTCTTTTCTTACCAAATATTCAGTGTTAGTATATCCATGGATGTATTGATGCATTATAAGGACTTTGTGTTGTTCATAAACTAATACCCATGATTCTTAGAGTGTCTTGTATAGTATCTCTGGCAAAACACATAGGTCTACAGCTCATAGAACAGCAGTCCCCAACCACCGGGTCGCAACCCGGTACCGGCCGCGGGCTATTCGGTACTGGGCTGCACAGAACGTTTGAATTTTTATTTTTTATTTTATTGATTATCAGTCTAAATGTTGATGTTTCATTTTGAAAAGTGACTTATTATTTGATTCACTTGTTCACTCTTTTATATAGAAATGATCAGTATTGTCACTTGAATCGAGTTTTTTATTATAATTATTTCTTATTAGAAAGGATTTTCATTCTAAAATAAATATTTTCATTTACATAGATGTTGTTGATTATTAATTTATGAACAAAACGTTGTTTATTGTCTGTTGATGTTTGCATTTGACATAAGACCACTGCGGATGATTTATTATTAGATTACGTCATTAACGATTATCGAGCAAATGTAGGCCGGAGCATATGAAGGCCGGGCCGTGAAAATATTGTCTTAGATGAAACCGGTCCGTGGCGCAAAAAAGGTTGGGGACTGCTGTCATGGAAAACATTTCTTCTGTTATTTTTGATCAATGAAAAATAAACTAGGCATAAATCTTAAGAGAAAACCTATTTTATTTTAGAACCAGACTTTCTGTCTTCCTAGAATAAACCACAAATTAATTAAGATAATTTATCTTAATTAATAATCGAGATTTTTTCAACATGTGGAACAAATTATGAAATCACTAAATTTTGAACAAAAAAAAAACTCATCAGTATTTTTTCCTCTTTACTGGCTTTAGCTCAGTTCGTAGAGTGTTTGGCTGGGAACCTCAAGGTTCCTGGTTTAATACCAGCCCTCGCCAACAGCGTATGAATAGCACAGGGATCTGTGTGGTAAAGTGAGGAGCTGATGCTATGTGTGGCACACTGCCACAGACATTAAAAAAACAAAAACAATCTCGTTGGTCTAGCACTAGTGAAAGGGGAAGACTCCTTCACTGTCTAGCTGATACCGACTTTAGGTCACCACAGTACTTACAGTTATTTATCTCCCTCGCTAAAGGGGTGCTCAGGTGGTGTATCTGGCTATGCTCCCTCACTGAGGGGCTTTCTTCAGTCACAATTGACTGAATAGTGAGAGCCCAATTCTACGAGGCTTACTCCTCGGGGCCGAGACCAGTTAAGAAAAAGTTCTTACCACCTAACAAGGGATGTTAATCTCCCTACCACCTGTCCCCTGGGCACTGGAGAGTTCTAGGCCCTACGATTGCAACTGTGCTGAGTACTTCATCTTCACAAACTCAGCAAAAGCATCTGGAGCTGCACTGAGGAGATATATCTATGTGACACCCAGAGTTTAACAGGTTTGAATTCAGAGTGGTTGCCTAACCAAGTTTAAAGACAGTCTGCATAGCTGGAGTCATATCTTTCAAGGGTATTAGTGCTATGTGAAATGTAAACAGCCTCGTCCAGGATTTGAACTCAGGTTGAGTTCATTTTTCATGATTCTAACCATGCAACTTCATCGGGGACTCCACATATATTGGTGGGAGTCACCATGGCGTACTGGTTAACTTGCTGGACTGTGACATGGTGATGAGTGAGTTCAAACACCAACCCCACTAGTATGTTCACTTTTGGACTAATACCCATGGGAAAGTTATGCCCTCCCCCCAGCTTTGGGTTAAATAGTAAATATTACAAAACCTTTGACTCATCCTAGTAATAATAAACAGATTTTTGAATTTCTATTATTCAGATTTTTCAAACTGTTGTCCTCATCTTTATGATTATATACACAATATTTCAGCCGATGTATCCTCTTCTTCAGATGTTTCTTGTCAAACTCAGAAACCTTCTTGTTGAACTCGGTAATTGTCATGTCGTAATTGGACCCTTCATGGAACTTTAAATCGAACTGTTTATCTAAATTATTCCCATTCCATTAACCATGACTGAGTAAAAGTGTTAAGCTATGTTAAGTATTCTATGTTATTTTTACCTGTAGTCAGGATTGAACCTGAAAACTCCAGATGATTCTCTCTTGGAACTGTGTTAACTTCTGGGGTTTAAACTAAAACTAAAATAAAATTAAAATCTAAAAAAAACCCCAACAAACTCCCATGGGCCTTCAAGAGAAGAACCCTCCACACATGTGCGAAAAAAAGGACTGACTCCCAACCCCCAAGAGAATTCTAGTTTAGGCCTTAACTGTGTATAGTCGCTCTTACTAGCCAGGGAGATATTCCCTTGCTACAGGCAACTATGATCGGTTAATAAAGCCTAAGTCATAAAACCACCTTCTGCCTTTGTCTCTTTCTTTTTCATTCCTTAAATTCCTTCTTTTTCAGCGTGACCACCAAATGAGATGGGGTAAAAGCAAAAACTCAAAGAACATGCAACGAGAATATCCAGATACCTTTAAACCATAATACCCCTAGACCATTTCTTACCCCATTATGGTGACCTCGACCTCAACCCTTATATTCGTTGTGCCATGTGCCCAACATGAGTTCGACTTAAAGGCTCCCAAGTTTGACGAGAAGGCTCCCAAGTTTGACAAAAAAACCATGAAGAAGACAGAAAGGCACATCAGGCGAAATGTTGTGTATATGATAATAAAGATGAGGACAATAGTCTGAAAAATCTGAATAATACAAAGTATCAAGCCTCATCTGAAAAAAATTAGTCAAATAATATTTTTGAATAATTTTAGAATTTGAAATTCTCAAAACTTCTAAAGTTCAGTGTCTTTTTCCATAATGATTATGTCAATAATTCTATTTAGTCATTTAAAAAAATTATATATATATATATATATATATATATATATATATATATATATATATATATATATATATATATATATCTGATGAAGTTGCAAAAACAAAATATGTCGTACAAGTAAGTTTTATTTTTAACAATTTGGTTTCTATTTTTCTCCAGTCATATTTTTCAATCCCCCCCATATATATATATATATATATATATATATATATATATATATATAAGGTGCTAACCAGAAGTTTGGAGAATTCATCTTTTTAAAAACAATAGAAACAAAAACAGTTTGTCTCAGACATTTCACACGTCTCTTAAAATCCCTCCAGCTGGAAAAAAAACTAATTTTCTATTAATTTCTTTTTTCTTTGGGGAAGCTATTTCAAATCCTATATTCCTGAAACTTTCATGCGCTGTCTTATGTATATAAACAAGAAGCTGACAGTTACCAAGTGCTGTTGATTATTTGTCTATGCTATCCAAACTTAGATATATTTTTTCTATCACTGATATTCATAAATATAAGAAACTATATCATCAATATATATTTATATGATATATGTAATATGTAATAAAAACTATCAAATATGTTTCTCTAATCATTTATTAGTTTAAATTTGAATAAATAACATATATTCTTTTTTAATTAATAATTAATAACAGTTTCTTTTATTTTACAACTAAAAGTTTGTTTTTTAAATTTTCGGTTGAATTTCATCATCTCTAATTTAGATATAACCTAAATTACATCAAAACTGGAAATTCAACTGCTACAATTTTATGGGCCATCCTTTAGGCTTTAAGCAAGAGTTCTTGTCTAGTGGAAATCCTTGATAAAGAATCCTTTGGTTCTCCTTGGTATTGTAAGTTCCTTCATCAATGATTGCAAATGAACTATGGAAAGTATCAGTTTTTAAGTAGTCAATCAGCCGAACATTATAGCTGTTGATTGGCAGAGGAATAGACCACGTGAACCCCAGCCAAGTCTATAAATTTAGGTGGTGTATTGCAGGACACCTTATATACTGAAAATATTCCAACAGCTACAATATTCTAAAATAGAGA
Source organism: Doryteuthis pealeii (assembly GCA_023376005.1). Classification (NCBI taxonomy): domain Eukaryota; kingdom Metazoa; phylum Mollusca; class Cephalopoda; order Myopsida; family Loliginidae; genus Doryteuthis; species Doryteuthis pealeii. The sequence goes on from CM042147.1 coordinate 127,372,476, forward strand.
ATTAGCTACAATATTTGTTCTAATCATTTCTAGACAGAATTTCAAAAATTTGAATAAATAACATATATTCTTTTTTAATTAATGATTAATAATAGTTTCTTTTATTTTACAACTAAAAGTTTTTTTTTTAATTTTCGTTTGAATTTCATCATGTCTAATTTAGATATAACCTAAATTACATAAAAACTGGAAATTCAACAGAGAGAATTAGCTACAATATTTGTTCTAATCATTTCTAGACAGAATTTCAAAAAGGTAAGATATCCGTTAATCTTAGTTTGTTGTGATTTTTCAATTTTCAATTTTCAATGTCTTAATATGTTTACATATATTCATTTCATTCTTTGAAAGAGTCCAGTCAAAATAATTTTGTTCCCAAAGAGATTTCTCTTAAAAATGTTTTTTTTTGTTAAAAAAAATGTTAGAAAATGTTTTTCATAAATTCTTAACTAATCAATATATATATATATATATATATAATATATATATATATATAATCCAAAAATCCGGAGAAGAAATCTTCCTTACGACATAGGAGTTTTTTTAAAAATGTGTCGCAGTTTGCAGAGCTCAATATGTACTCTTATTGTTAGAGTCACAGAGCAAATATAATATATATATATATATATATATATATATATATATATATATATATAGATGAGAGGTATCCAACACTTGGTAGTAAGGGATGATTCTATATGTGATATCTAAGACACACTGTATTATTATTGTATGATCCAGTATGTATAAATACAGTGAATCTTTAAATCACTAAAGAGAGCTCAATGTATAATAAACTTTTTAGATTATATACAGAGCAATATTTATCTTTGAAAGTAAGGAAAAACTCAACACCGTTATTCCATAATAAATTTATTTCGACCAAAATTGGGGCCTTTATAAATCTAAGTTGATTTAACAAATATAGTCTAGCACTAGTGAAAAGGGGATTGACTCCTTCGCTGCCCAGCTGATACCAACAATAGGCCATTCCATCCACCTTACTTACTTTATATATACGTACCAAGGACTGTAAGTACCAAGGCTAAAGACTCCAGTCTGTACCACTATTTTACCCAAATAAATACCAAACTATAAATAAAATTAACAATTCTTTTTTTTTGTTGTTTATCAAATCAAATGTTTATCATTTGTGAATGTATTTATCACAGTTGCCTTCGTTCTTTAGATTTTAAATTCATCAAACGAAAAAGATTCAATTCTCTTGTTTGTTAATCAAATATCGACTATCTTCCACTAGATTCTTCCGAGCATATTTGTTTGTCCTTTCTATTTGTCTTAGAGGAATCATCCTGACCCGGGGGTTAATCCATCACTGCCACCCAGAAAAGTTAGGGTCAGCGTTCATCTATCTCTTCTTATCAAATCTAATTAAGATTGGTAACTCTTGGGCGACAAACATAATGATTTTGGTTGTTGCTTCAAAAAAATTAACAATGGTTTTCTCTCACGGGAGCAGGGGAGGAATACTTTTATTATTTCTGTAGCTGTGAACCAATTGGTATATCTACAAAACAGAAAAGGTGTGTTGAAAAAAGTATTGAGAAGCGAGGCTGTATTTACCAAGACAGAAATGAACAATGAATGAAACATTCATTTTATTAAAAAGGTATTGAGAGTGAAGCTGTATTTACTAAGACAGAAATGAACAATGGGTGAAACAGCCATTCTCTCCAAAATATGAAGTGTATTAAAAAAATACCAAGACAGAAATGGACAATGAATGAAAATTTAATTTTCTTTAAAATATGAGGCATGTTCAAAAACTATTGAGAGTGAAGCTATACTTACCGAGACAGAAATGGACATGGTCACGTCAAGCCCTAGCATTTATATGATTTTCCCAACCCTATTGCCCTTATGGCAAGCCCCAACCCCTTTTTATCATATGGGTGCTAGAAGGTGGTGGCTGCGGGTCTACATGTCCTGGGAATGACGTTAAACTCTATCTGATGGTGAGGTTCCAGTTTTGGAGGTTTGGGGAATGTGGAGCACCCCTTCATCACCATTGCTCCCTGGTCCACTCTGACCCGGAGTGGTAGTACCTGTTAGGGTCCCATCTATGGGTTAAATAGAAAAATGTATTTTAAAAAAAATTGTATTATCCATTAAGAATTGATTTATTTCAAAATTTTATCGGCATTAAATGACCCACTGAGGTTGATATGCTGTAAAACAAAACAAACCAAACCAAATCCACTTCTGGGGAATGTGGAGCACTCCTTCATCACCATTGCACCCTAGTCCACTCTGACCCGGAGTGGTAGTACCTGTTATGGATTACTATGTACTCTGGGTTGAATAGAAAAATGTGTTTATAAAGAAATTGAGTATCCATTAAGAATTGATTTCAAAAACTTTATCGGCATTAAATGACCCACTGAGGTTGATATGCCGTAAAACAACAAACGAAAACAAAAAAGAAATGGACAATGAAGGAAAATTTAATTTTCTTTAAAATATGAGGCGTGTTCAAAAACTATTGAGAGTGAAGCTGTATTTACCAAGACAGAAATAGACAATGAATGAAATATTAATTTTCTTTAAAATATAAAGTGTGTTGAAAAAGTATCGTGAGTGAAGCTTTATTTACCAAAACAGAAATAAATAGTAAACAAAACATTTATTTTCTTTAAGATATGAAATGTATTCAAAAAGTATTGAGAGTGAAGCTGTATTTACCAAGATATTAATGAACAATGAATAAACTATTAATTTTATTCAAAATATGAAGTGTGTGTTAAAAGAGTATTCTGAAATGAAGCTGAAATGGTTGTCTCTTTGTGAACTAATGGCAAACCAGCTTCAACAGAACCAGACAAATTAGAAGAAATGAAGACGTCAGAACTAAGAAAGACCAGTTAGAAGAATGTCCCAGCTATGCAAGAAACAGAAATAAGATACCAGCCGAGCTAATGAAGCAAGTAAATAGGGGCAGGGCTGGGTTTATTGCCCAGCGCCTGAGGCTCCCCCTTGAGGGAGAATGCCGACGGGATCGACGTTATTTTCACCTGCCACCCATGAGGTTCGGTTGTGGGTGGTCCGACGTTAATAGGGCCTTGTGCCTAACCCGTACAAGTGGGGTACGAGGTAAATACAAAGTAGACAGATTTGGATGTGGCAGCATGGTCATGGAAGTTCTCATATCAGCATATATCATATCTTCATATCTCAAGGAAGTAAGATAAAGACTTAGATATGTGTAGTGTAATATCATGGTCTACATAGAATTTGGGGATTGAAAAGAAAACGGTAATCGGATTTCTGGAGAAAGAGAAGAAAAAGAAATAAGAACAAAAAGAGGTTAAAGTTTGAATTGGTAAACACTCAACAGGTGCCAGCTATTGACCGACCAATGACCCTGGAACTAGATTTAAAAATAAAAACGGAGGTTTCCAGGTTTTCTGCAGAGGAGCGGAAGTGGATGTGACCCTCCCATCCCCGGGACGACAAACGGAAGCAGAGGAAAATCGTTTTTTTGGGGATGGGCCTTCGTAAGGGGCAGACGGAGCTTCCTGGGTTCCCCTGCGATGTGTTTTGCATAGTAGTACTGAACATGATTTATGATAGAACAGCTTGACCGTACACTCTCTCTGTCTCTCCTTCTCTCTGAAGAAGAACCCACGAGTCTAGAAAGAAATAAACAACCCGATTTTGACTATACGACTTTCGTATGTTGTTACTCTGAACCAACGACGGCTACTACTACTAATGACTACTACTACAACTAGACCTTGGCCCCTACGCAACATATGCGGGGGACATATACGAATGCCTCTCATCGCTCATCTAAGTATATATATATATATATATATATATTATATATATATATAAGTTGTTATATACCATCTAGGTATATAACAATTATTCAATACTTAAATTGGTGACCATTTTAGCAGTAGTATTGGAAAAACTATAGTTTAATTATCTGCTCCTGGCACCGGAGGGTGCATTGCGTAGATATGATATTGCCACCAAAATTAATCTCCTTGGTGGAAGTCACTTATCATGGGGCCGTCAACCAGGCGAGCCGCATTTTCCAAGCACTCCATTTACCTTCTTCACCCTCAGCACTTATTGAGTTGGGCAGTCAACCAACGAAACGCGATTTTATAGCAATCCCTTCAACCAGCGAGTAGTGTCATCCAGCGCTACCTTTACCTTCACCCTCAGCAAGATAAGTCTGGCCGCAACGCCACAAGTTTTCAATCTTTTTGTACCTTTTGAATATATGCTTTTTTTAATCTTCAATTGTTGTTATCGTCTTCTTTCATCCAAAATCATATGCTTACTACCGGGAAATTATAAAAGTTCCGAAATACCTCTTAGCAGCTGGTAATGTAAAAAAAAAAAAAACGAATATTAAAGAAGGTTTGGCATTAAATGACCCGAAAAAGGTTGATATGCTTTAAAACAAAACAAACAACCAACCAATATAGTGACAGTGGGGATTCAACACTCAAGTCCATATTGAAAAGTGTCTGTGGGGTGACAAGAGGCTTAATGTTTTTAGGTTTAAAGGTGGCTGTGGTTATTCCTTGTGCGGGTTCACAGGGTTTCCTTTTAACCCATCATATTTGGTGGTCACGCTGAAGGAAAGAAAAGGAAGAGACAAAGACAAAAGGTAGTTTTAGGATTTAGGCTTTATTCATAGCTCATAGCCACCATGTGGAGAGGAAATTTCTGCCCATCCAGAAATAGTGTCTGGTTCCTGTTAAGGCTTAAGTCAGAATGGCCGAGAGATTATCTGGGGGGTTGGAAGTGGGTCCTTTTTTGTGCACATGAGGAGGGTTCTTCCAGTGTGAAGGCTCATGGGAGTTTGTTATTTTTTAAAATTAAATTTTATTTCAATCCCCACATGTCACATGTACCCCTCAGGCAGGTTAAACCAGAGAAGAATTTTTTTTTTTAATAATAAAGAAAGCCATTATTTCTTTCTTTCTTTTTTGTGTTATATTAATACAATTTAGATTTGTTCTTCTCATTTTTGATTTTGGGAAGTTGAACAAAAGAGTACCTTTTAAAGTAAGATATCGCTCTCCTTAAATTTTGTATTTTTATTTCTATAATAAAATCTTTCTTCTTTTCTTTTTTTTATCTTTTCTTTTAGTTTTCTGTTTGTTATTATTTTTAATTAATATTTTTTTTTATCTCGTTGATATTTACAGAGCTTAATACGACACATAGTCAAATGGAGAAAACTATGTTAGAACAGTAGAAATTCATCCTTCAAATCTGATATATCTTTTAATTAACTCGGCACAAATACCCTCTATCGGCATTGATAAGAAATATTACTAATTCTCTTCTTTTTCTATTTGTTTTTTTTCCCAGTTGCCTTCTAATCTTTTTCTTTCTTTCTTGTTTTCTTCATTTGCTTTCATTCATTTTTAGTCCTTTTTTTTTTCTTTTCATGGCGTGTACAGTTTTAACCAAACACAATGTCCGATGGATCTTTTTTTTTTTTGAAACTATCACAGCGTAGGGATAGAGACATTGGCCACAATTATAAAAACTAGCAAAATAAAAAACACCCTCCGGGCGATGTAAAAATAGATTTTTGAAACATATTGCCTGAGGAGTAGGAGTTAAAAATTCAATGTCAGTGAGTTTGTACCCTAAGTAAGTGAAATCCTCAAATTCATTAAAGGATTAAAAAATAAAACAATTTGAAATGTAAACTTTAAATATGTATTAAAATAAAACAAACTATATAGAGATATATAATACCAGTCATGTATTTATTAAAACTTGTTTTAAAAAACAATGAGGACCGTCTAATGTTGCATGTTCAAATTTTGAGTGTATTTATTCTATGTTATGATGATTTTGGGAAATGTGACGTAAGCAGTGACGTAGTTTTTGTTACAGACAAAAACCAGAAGCAAATCTCCATTATTAATAGATATATCTAAGGTAGGTTGTTTGTCGTCCTTGGTCTACGAGCCTCTTTTTGAATCAACCAATCACAGGCCCGCAAATTTCAGCAGCAAAATTGAAGATAGGATTTCTTCCTCTTTGGTCACCAGCCTCTATAGAAGTCAGACGAGGAGAAATAGTCCTCCCTTATATTCAGCAGAGAGAAACCGAGAGCCGTAATTCATCCTCCGATAACACACCCACCTCAAGGACTTCAGTTAAGTGGACTACATTATATATATTAGTGAAATAGATCACTAATTAGGAATACGCCTATTCTGGTAATGACCACCCCAGTAGAGTAATACGACGGAACAGATATTGGACCGGGACGCCCTTGGACAATCACCGGCAGTCACCTGCAATAATAGACTCTACCATGCACGTGCAAGGCATGGGAGGGAACTAATATAAGCAGGCTTCCTCCTCGAAGCTGGCAGTTCGCATATAGTCGCCGAACCTGTTACAACCCAAGCAGAGTTTTAACAGGTTTGAATTCAGTTTTCCTTCTCTTAGGCTGGTTGCCTAATCAAGGTTAAAGAACCCAGTCTGCCCTACTATTTACCAATAACTGGAGACAGAGTAGTTGGATTCATACCTTTCACAAGGGTATTAGTGCTATGTGAACTGTAGCTTCGTCCAGGATTTGAACTTGGGTCAACAAGTCTATTTCCTATGACTCTAATCATTACACCATATGCCTCAAATAGGTATTACCCCTCTTGAATCAGAGTGGACCTGGGAGTAATGGCAATGAAGGGGTGACTTCACATTTTCCAGAGCTCCAGAACTGAAGCATTACCACTAGTGTCATCTCAAGGACCCCACACTTTTTTTTGGTGGGTGGGGTGCTGAGGGATATTGCTCTGCTTCAGAGGATACAGCCAGCATATTCTAAGCCTTGCCAACAGGGCAAGGAATAGGTAGAGAAGTTTGCATTCCTCTTTATCCGCCACAGTGGTCAATCAGAAATAATACTTGTATAATAATTAAATTTTGCGAGATGCCCTGAAATAAACTTGACCCCGTGTCGCATCCTGCCTTTTGAAGGAGAAGTGAGGGTGTTTGATGAATATACACTTAGTCATAGTTAGCATTTGAAAATAATTATAATATAAATTCTATTAAGAGGAAATGAGTTGATATTAAGTGGAAGTGGCTGAAGTCAGCGTTTAAGTGAGTAATAATAGAAATTAAATAACAGCCCTAATAACTAGGCTTCCAAAATGATATATCGATCATCGAAAATAATTAGCTAAAGATTATTTAATAGAAACAGGTTTATAATAAGAAATAGTTTCCTCTTTCTCACCCGGCCCCGCCTCAAAAAAAAAAAAAAAAAAAAAAAAAAAAAAACAAATTTTTGTTAATTAAATTTTTGGTAATTTAAATTTTAATTAAATTAAGATTAATGTTCTAGCACATTTGTCAGTCAGGCTCTGCCTGATGAGTACGTTAAAGCATGAAACCCAGGGTAAGAAAAATTCCCATTTAATATATATATATATATAGGGAGATCCAAAAAAACAGACTTTTTTTTGAAAGTCAGGCCTGTTTTCTTTTTTTTTTTGGGGGGGGTACCCTTTTTATACACCACCAAATGCAGATGGGAATTTCCCTTGCAATGTGTGTGACTGTATCTTTAAGTTGAGAATTGGACTAACTAGCCAACAGCAGGTCCATAACTGTTGAAGACATGAAGTGACGTCGTCATCGTCGTCTGTGACGGACTTTCATTCTAAAAGAATGAAAGAACTGCAAAAAACTTGGTCCACCACTAACTCACCAAGTGAGCTAATGATAACCATATACTATTACAACATATATATATATATATATATATATAAACCTAATGAGTCAGATATACCTACTAAAAGTTTCGCTTAGTGCTCTTCAGGGCAAAGATCTTTGCCCTGAAGAGCACTAAGCGAAACTTTTAGTAGGTATATCTGACTCATTAGGTTTAACTTTATTATTTGCTCTACTTAGGTATTGAGCACTCTTTACTTTTTAGCTTCAGAATATCCTGGCAGTTTATATATATATATATTTTTGGGAGAATAAGTGCTTAATTGGAGTCGTACCTAATTTTGAAAATTAATTAATTAATAATGAATTAGGCGGGAATACCTATTAAATGTATGGCTAAACAAATCGAGAAAAATCAATCTCTGTATGTACATTTCGGCCTATTAGGCCTCATCAGCAGAGCTATAGATCGGAAGAACGCCCTGTGCATGATTTGAAACCGGACTGCCAAGCTGACAGGCCGATCCCATAACCCCTACACCAAACGAACTTCTTAGATTTTACGATTTGTTTAGAGTAGGTTAATATTCCTCTTCTAGTGACTTTTATTACACGACGATAACAAACCGTGTTTACAACTTATCATATATATATATATATATATATATATATATATATATATATTTTCATATATATATATATACATATAAATTGTTTTTTCTTTTGGCCAAGTATTATAGTATCAACTGATTATTTTCGGTTGGCATGACTATCTTGGTCTTTTCTTTTTTTCAAAAATTTTTTTTTTCCACAGGTGATGTTTGGTAGTATATTTTTGCAATCAAACTATTTGCCAGGTTTTTTCATACCGCAAGGGTTTACCAACAAGCTTGGTATATTAAAATATATAATATATATATATATTATATATATATATATATATATATATATGAAAAAATAACAGATTGGGTAAAATCCAACAAAATGTAATTAAAAGTTTAGTCGATAAAACACAGAATTTTAATTCAATTAATATTTCGCCTCAGTGTATTAACAGGGCTTCATCAGAATAAAAAATAAAGAGCAGTTTAGTATCATGCCCAAGACCCCCCCCCCTTTTATGTGGGTAGGATCTTACCTCTCTATAGTAATACAATTCTGAGTCGGAGTGAACTTGGTAGTAATGTCAATGAATAGATGAATCTCAGTCAGTAAAGCATCTAACTAGGAAGCACAAGGTTCTGGGTTCGATACCGGCCCTCGCCAATTAAGTGTATGAGTAGCACAGGGATCTGTATGGTGAAGTAAGGAGCTGATGGGTGGTGTGGCGCTCCACCTCAGATGCTAAAACAATATCCTTGGTCTCGCACTAATGAAAAGGGGATAGACTGATACCGACTTTAGGCCACCCTGACAATGACTTTTTAAAAACTTTTTACACTCCCCAAAGCTCAAGACCTGGAGCATCAAAGTAAGGAGCTGATGGTAGGTGTGGTGCTCCACCTCAGACGCCAAAACAATCCCCTTGGTCGAGCGCTAGTGAAAAGGGGATAGACTGATACCGACTTTAGGCCACCCCGACAATGACTTTTTAAAAACTTTTTACACTCCCCAAAGCTCAAGACCTGGAGCATCAAAGTAAGAGGCTGATGGTAGGTGTGGCGCTCCACCTCAAACGCCAAAACAATCTCCTTGGTCTAGCGCTAGTGAAAAGAGGAGAGACTGATACCGACTTAAGGCCACCCTGACAACAACCTTTTTTAACTTTTTACACTCCCCAAAGCTCAAGACCTGCAGCATCATCACTAGAAGCAGTTTTATATCTTACCCAAGACCCCCCCTCCTTTTGGGGGGTAGGGCCTTGCCTCTTTATATGTGGTTGTTGTACTCTTAGTCCTGTTGACAGGGCAACAATAGAGATGAGACAATTTTATTAGCAAACTGATATCTGAAACCAAAAGCAAATAAAAATATTTGGATGAACATTGCATCATTTTAGTCTTCTATTTATTGCAGCAGTCAGGGTTGGAGGTTAGGGCTAGGGTTAGGGTTAGCAGTTAAAAACATTGCTTCATTACAAGTACATGTTCACTAGAATTACTCGTCTCCATCTTGAAGGATTAAGGAGACACAATAGAAAAGACCGAGTGGGAAGGCAGCGCCGAATGAAACCAAATCAAAATGGTGAAAGGAGAAGGTAGGCTCTTACAGGATTTAATGTGAGTGATTGGCAGAGTTTTGGTGGAATTAGAACACAAGCCACAAATGTCCAGAAACCTCCTTTTTGTTTCATCTAAAACGAGGTTGGATTTGTTGAAAAATTCTGGAGGAGAAATCAATTGAAATAAACCGATGGAAAATAAAAATTGCCACAGTCGTAGTGACAATGCAAATTTTGACCTGGATAAAAGAGCGAAGATATTCTGTTAAATTTTCATAGGCTTTGGCCATATTGTGATGTAGTAACAATCATGCTAGTGCACTGTACCATATGTGTGTAGGAGTAGGCATTTATGTTACACAATGATACACATAGCTTTTGGCTATTATTGAAATCAGTAAGTCTACTATTGGTTTGAATAACAGCCGCTAACTCAGTACAACTTAAGCATTGTCCAAAACAGTTCGGTATATATAGAAATCAAGAATGACCCATTCATGAATTTGGGTGATTTGGGTGATTCCATTCCTTGAGTTCTGATTGGCTGCTTGACTGCTTGATTTGAATGACATTGTGGAGTGAAGTTGTATTTACTGAGACAGAAATGAACAATTGGTGAAAAACCCTTTCTCTCCAAAATATGAGGTGTATTCAAAAAAATATTGGGAGTGAAGTTGTATTTACTAAGACAGAAATGAACAATGGGTGAAACAGCCATTCTCTCCAAAATATGAGGTGTATTCAAAAAATATTGGGAGTGAAGTTGTATTTACTGAGACAGAAATGAACAATGGGTGAAACAGCCGTTCATGAATTTGGGTGATTTGGGTGATTCCATTCCTTGAGTTCTGATTGGCTGCTTGACTGCTTGATTTGAATGACATTGTGGAGTCTTATAAATATCCTGTCATTCTGCAGTAGACTTTGTGACTATTTGGGTTTGTATTTAAGTTACAACCGTTTGTTGCCTTGTCTTCCCAGTTTGACAGTAATTGGAACTTTAATTATTCTTCAGCTATCTTGTGATATGGTACATTTATGCCAGTGCACTAAATGTGCGATTAGTTATTTATGTTACACAATGATACGCATAGCCTTTGGCCATCTTGTGATGTAGTAAAACTCATGCCAGTGCACTGTACCATTAGACCTGTTCAAAAATCAACTTTTTCCTTTTTTTATACCCTCCTGCACGGTTTCCCATGCTTTTTGACCTGGAAAAGCCGAAAATCACAACCATTTTGAGGTAAAATGTCAGGAACCTTTGCCTCATTGGACCTCAAGATATTAAGCCCGCGATAGTAGAAAAGTCACAAATTTTGCCTTCTGCCAGACAGTTTTTCACCTGTAACTTTTGTTACAATTGGGATAGAACAACAAACTGGGTATCAAATTGAAGCATTTGTAATACTCTTTCTGTAAAAATAATCCAAGTAAACATTCAAGAAAAAAAAGACACATCATATTCTGAAAAATATCAAAATTTCATAAATATTACAATCTTGACATCAGAAAATGTGTGACAAAGATCCTAAAAATTATTTTCAAGGGACAGAAAAGTCTATTCTCCATGTCAGAAGGACACTTCAGAGTCATATGTTCAGAGTTTGCTTCTTGAAGCTATCAAATCGCTCATTGTTGTATTCCACAGCTTGAAGAAGATACTCTCTTTCCTGAGAATCTGTGGTAATGATGTTTGCAAAATCACTCATCATCTTGACTCCCCGCTCAGCGATGTCATTTACTACTTTTACATTGCTGACATATTCCAGGGCCTTGCTGTAGATATCACTTCTTGGACATGTTGCTATAGGTTACAGAAACCACTCAGACTCAATGCCAAGGGTGTCAAGCAGAAGATGACACTCTGGACCAACCATATCAGCCAGAGTCGTCTTGGCTGTAACCTGAGGGAACACAGGTTTCCTTGTCTGAAGCTATTTGGCTTCTCAGTAGCAAGCAGCTTGGCAGCAATGTCTTGCTTCTCTTTGTCACTGAGTCTGCTACCGAAGAGAGCGAACGGCACAACCTTCCGTGTCAGGTATCTGTGGTTTTCAAGTTTTTTGTAGCACTGCTTGAGCAATGTCTGGATCTGTACTCTTGAACTTCATCATGTCCTTCATGAACTGCAGATCACTTGCTGGAGCGTCTGCAGCAAGTATAGATGTCATCAACATGGATGTATAAAACAGTCCTAGGAAGAGGTTGAGGCGTTCCAGCTTCATAACAGTTTCCTCGTACTCCAACTGTTCAGCAAACATGAACATCTTCATAGAATACAAGTTTCTGGCAATCCACTTGGCCTGATGAATGGCTGCATTGTACTTGCTCATGGTCTTGATCCTAGCCATCTACCAGAATGGGATGATTGCCTTCAATGTTTCAGTGGCGAGCTCTTAAAGTACAGGATTCCCTACATTTACTGGCAATCCCTGGAGATGGAGGAAGTACAGGAAGGTCTGTCTGTTGGTGGGTAACTGGGAGCCACTGATGCTGGATGATGGGTATCCGACCAGAAAGGTTTCTGTAGTAGATCTAGTAGCAGGTCAGCGTAACGCTTGTCTATGGACTGCAGGTGGATGTTCTGAGATGTCAACCTTGCATCCTCAGCACTCCTTGCTTAATGTCATAGTGAAGTTATTTTGTGAATTATCTCTGCATTCATTTGCAGGTTTCAACAGATCTGCAGCAAACATGGTAAAACCATTGTGAATTTGTGACTAGAGTGAAGTAAATTATTCAGACTGACTAGACTGCATGTTACACTTTTTCCTGTTGAATGTACTCTAATATAGTACTAGTACTCTTCAACACGAAAAGTTTTTACAGGTTTTATTTAAATTTGTTGGTAAAAATCACATGTGATATTTCCATAAACGTTTCTATGCATTTGATGTTTCAGTCAGCATCTAATTACTTGCTTTATCCTGCTTATGCCAATTTATTGGTGGGAAAATAGGTGAAAACAAACCTCAAAAACTCGTATATAATATAACTTCATGCTTCATGAGACAAAGGTTCCCAAAGTTTTAGACAAAAATGGTTGTGATATTCGGCTTTTCTAGGCCAAAAAGCATGGGAAAATGTTCAGGATGGTATGAAAAAAGGAAAACGTGTATTTTTGAACAGGTCTAACAATGCAGCCATTCATCAGGCCTTGTGGATGGCCAGAAACTTGTATTCTATGAAGATGTTCATGTTTGCTGAACAGTTGGAGTACGAGGAAACTGTTATGAAGCTGGAACGCCTCAACCTCTTCCTAGGACTGTTTTATACATCCATGTTGATGACATCTATACTTGCTGCAGACGCTCCAGCAAGTGATCTGCAGTTCATGAAGGACATGATGAAGTTCAAGAGTACAGATCCAGACATTGCTCAAGCAGTGCTACAAAAAACTTGAAAACCACAGATACCTGACACGGAAGGTTGTGCCGTTCGCTCTCTTCGGTAGCAGACTCAGTGACAAAGAGAAGCAAGACATTGCTGCCAAGCTGCTTGCTACTGAGAAGCCAAATAGCTTCAGACAAGGAAACCTGTGTTCCCTCAGGTTACAGCCAAGACGACTCTGGCTGATATGGTTGGTCCAGAGTGTCATCTTCTGCTTGACACCCTTGGCATTGAGTCTGAGTGGTTTCTGTAACCTATAGCAACATGTCCAAGGAGTGATATCTACAGCAAGGCCCTGGAATATGTCAGCAATGTAAAAGTAGTAAATGACATCGCTGAGCGGGAGTCAAGATGATGAGTGATTTTGCAAACATCATTACCACAGATTCTCAGGAAAGAGAGTATCTTCTTCAAGCTGTGGAATACAACAATGAGCGATTTGATAGCTTCAAGAAGCAAACTCTGAACATATGACTCTGAAGTGTCCTTCTGACATGGAGAATAGACTTTTCTGTCCCTTGAAAATAATTTTTAGGATCTTTGTCACACATTTTCTGATGTCAAGATTGTAATATTTATGAAATTTTGATATTTTTCAGAATATGATGTGTCTTTTTTTTCTTGAATATTTACTTGGATTATTTTTACAGAAAGAGTATTACAAATGCTTCAATTTGATACCCAGTTTGTTGTTCTATCCCAATTGTAACAAAAGTTACAGGTGAAAAACTGTCTGGCAGAAGGCAAAATTTGGCACTTTTCTACTATCGCGGGCTTAATATCTTGAGGTCCAATGAGGCAAAGGTTCCTGACATTTTACCTCAAAATGGTTGTGATTTTCGGCTTTTCCAGGTCAAAAAGCATGGGAAACCGAGCAGGAGGGTATGAAAAAAGGAAAAAGTTGATTTTTGAACAGGTCTACTGTACCATACACATGTAGGAGTAGGCATTTATGTTACACATAAATAAGCATAGCCTTTGGTTATCTTGTGATGTAGTAACACTCATGCTGCACTGCACTTGTAGGAGTAGGCATTTATGTTACACATAAATAAGCATAGCCTTTGTTATCTTGTGATGTAGTAACACTCATGCCTGTGCACTGTACCATACACTTGTAGGAGTAGGCATTTATGTTACACATAAATAAGCATAGCCTTTGGTTATCTTGTGATGTAGTAACACTCATGCCTGTGCACTGTACCATACACTTGTAGGAGTAGGCATTTATGTTACACATAAATAAGCATAGCCTTTGGTTATCTTGTGATGTAGTAACACTCATGCCTGTGCACTGTACCATACACTTGTAGGAGTAGGCATTTATGTTACACATAAATAAGCATAGCCTTTGGTTATCTTGTGATGTAGTAACACTCATGCCTGTGCACTGTACCATACACTTGTAGGAGTAGGCATTTATGTTACACATAAATAAGCATAGCCTTTGGTTATCTTGTGATGTAGTAACACTCATGCCTGTGCACTGTACCATACACTTGTAGGAGTAGGCATTTATGTTACACATAAATAAGCATAGCCTTTGGTTATCTTGTGATGTAGTAACACTCATGCCTGTGCACTGTACCATACACTTGTAGGAGTAGGCATTTATTTGGTTATCTTGTGATGTAGTAACACTCATGCCTGTGCACTGTACCATACACTTGTAGGAGTAGGCATTTATGTTACACATAAATAAGCATAGCCTTTGGTTATCTTGTGATGTAGTAACACTCATGCCTGTGCACTGTACCATACACTTGTAGGAGTAGGCATTTATGTTACACATAAATAAGCATAGCCTTTGGTTATCTTGTGATGTAGTAACACTCATGCCTGTGCACTGTACCATACACTTGTAGGAGTAGGCATTTATGTTACACATAAATAAGCATAGCCTTTGTTATCTTGTGATGTAGTAACACTCATGCCTGTGCACTGTACCATACACTTGTAGGAGTAGGCATTTATGTTACACATAAATAAGCATAGCCTTTGTTATCTTGTGATGTAGTAACACTCATGCCTGTGCACTGTACCATACACTTGTAGGAGTAGGCATTTATGTTACACATAAATAAGCATAGCCTTTGGTTATCTTGTGATGTAGTAACACTCATGCCTGTGCACTGTACCATACACTTGTAGGAGTAGGCATTTATGTTACACATAAATAAGCATAGCCTTTGGTTATCTTGTGATGTAGTAACACTCATGCCTGTGCACTGTACATACACTTGTAGGAGTAGGCATTTATGTTACACATAAATAAGCATAGCCTTTGGTTATCTTGTGATGTAGTAACACTCATGCCTGTGCACTGTACCATACACTTGTAGGAGTAGGCATTTATGTTACACATAAATAAGCATAGCCTTTGGTTATCTTGTGATGTAGTAACACTCATGCCTGTGCACTGTACCATACACTTGTAGGAGTAGGCATTTATGTTACACATAAATAAGCATAGCCTTTGGTTATCTTGTGATGTAGTAACACTCATGCCTGTGCACTGTACCATACACTTGTAGGAGTAGGCATTTATGTTACACATAAATAGCATAGCCTTTGGTTATCTTGTGATGTAGTAACACTCATGCCTGTGCACTGTACCATACACTTGTAGGAGTAGGCATTTATGTTACACATAAATAAGCATAGCCTTTGGTTATCTTGTGATGTAGTAACACTCATGCCTGTGCACTGTACCATACACACTGTAGGCACATTTATGTTACACATAAATAAGCATAGCCTTTGGTTATCTTGTGATGTAGTAACACTCATGCCTGTGCACTGTACCATACACTTGTAGGAGTAGGCATTTATGTTACACATAAATAAGCATAGCCTTTGGTTATCTTGTGATGTAGTAACACTCATGCCTGTGCACTGTACCATACACTTGTAGGAGTAGGCATTTATGTTACACATAAATAAGCATAGCCTTTGGTTATCTTGTGATGTAGTAACACTCATGCCTGTGCACTGTACCATACACTTGTAGGAGTAGGCATTTATGTTACACATAAATAAGCATAGCCTTTGGTTATCTTGTGATGTAGTAACACTCATGCCTGTGCACTGTACCATACACTTGTAGGAGTAGGCATTTATGTTACACATAAATAAGCATAGCCTTTGGTTATCTTGTGATGTAGTAACACTCATGCCTGTGCACTGTACCATACACTTGTAGGAGTAGGCATTTATGTTACACATAAATAAGCATAGCCTTTGGTTATCTTGTGATGTAGTAACACTCATGCCTGTGCACTGTACCATACACTTGTAGGAGTAGGCATTTATGTTACACATAAATAAGCATAGCTTTGGTTATCTTGTGATGTAGTAACACTCATGCCTGTGCACTGTACCATACACTTGTAGGAGTAGGCATTTATGTTACACATAAATAAGCATAGCCTTTGGTTATCTTGTGATGTAGTAACACTCATGCCTGTGCACTGTACCATACACTTGTAGGAGTAGGCATTTATGTTACACATAAATAAGCATAGCCTTTGGTTATCTTGTGATGTAGTAACACTCATGCCTGTGCACTGTACCATACACTTGTAGGAGTAGGCATTTATGTTACACATAAATAAGCATAGCCTTTGGTTATCTTGTGATGTAGTAACACTCATGCCTGTGCACTGTACCATACACTTGTAGGAGTAGGCATTTATGTTACACATAAATAAGCATAGCCTTTGGTTATCTTGTGATGTAGTAACACTCATGCCTGTGCACTGTACCATACACTTGTAGGAGTATTTATGTTACACATAAATAAGCATAGCCTTTGGTTATCTTGTGATGTAGTAACACTCATGCCTGTGCACTGTACCATACACTTGTAGGAGTAGGCATTTATGTTACACATAAATAAGCATAGCCTTTGGTTATCTTGTGATGTAGTAACACTCATGCCTGTGCACTGTACCATACACTTGTAGGAGTAGGCATTTATGTTACACATAAATAAGCATAGCCTTTGGTTATCTTGTGATGTAGTAACACTCATGCCTGTGCACTGTACCATACACTTGTAGGAGTAGGCATTTATGTTACACATAAATAAGCATAGCCTTTGGTTATCTTGTGATGTAGTAACACTCATGCCTGTGCACTGTACCATACACTTGTAGGAGTAGGCATTTATGTTACACATAAATAAGCATAGCCTTTGTTATCTTGTGATGTAGTAACACTCATGCCTGTGCACTGTACCATACACTTGTAGGAGTAGGCATTTATGTTACACATAAATACGCATAGCCTTTGGTTATCTTGTGATGTAGTAACACTCATGCCTGTGCACTGTACCATACACTTGTAGGAGTAGGCATTTATGTTACACATAAATAAGCATAGCCTTTGGTTATCTTGTGATGTAGTAACACTCATGCCTGTGCACTGTACCATACACTTGTAGGAGTAGGCATTTATGTTACACATAAATAAGCATAGCCTTTGGTTATCTTGTGATGTAGTAACACTCATGCCTGTGCACTGTACCATACACTTGTAGGAGTAGGCATTTATGTTACACATAAATAAGCATAGCCTTTGGTTATCTTGTGATGTAGTAACACTCATGCCTGTGCACTGTACCATACACTTGTAGGAGTAGGCATTTATGTTACACATAAATACGCATAGCCTTTGGTTATCTTGTGATGTAGTAACACTCATGCCTGTGCACTGTACCATACACTTGTAGGAGTAGGCATTTATGTTACACATAAATAAGCATAGCCTTTGGTTATCTTGTGATGTAGTAACACTCATGCCTGTGCACTGTACCATACACTTGTAGGAGTAGGCATTTATGTTACACATAAATAGCATAGCCTTTGGTTATCTTGTGATGTAGTAACACTCATGCCTGTGCACTGTACCATACACTTGTAGGAGTAGGCATTTATGTTACACATAAATACGCATAGCCTTTGGTTATCTTGTGATGTAGTAACACTCATGCACTGTACCATACACTTGTAGGAGTAGGCATTTATGTTACACATAAATAAGCATAGCCCTTTCAATGTAGTAACACTCATGCCTGTGCACTGTACCATACACTTGTAGGAGTAGGCATTTATGTTACACATAAATACGCATAGCCTTTGGTTATCTTGTGATGTAATAACACTCATGCCAGTGAACTATACTATACACATGTGAGAGTAGGCATTTATGTTACATAATGAAATGCATAGCTTATCATTTTTGTACAAAAAGAGTTGGTGGTTTATTTTTAGTATCAGCCAAACTGTGAGGAAGTCTATCCCCTTTTTGCTAGTGATAGACCTGAGAGATTGCTTTTGCTTAGGTGGAGCACCACACAGCTTTACCACAAAGATCAGATGAGTTGGTGACTGCCAGTATCTTGGATTCCTAGGCAGATGCTCTACCGAGTGAGCTAAACCAACTATGTTTTTATTTTTATAATAGAATCTAAAATTTAATGATAACTAAATGGAAAAGTTCATAGTTTTATTGACAGTAGCCTTGAACCCCAGTTTATCTGAGGCAAGACATTAAAAATTGTTGCAAAAAATCATGTAGAACACCACCAAAAACAATTGTAGTAATCAAAACTTGGAAATCCAAAATTTCAGGATTGCTGGTCCAGATTTGACTTGAAATGTTTTTAATTTGCTGACATTTAGCCTGATTCCAAAATGGTATGATACATTGGGCTATGGCCTCTAGGAGTAAAGTTGAAAAAAATGTGACACACTGACATTTGCATTTATTATTAGAGAAGAGACTAAATATGCTAAAAACATGCAATATGTTCCCATTACTAAATATAGAAAATATTTCAGCTATAGGTCTAACCATCCTTGATTTATGTCATAAGAGACTCAATATACTAAGAAAATGTTCTTTGTACACATTAGTAACTAAAGAAAATTTGGTGGTCATAAGTCTAGCTATTCATGAGTTTTTCAATAAGAGACTAAATATGGTAAAATATGCTCTATATTTCCATTTGTAACTATAGAAAATTATGTGGATATAGATCTAACCATCCTTGAGTTCTGTAATAAGACACTCAATATACTAAAACATGTTCTATCTACAAAAAAGTTGGTAGCTATAAGTCTAGCTGTCCTTAAGTTATTCAATAAGACTAAATATGCTAAAAACAGGCCTTGTATTCACATTAGAAAGTACAGAAAATTTGGTGGCTATAGATCTAGCTGTCCTTGGAATATTCAACAAAAAACTCTATGCTAAAATCAGGCCTTGTATTCACATTAGAAAGTACAGAAATGTGGTGGCTATAGGTCTAGCTGTACTTGAGATATTCAACAAGAAACTCTATGCTAAAAACAGGCCTTGTATTCACATTAGAAAGTACAGAAAATTTGGTGGCTATAGGTCTAGCTGTCCTTGGGATATTCAACAAGAAACTCTATGCTAAAAACAGGCCTTGTATTCACATTAGAAAGTACAGAAAATTTGGTGGCTATAGATCTAGCTGTCCTTGGAATATTCAACAAGAAACTCTATGCTAAAAACAGGCCTTGTATTCACATTAGAAAGTACAGAAAATTTGGTGGCTATAGATCTAGCTGTCCTTGGAATATTCAACAAGAAACTCTATGCTAAAACAGGCCTTGTATTCACATTAGAAAGTACAGAAAATTTGGTGGCTATAGGTCTAGCTGTCCCTGAGTTATTCAACAAGAAACTCTATGCTAAAAACAGGCCTTGTATTCACATTAGAAAGTACAGAAAATTTGTGGCTATAGATCTAGCTGTCCTTGGAATATTCAACAAGAAACTCTATGCTAAAAACAGGCCTTGTATTCACATTAGAAAGTACAGAAAATTTGGTGGCTATAGGTCTAGCTGTCCCTGAGTTATCCAACAAGAAACTCTATGCTAAAAACAGGCCTTGTATTCACATTAGAAAGTACAGAAAATTTGGTGGCTATAGATCTAGCTGTCCTTGGAATATTCAACAAGAAACTCTATGCTAAAAACAGGCCTTGTATTCACATTAGAAAGTACAGAAAATTTGGTGGCTATAGGTCTAGCTGTCCCTGAGTTATTCAACAAGAAACTCTATGCTAAAAACAGGCCTTGTATTCACATTAGAAAGTACAGAAAATATAGGTCTAGCTGTCCTTGAGATATTCAACAAGAAACTCTATGCTAAAACAGGCCTTGTATTCACATTAGAAAGTACAGAAAATTTGGTGGCTATAGGTCTAGCTGTCCCTGAGTTATTCAACAAGAAACTCTATGCTAAAAACAGGCCTTGTATTCACATTAGAAAGTACAGAAAATTTGGTGGCTATAGGTCTAGCTGTCCTTGAGATATTCAACAAGAAACTATGCTAAAAACAGGCCTTGTATTCACATTAGAAAGTACAGAAATTTGGTGGCTATAGGTCTAGCTGTACTTGAGATATTCAACAAGAAACTATGCTAAAAACAGGCCTTGTATTCACATTAGAAAGTACAGAAAATTTAGTGGCTATAGGTCTAGCTATCCTTGATTTATACAATGATAGACAGACAAATAAAAAAAAGACATTTGATGAATTATTGTAAGGTGGGTCCTATATCCCATTACCTGAATTGAAAAAGTATATTCCCAACATGAAAATACTTTCGTATAATGAAATTGAATAATTCATGTTACATTGTGTGGCAAGCCAATTCATAGAAGAATACACAATTTAAATCTTATAGATTTATGAGAATTCTACTAAAAGAGGTGAAGAAGGTTAACAGGTTATATTCGGGTAGAGTGTGATTTTAGAGAAAAAGACGTGGTACGTTGGAGCTGTAAGAAAAGGGGGTAACCTTTTGCTTCAGGTGATAGAACATAATAACCTGCCTTATGAAACAAGTTAAATAGTAAGAATAAATTGGCAACATGGTCTGTATGTAATTCCCCAACCTCTCCCCCCTCCCCCAGATTGTGAATAAAATGTAATATTGTGGGTCTCTTGAAAAAGGTGAGGATTCAAAGAGGTTGTCGCTTGATCCTGGTAATGAAAGAAATGGACAAACAAGCATTTATAGTTTGGTTCTCACATTTATTGATATGTTAATGATTTATCTCGGCCATTTGCATGAGTTTCCAAACTGTCTCTCATTGGGAGAAGGAAAAGCAGGATGTGACACAAGGTCAATTTTTAAGCTAGTTTGAATTCAGAATTTTCCTTTTCCTAGATTGGTTGTCAGAACAAGACTAAAGAACTTTGTGGGTTATTTATGCTAGACTAGGGAGATTGGTTTGAGTCCAAGGTGGAGCACTACACCTACTATGAGCTACCCACTTTACTGTACAGATCCAAGATGAAAGGTTGGCAAGCGCAGGTATTGAACCTGGAACCTTGAGGTTCTGAGGCAGACGCTCTACTGAAAGTTTATTCCCTACCTGTGACCAGAATGATTTTTTTCTTACTCTTCTCTTACAAGATATCACACTACCCTGTCGGCTGGAATAGAAGAATACATCGATACCACCTATACAATCCTGCCAATGGAGCACCTGTTGGCTGTGGGTGACAACCTATGATCCTTAAGGATGGAACCCTGCTGGTTGAGCAGTCCATGACATGCAACACTCCACTTTGGCCCTTACTTGAGATATATATATTTACCAACCCCTCCGCATGAGCAGGATGTGACACAATGTCAATTTCTTAAGTGGAGTTTAACAGGTTTGAATTCAGAGTTTTCCTTCTCCTAGACCGGTTGCCTAACCAAGGTTAAAGAGCCCAGTCTGCCCTACTATTTACCCATAGCTGGAGGGAGAGTAGGAATCATACCTATCCCAAGGGTATTAGTGCTAAGTAATGACCATGTCCAGGATTTGAACTTGGGGCGACGAATCCATTTCCTATGACTTTAACCATTACACCACGCACTTCCTTGGGATATAAGGGTGGTCGGAGAAAACTCTGATCAATTGGCTGGTCATGTCAAGCCCAAGCACCTATTTGATTGTCCCAACCCTACTGCTATTATAGCAGGCCCCAACCCTTTTTTATCATATGCGCTATAAGGCAGTGACTGAGGGTCTTAGTGGCCTGGTTATGGCGTTAAACTGCATCTAGTAGTGAAGTTCCAATTCTGGAACTCTGGGGAATGTGGAGTACCCTTCATCGCCACTACTCCCAGGTCCATTCTGACCATAGTGATAGTATCTTTTAGGGTCCCATCTATGGGTTAGATAGGGAAAAAAAATGAATTAGAAATGTCTTTTAAAAAAAATTAAGTTTGAAATAATGTTGAATACCTATCAAGCAGGAATAGAACAAAACATCATAGCATAAAGTAACCCAACAGGGGTTGTCCTGCCATAAAATCCGACAAACCAGACCAAGATATCACATCAACTCATTCCAAGTAGTTAAATAGATATTAATTATTTGCAAGATGGTTGTCGAATCTTTCTTATTCAGATTGCTGACTTGCTCATATCTCTTTGTCAATATAGATAAAATATTATATTATCATAATAATATAATATAAATTATATTAAAATAATATAAATTATCATAATAATATAATATAAATTATATTAAAATAATATAAATTATCATAATAATATAATATAAATTATATTAAAATAATATAAATTAATAATAATATAATATAAATTATATTAAAATAATATAAATTATCATAATAATATAATACATTCATATCTCTCATGTCTACTTTAAACTGTTTCCTAATATCAAGGCAAAATAGATATTTATAAAAGGGCCGGATTAGCAAAGTCAATAGAGAATGCGCCTAAGTAATCACAAGGTTCTGGGTTCAATATTGGTTCCCACCAACTAAGCGCATGAGTAGTACAGCTTGGATAATCTAATCTGTGCAGTATTGAAGACTTACTGATCTAGCATTGTATATCTATGGATCTGTTTATCTTAATTAACTGGTTTTAGCTCAGTAGAGTATCTGCCTAGGAATTGTATGGTTCCGGATTTGATACCGATCCCTGCCAACTCAGTACATGAGTAATACAGCCTGAATAATCTGATCTGTGCAGTAAAGCATCTGAGAGCTGACGGTAGGTGTGGTGCTCCACCTCATAGAAAAAAACCCAACAATCTTCCTTATCTAGTACTAGCAAAAAGCAGATGGACTCCCTTGCTGTTTGGTTGATACCAACAATAAGCCACTCTGCAGAGTTTACTTTTACTAGATATTTTAAAGGTGGGATAGGCTCCCTCACTATTTGTTTGGTACCGAGAATAAGCAATTCTGCAGAGTTTACTTTTACTCGATATTTTTAAGGTGGGATAGACTCCCATCTTACCATGGATTCCCCTGACACTCATTCCACCCAAATTTATTAATCATCACTGCTGGCAGGTCCTCAACACAGCATCCAGTGTTGGCACAGAGTTCATGAATGTAAGTTCTTTCAGGTCATCCAACACTGGTGTGCCCATGGATAGACTCCCTTGCTGTTTTGTTGATACCGAGAATGAACAACTCTGCGGACATACTTTTTACTAGATATTTTTAAGGTCTGATAGACTCCCTCGCTGTTTTATTGATACCGAGAATAAGCCACTCTATGGACTTTACTTTTACTAGATATTTCTAAGGTGGGATAGACTCCCTCGCTGTTTTGTTAATACTGAGAATAAGCCACTCTGCAGCCTTTACCTTTACTAGATATTTCTAAGGTGGGATAGACTCCCTTGCTGTTTTGTTGATACCGAGAATAAGCCACTCTGCAGAGTTTACTTTTACTCGATATTTTAAAGGTGGGATAGACTCCCTCGCTGTTTTGTTAATACCGAGAATAAGCCACTCTGCAGCCTTTACCTTTACTAGATATTTCTAAGGTGGGATAGACTCCCTCGCTGTTCCGTTGGTACAGAGAATAAGCCACTCTGCAGCCTTTACCTTTACTAGATATTTCTAAGGTGGGATAGACTCCCTCGCTGTTTTGTTAATACCGAGAATAAGCCACTCTGCAGAGTTTACTTTTACTCGATATTTTTAAGGTGGGATAGACTCCCTCGCTGTTTGGTTGATACCAAGAATAAGCCACTCTGCGGATTTTACTTTTACTAGATTTTTTAAGGTGGGATAGACTCCCTCGCTGTTCAGTTGCTACAGAGAATAAGCCACTCTACAGCCTTTACCTTTACTAGATATTTTTAAGGTGTGATAGGTAAGTCAAAATATATGTACACTGCCACAAATATCACTTCTTAATCTGTAGCAACTGGGATGAGTAAGTAAAATCACAAGCTTATATCCATTTTGGTTGGCTATTGGCAATTTCTTTATGGAACCAACTGTAGCCTATGCTGATTGGCTAATAAATGTTCATTTCTAATTTTAAATTTTCTTTCTAGTTTTTCACACACCTAGCCAGTTGTGGTGCTTTACAGCATGCTATTTTTAGATAATTGTCTTCCACAGAGAACACATGCAGTTACTACTGTGCATAGGTTATAACTAATAATTTTAACTAGTATTTTCTTCCGTCTTAGCTTTTAGTTGATTAAGAAAAAAAAAAAAAACTAAAAAGAACTTTAAAAAAACTCACCAGTTGTAAAACTAGGACAGTAATAAAATGAAAATAAAAACAAAACAAAAAGAGAATTGAAAATTTTGGTGAAAAAAAATACTAGTCAAAATTAGTGGTTGACAATGGTTTATTTAAAAATAAATACTGACAAAAATTTAACCATTCAATATAAAATAGAGAGCATGGCATTATATTGTCAAATATATTTTTCAAAAATTATTGTTTGATTCACCTAAGGCAAATGCAAGAACCAGCACTAAAAGTTTGTAAATTATCTTAAAATTGTATTTTAAAAATAATGAAATAGCTAGTTTGCCGGTTCCGGTAAAATAGACAAATATTGCTTTTTGAGCTTATTTTACCAGTCCTACTAAAATAGACCACAGGCTATTTTGCCAGCAAATATATTTGAAATATATCTAAACATATTTCAAACTATCTAAAAGCTAAAAATGGTTGTTGATGAGAAATCTGGGATTAGCTTAAAAAGTAGTTGCTGTGATACAAACAAACTTTAAAACAATTTATCTAAAAGCAAATTTCTTAAAATGGTACTTGACAAGAATTTATCTTGTTAGGGTTAGGGTTTTATGATTTAACAATTTATAATACAAAATGCCATTTTTCTACTTTGGAAAAAATTCCTGATAATCAAATTTATCTTTATCATTTCATTTAATTTAAAAAAAAAATAACAGTATCTATATTTTTCATTTAGAAGAATTTTTTTGTATCTTTAACCTTCAAAAATACAAATACAAATGAATATAAATAAACTATCGTGTTAAATCTGTGTTGTTATACTTAACATTACTTGCATTCATAATAAAAAATATTTACAGGGCCGGTAAAATAAGCATAAATGTAGGTCTATTTTACCGGAACCGGCTAAATAGTCTCTTCATTAAAATAAATAAAAGTGTTTCAGTTCTAAACCACCCTGTTGGCTGTGGCGTTAGAGTGCACCAACTGCACCTCTGCAGAGGGGAAAGACTCCCCCAATGGGGCCACCCGTTGGCCGTGGGTGACGTCCCATGATGCTTAAGGATAGAACCCAGGTGGATGAGCAGTTCATAACTTGCAATACTCCACTTTGGCCCTATCTTGGGCTAGACGGGTGGTCGGAGAGACCCCCTCCGATCAATCGGCTGGTCACGTCAAGCCCTAGCACCTATATGATTTTCCCAACCCTATTGCCCTTATATAGCAAGCCCCAACCCCTTTTTATCATATGGGTGCTAGAAGGCGGTGGCTGCGGGTCTACATGTCCAGGGAATGACGTTAAACTCTATCTGATGGTGAGGTTCCAGTTTTGGAGGTTTGGGGAATGTGGAGCACCCCTTCACCACCATTGCTCCCTCGTCCACTCTGACCCGGAGTGGTAGTACTGGTTAGGGTTCCATCTATGGGTTAAATAATTTTTTTTCTATCATTATTTCACATATATTGAACATTATTTGTACCAAAAAGATAGTTTGGTATTTGCCCAGAACGGAAGCTGTATAAAATTTCAGAAAAATTGAGAGGGGTGGATGCCATAGCCTGGATGATTTGACATGGAATTACCCTTAGTGTAAAAATGACAACAAATATGTCATCAAGGACATGTGGGGATAAATTTACAAAGGATTAACCCTTTTAAAAGCAGATAATTATTTGAAGTGGGCAGATTATTTTCAGAAAATTTGCAAAATGTCAAATAAGTCAATTGATGATATATAAAATGGTTATTGTTACAAAAAATAGACATGGTGACCTGAGTGGTAGTACATGTTAGGGTCCCATCAATGGGTTAAATAGAAGAAAATGAGATAACAAAAATGTGTTTTAAAAAAATTGAGTTCTATTGAGGTTCAGTCAGTCAGTATACTGTTGCTTTGGACAACAGCAACTGGCTAAGCACAACTGAACTAATGCTTAAGACAGCTGGTACTTATGGGACTCAAGAATAGTCCATTCATGTATTTGGGTGATTTCATTCCTTGAGTCCTGATTGGCTGTAAAATCCCCTCAAAAAAAAAAAAAAAAAAGAAATAAAAGAAGTATACAGGTTGTCTACAAAAGAAACAGACCAATTAAGAAATTTATTTTTAAAAATATTGTAAATAATTTTTGATAAATTTTTGAAACTTTTCTACAAACACTGTATAGATATGTATAGCTTATATATAGGGCCAGTTTAGCTCAGTTAGTAGAGTGTCCGACTCGGAACTGCAAGGTTCCTGGTTCAATACCGGCCCTTGCCAACTCAGTGTATGAGTAGCACAGGGATCTGTGCGGTAAAGTGAGGAGCTGATGGCAAGTGTGGCACTTCACCTCAGACGCCAAAACAATCTCCTTGGTCTAACACTAGTGGAAAGGGGATAGACTCCCTTGCTGTCTGGCTGTTACTGACTTTAGGCCACCCCAGCGACTTTTTTTTTTACTAGCATTATAATCTTGAACCAGAAAGGGGAGAGTAATATTATTTACTAGAAGGACCCGTGTTAGGTGTGGCGCTCCACCTCAGATGCAAAACCAATCTCCTTGGTCTAGTGCTAGTGAAAATGGGATCCTCGCTGTCTGGCTGATACCGACTTTTGGCCACCCCAACAACTTTACTTTTTACTTTATATGAAGTTAATAAAGTTGTGCATTTATGTTGCATCATCTTGTTCTTCTTGATTGGTGGTCACTCTATGGTCACTGTCACATGCTGTTCCATCTTCAGCATCTTTCCACATACATAACCGAGTTGTACATGCCGGGAGCACCCTGGTTAATAGATCAAAATGATTGACAGCTTTTTTTTTCTACAATCCTGAGTTAATTAATTTAAAGTTAAAAATCTAACCTCTAGTCACCTGACTTTATTATCTTCCAACAATAGCCAAGCCTTCAAACTGCCAAAAACGTCAATGCTCATAAATTAACATTGACATTAATAGTTTCCGTTTTTGAATTGAGTACACTACATGCCAAATAAAAGATTCAGTCAATCTATTTTACACTAAAATAGACCACAGGCTATTTTGCCAGCAAATATATTTGAAATATATTTAAGCATATTTCAAACTATCTAAAAGCTAAAACTGGTTGTTGATGAGAAATCTGGGATTAGCTTAAAAAGTAGTTGCTGTGATACAAATAAACTTTAAAACAATATATCTAAAAGCAAATTTCTTAAAATGGTACTTGACAAGAATTTATCTTGTTAGGGTTAGTGTTTGGGGCGTTAGAATGCACGGACTGCACCTCTGCAGAGGGGTAAAACTCCCCCAATGGGGCCACCTGTTGGCCGTCGGTGGCGACCCAGGATGCTTAAGGATGGAACCCAGGTGGATGAATTGAATTAAATACACTACATGCCAAATAAAAGATTCAGTCAATCTATTTTACACATACAAAAAAAGGTTTTGTGACCTGGTAAAATCTTTGTGAGTTTATGTGTGTGTATGTTTATAAACACATAAACAAACACACACACACACACACACACACACATACACACACACACACATAAACCCACAAAAAAATCAGATGGGCCAGGAAATAAACAAACAGGCTAATGTTTGATAATAAAACAAAAAGGGTAAGCCAAACCTGGAATGATAATCAGACATTATTGAACAGACACACACATAAACACACACACACACACACAAACACACACGCACATAAACACACATATAACCCCCCCCACACACACACACACGTAAAGAATTTGGAAGATATGAGACACAAAAAAATGGACGTTCGCTAGCAACAGCTTCAGTTTCAGAAATCTTCTGTTGATGAGATTTTATCTCGAAATATTAAGAATAAAAAGATTACGGGTTAACAAACAACACCATAGTTACCTTATTTGTCTTTACACCTGCATTGTGATAGCCTTCAAAACCAACCACCAAACCAATATAAACACAATTCTTCAAGCAAATTATAAAACACTTTTAAAAAAAGGTTTATTTTCAAGTATTAGGGAAATTTTCCTCTAACAAATATCTTATTGATTTAGTTAAAAATAGAAATTGTGTTTTATGCCAACTCAGTATTATATACTCAAAATAGTTAATAGCTAAAATGAATAAATTACTCGCCAAAAATATATCAAACCTCGCCACCCGAAAAAAACAACACATCCCATGCCTAAAACTATAAAAGTGATAGCCTGATATATGCCTATGACTGTTTGGAAAGATTATTCAATGACGGAACATATGTAAAAGGAAAAAAATCGATACTCTGGTAAATTTGGTAGTAGGACGTCTTACATTTTGAAGCTTAAGTCTCACAAATAGGAAAAATATTTATCTTTTCTTTTTTTTCAAATCGTTAGCTAATTTTCTAAGGAATTTTATATTAAAAGTTAAAGTTGTCTACGTTTTTTTTTAGGTATTTTTAAAAAAATTATAAATGCAAAATAGATACTCCCATTCACTGTAAGTCAAAAGCGTCTTTATTTAATTAAAGAAAATATTGTATTAAAAATATGTAGCTAAAAATAATGTGATTTCATTTGATAGTCCTTGTAAAAAATATTGAAAATAATGTTTGAACTAAAAATTATTGTCGTTTTTTTTAAGGAAGGATGTAGGGGACATAATATTGTATTCACGCTTGTAGCAACAGCATCTGTTGATTCTAATTTTAATTTTACTTGGTCTTTTTTCCCAATAATATTAAGAGTTAAATGCTAAGGCATCGACTAAATGCTATTAATAGTAATTTGTTTTACTTTCAGACAAAAAATTATTACATGTATGATTCACCATAGAAAATTATGTCACTCTAATTTTTCACGCCAAAATGTCAACAAAGATTAAATATTTAACATAAATTTATTTAAAATGCAGAAATGTTATTTTCTTATATTATTATATTTTCTTATATTATTATATTATTATCGTTATATGTAACAAAAATCTGTTTTATTAACACATTAACTTTATAAACTTTATATTAAACGTAAAAGAAAACAATAAAAAGATAACTTTTCATTTCTTATTAACGTTTTAAAACATTTTTTAACAAGTTACATACTTATGAATCTCCGTATTTTGTACTAATATTTACGGGTTTCGAAGGAGCTCTTATTTCTCTGTAGTTGTAGACAAATTGTCAGACAAAGAAGACAAACACACAATGGAAATTTAATACATGTATTGACAAATAATACAAGAACTTGTTGCAAATTTTATTGGTATTTGCTAGAGACTTATCTGAGTTAAGTAATTTTCTTGGAGTAATGGTGATAACGGGTTTTCTGTTTGTCGATAGGAAAAGTTGATAAGACGCTTCGTCTCGGTAGTTTCTCGTTCTTCCTCGTAACCGGTTCAGTGATAAGTAATGGGGGAGATAATTGGTTATGGAATTTCCAATATTACATACCTACAACTAATATCAATTGTTTTGTGCGTACATTGAAAAAAGAACTAAAGGTCCCTGGTTCAATCCCGGGTTTTGGCATTGGAACGACTATCAACTGTTTCGTATTTACTTCATTTATAAGTCCGACGATTTTCAAAGTAGAAACACTTACCTTAAGCAGCATTTCGAAACAAGAAAAATCCGAAATACCTCAAATGGACAGCGTTAGATTGAAGAAGCCGAATTTTGAAAGCTGGCAAAGCCGGCTCTCTAAGCGGAAAAAAGTAATTCTGTATTTACCAAGACTATTGAGAATTCTGGGGTATGGGGGTTATCGTCCTTGTCTATGAGCCTCTGTTTCAAACCAACCAATCGCGAGCCAGAATACTTTGGCGGCAAAGCCGAATAAGCAAACTCGCCCTCTTCTGATCCAGCTTTTATCGGAGACGGACCTAAAATAGGGTCTCTCCACCTCTTCTTCAACAACCAGCATCGGAGTCGGACATCAAACAGAACGTCTATCACATCAGAAGGCCGTAGCAAGGGCTCCGATAATACCCTATCCAGGACTCAGATAAGTTATTACAAATTATAAACATTTGTGCAGACGAAACAAAGTTTGCAATCCTATTGTTTTATGTAATACACGTCTTTTATTCCTATTTCTAGTTGTTTGGTTATTTCTTTAATTCTTAACCTATCTGCCACACTCGTGGTTAACTCCATACTTCAAACCTTGGATTACTGTCGTTTCATTCGTATTATTTCTTTATAAGACCTCCGACTAGGTTAGGAGGTGACACAAGGTCTTTTTAACATGGGACACCACGCACAAACCTAAGCACCGGATCACGCTGTTACATTGTCCAGTATCGGAAATTGGGTTATCTGCCCGCACCGGAAGCCCGGACAATAGGGGACAGGGGTAAGAACCCTGACTCGAGAGAACAGGCCCGACAGGCAAAGGGAGCAGTACTAGCTGATACAATCACCAAGAACAGGCCCGACAGGCAACAGGGGCAGTACTAGCTGAAACTAGCAGAACAACAGAAACACAGCGACTTTATCGGACAACGTAGAGACATTGCAAAGATTAATATAATTAAGATAAGTGTATTTGAATCCCTTGTATTACCTATAAATATATCCCCGCCACGAGAAAATCCTCTGGCAACTCTGAAAGACAATTACACTACAAAAGAAATGTATACACTCTAACACACGCATTAATAACTAACCCCCAGAATAAACTGTTAGCCCAAATATACACGCTATATTTGCCTTGTACCTTTCCTTCACAACAGTCTTATTGTAAAGTAACTACTAGTCTACTTTATTTCTGTTACCAGTGACCTGGGCTGACTGAAAAAAGTAATTCGCCCTCGAGAGAAACCGCCTTGGCATTTATGCCACTCAACGGTCGAACCACTTCAGCCAACAAGAGTGACCGGAATCTTACTACGAGTCACCACTCACGATCAGGAGGTTGTGAGTTTATAGAATACAATCCTATATTTTATACCCAAATAAGGATAAAAACACATAAACACATTTCTTTTCCCAAACTTAAGGAAAAGAGATTAAAACAAAGGTTTATACAAAAGTCAGGTTCGATTGGCTAGATTAGCATTGTTCTCTACTACGTCCGCGCATTCGCAATCAAAAAATTAACTACCATCTGATCATATTTGGTAATTATAAAAGACAGAGAAGAAATCAACATATACACAGAATTCATCTCGCTGCCAGATAGAACACGACCAAGAAACAGATGTCCGAACGAACGATTCCACTACCTCAACACAACTACAACATTCCTACTACTACCATTCATTCATACCACTTCGTTCAACATTAGGAATCTGTTTCAGCAGGTCGAATATACAAACTTAATTTTCATTTCTCGTCCACATCTGATCGAACTTTGACGACTACATAAACATTTCAAATTCACATAACACTTTTCTTAGCAAACCTTTCCACATCATATATACACATTCTATTTCTTTTGAACATTCACAATGTAGGGACTAGAACTCTCCTGTGCCTTCGGGGACAGGAAGTAGAAAAGGTAACGTCCCTTGTCAGGTTGGGGAAAGAACCCTCTTTACGGTTTTGGTACCAACGTGTGAGCCTCGTAGAAACGAGCTCTTGTCTCAGTCTCTTGTGACTGAAGGAACTTTCCCCTCAGTGAGGGAGTAACAACTGTAGACCCAACCTGACACCCCCCTCAACGAGGGAGATATATGAACTGTAAGTACTGCCCCTAAGTACTTTGTTATATTGACTGTTGTTGAGTTTATATGTGAATAAATAAGGTTAAAAGTATATGTACTTTTCCTTTCGTCTTTACATTCTGTGAACTTATCTTTTTCCTCATAGACTGTAGGCAGCTATTACAACATATTTATTGTTAAATACATACAAATTTATTCTCCGTCATTAATAATAATATT
This sequence comes from Doryteuthis pealeii, assembly GCA_023376005.1. Classification (NCBI taxonomy): domain Eukaryota; kingdom Metazoa; phylum Mollusca; class Cephalopoda; order Myopsida; family Loliginidae; genus Doryteuthis; species Doryteuthis pealeii. The sequence goes on from CM042147.1 coordinate 127,405,069, forward strand.
GGTCGCCTCTACAAGTTCAATCTCTGTAATCACCCGTTACATTGTTTTGAGTACTTTAAATGAAATCTGAAGTTTTTGTTCAACTTTTAAAACATTTATAAGTCTGACGATTTTCAAAGTAGGGACAATTACGTTAAGCCGAATTACGAAGCCATGCTAAGTCGAAATAGCTCAGTTGGGAGGGCGTTATATTAAATATTTAAAGGTTCCTGGTTAAATCCCACGTTTCGGCATCGAAAACAGAATCAGTTGCTTTGTGTGAACTTTAAATGAAAACGGAAGGTTCTGTCTAACTTTTCTAAAATATAAAATTCCGACGATATTCAACCAACTAACGAAACCAAAATGACAAAAATTAAGATACACTCACACAACCTACAAGAAATTGACTTTCTATATTGTTGGGAATTATAGTGGCAAGATAAAGACAAGGATAAAATAACAGGTAATAAACACAACTCAAGGCTTTACAACAAAACAATGCGTTTATCAAACAACAAGAACATGTAACATACAAAATACAATACGTGAGATGATATACAAGTATATGTAAGATTTACAAAGTCTATGCAAGATTCACAAATGTATGCAAGATTAACAAAATGCACTGTATATGGTGTGTAATGATTTGCAAAATTAATGTCTTTGCGAAACTTATCTGTCTCTTGTTTAGAAATGTGATTTTTACGAAAATCTACGGCTCCACCCTTTGGCAGGTTTCAAACAGGTCGTTCTCGATGTCAGTGACGGGTAGGCTTCAAAAGCATGTCTTATCTCGACCTCTGGTGCTGGGAAAAGAGAGCGATTCCTAGTTGCCTTTTACGCGGACAGCGGCCCTGCATTAGCTGTTCCTGTTCTTCTCGTTCCGTGAACGCCTGGAGCTTAAATTTACGTCCTTCCGAGATAGATTCCAGCAGGCAAGAGCGTAGATAGCAGTTTTCACTATCAAAATTGGCGGTCCAAACTGAGCCTCGTAACGTGTGCTCTGATTGGTCGCCGGCAAAGGCCCTTAGCCAATCGCATGAGTTTTCTCATCAGTTTATGGCTAAGTCATTAGGCTCTGTCGCTATAGACAAAGGGAGATAATTAGAATTGTTTAAGATAGTATTTCTTATAATATACACAACCCTACAGAGCTCCGCTTTTAGGTGGGGGAGTGCTGTGGGCATTAAAATAAAACTAAAATAAAATTAAAATAAAAACAAACTCCCACTAGAAGAACCCTCCGCGCATGTGCAAGAAGAAGGACCAAATTCCGACACCCATGAGAATATCTCGGCCATTCGAGTTTAGGCCTGGATGGTGTCTAGTCGCACTAGTGGCCAGGGAGATATTCCCCTTGCCACAGGCGACTATGACAGGCTTTCTAAGTCATAAAACCATCTCCCGTCTTTGTCTCTTTCTTTTTCATTCTCTGAATTCCTCCCGTTTCAGCGCGACCACCAAATGAGATGAGGTTAAAAGCGCACTGAGAATACCCAGTTAACTTTAAACCTTTAAAACACCCAAACCTCTTACCACCCCATATAATTCCAACGATTTCAAAATAGGAAAAATTACCTTAATTCGCATTTCGAAACCAAGCTCAGTTGGGAGAGCATTTGATTAAAGATATAAAGGTCTCTTCTTCAATCTCGGTGTTCCATAGGTGTTCCAAGTCGTATAGTCACAAAGGGATTGTTTATTTATTTCTAGGCTCGTGGGTTCCTTTTCAGAGAGAGAGAGAGAGAGAGAGAGAGAGAGAGAGAGAGAGAGAGAGAGAGAGAGAGAGAGAGAGAGAGAGAGGTCAAGCTATTCTATCATAAATCACGTCCATGCGCGCAGTTCGTTGCTATCCTAGATATGTCACGACGGAGCCCCAACAAACACGTCCGACCCTCCTTGGGTCCAGCGAAAAAAAAGGCCGAATTTTCTTTATTTCCGTTTGCGGTCCCGAGGGTGGAGGAACATCGCATCCATTTCCGCTCCTACGCAGAAACTAGGACTTCCGTTTTTATTTTTAACTCTAGTTTGGGGTCATTGGTTGGTCAATGGCTGCCCCCCCCCAGTTAAGTGTTTACCCTTCCAAACTTTAACCTATTTTAGTTCTTATTTCTTTTTCTTCTCTTTCTCCAGAAATCCAATTACTGTTTTCTTTTCAATCCCCAAATTCCCCGTAGACCATAACAATTACACAACACCTGGAATTCGTTATTGAAAACAGAATCAACTGTTTTGTGTGTATTTTAAATAAAAGCTGAAGGTCTTGTCCAACTTTTCCAACAATTATGAAACTGACGACTTTATAAATAGGAAAAATTACATTAAGTCACTCTTTATAACCAGCCAAAGCTGAATTAGCTCGATAAGTGAGAGCATTAAACTGCTGATTTAAATATCACGGTTCAATCCTGGATGTCGGCAATGAAATAAGTTATTTTTTTTTGTACTGAGGATATAAAGATTCCTTGTTCAATTGTGCGAATCGGCCTTGGATCTAGAACCAATGGACCATATTACCTTTAGGCACCCCTTTTTGATCTCGATTAAGAAAGGACATGTTTTTCATTTACACCGTCAATATCTGGTTGTTTGTTAGGGGTTAGGGTTAGGGGTTAGAGTTAGGGGTTAGTTTTATAATTTAAAAAAAATCTAAAAATCGTCTGTTAAAACAACGGATATTGACAGTGTAAATGAAGAACATCAAAAAGGGGTGCCTAAAGGTAATATGGTCCGAACCAATTGTTTTATGTGAACTGAAAGCTGAAGTTTTTGTCCAACATTTTAAAATTTAATAATTGAACAAACTTTTGTGTATATATATATATATTATATTATCTATTATATATATATATATATATATATATATATATATATATATATATATATTTACCAACCCCTCCATGAGCAGGATGTGACACAAGGTCATTTTTAGGTGGAGTTTAACAGGTTTGAATTCAGAGTTTTCCTTTTCCTAGACTGGTTGCCTAACCATGTTTAAAGGGACCAGTTTGCCCTACTATTTACCCATAGCTAGAGGGAGGGCAGGGGTAGGGTATTAGCACTATGTGAAATGCAGACAGCCTTGTCTACAATTTGAACTCGGCATGACGAGTCCATTTCCTGCGACTTTCACCATTACAATGCATTGCCAATAGCTCAGTAAGGAGAGTATTAGATATAAAATCTGAAAACTTCCTGGTTCAATCCTGGTTTTCGGAAATAGAATCTATTATTTTGTGGGTACTGTAAATGAAATAATTACCTTAAGCCACATTTCAAAAGAACCAAATCCGAAATAACTCGAGCATTAGATTGAACAAAAAAGTCCCTGGTTCAATCCCAGGTTTGGGCATCAACCAGTATCAATTATTTTCTTTGTACGTTAAATGAAGATTTTATCCAACTTTTCCTACAATTATAAATTCGACAATTTTAAAAGTAGGAAGAAGGACCTTTATGGGGTAGTAAGAGGTTTTGTGTGTTTTAAAGGTTTAAAGATACCTGGATTGTTGCATGTTCCTCGGGTTTTTATCTCATTTGTTGGTCATGCTGAAAAGGAAGGAATGCAAAGAACGAAAAAGAAAGAGACAAAGGCAGAAGGTGGTTTTATGACTTAGGCTTTATTCCAGGTCATAGTCGCCTGTGGTAAGGGAATATCTCCCTGATCAGTAGGAGTGACTAGACTCAGTTTCGGCCTAAACTAGAATGGACAAAATATTCTCATGGGAGTCGGAAGTTGGTTCCTTTTCTCACACATACGTGGAGGGTTCTTCTGGTGAAGGCTCATGGGAGTTTGTTTTTCTTTTTTCTTTTAATTTTCTTTTAGTTTTATTTTAATCCCCACACCTTAAGCCAAAATAGCTCAGTTGTGAGAGCATTAGACTGAAGGATTTAAAAACCCCTGGTTCAATCCCAGGTTTCGGTATCAGAACCTGTATTGTGTTGTGAATTTATTAATAACGGAGATTCACTTCCAGTTTTTGTCTGTAACAAAAACTACGTCACTACTTACGTCACAGTACCCAAAATCATCATAGCATAGAATAAATACACTCAAAATTTGAACATGCAACATTAGACAGTCCTCATTGGTTTTTTTTAAACAAGTTTTAATAAATACATGACTGGTATTATATATCTATATATAGTTTGTTTTATTTTAATACATATTTAAAGTTTACATTCAAATTGTTTTATTTTTTAATCCTTTAATGAATTTGATGATTTTACTTACTTAAGGTACAAACTCACTGACATTGAATTTTCAACTCCCACCCCTCAGACAATATGTTTCGAAAATCTATTTTTACATCGCCTGGAGGGCGTTTTTTATTTTGCTAGTACTTTAAATGAATTTTGAACTTTTCCAACAATTATAAATCCGACGATGATATATTGCGTATACAAGTGTTAGAGGAGGACTATGTGGTAAATTCACATGAATTGAGACTATTTTGCATATATGAGGAGTTGAGAAGACCCATGTAGGAAATCCATCTGAGAGGATATATTGCATATATGTGTAGTAAAGAAGGACTATATTGGAAATCCACATGTGTGAGGATATAGTGCATATATATATATATTTATCAACCCCTCCACACAAGCAGGGTGTGACACAAAGTCAATTTTTTAGCAGAAATTAACAGATTTGAATTCACCTAGACCAGTTGCCTAATCAAGGTTAAAGAGACCAGTCTGCCCTACTATTACCCATAGTTGGGGGAGAATAGTTGGATTCATATCTTTCCCAAGTGTATTAGCATTAAGTGAAATGTAAAAAGCCTTGTCAAGGATTTGAACTTGTCTCGCTGTGTCCATTTCCTACGATGATAACCATTACACTATGCACCCCCATTTCTAATATATACTCAGCTCCCTCGGTACTTACACAAGGTGGATAGAGTAATTAGCAATTTATAGGTTGAATTAACAAGTCCTGTGAGATCTCGTTGTTTCTCTCTTCCGAGGTTTCATCAGATACTGTTTATAGGAAAAACAGACTATTCCATTCTCATTATTTAGGTACTATATGATACTGATAATTTAAAAAAATATCTGTTTGAGCCATGGATGGTACCCTCACAGGGACTGTCAGATTGGGCCTTCGAATAATGGTAATAAAGAAGTATTCCACTCTCCCCAGAGCTCCAGAACCGGATTTATGACACCATCATCATCATCATCATCATTTATCATCATCATTATTATTATCCATGACAACCTCTTGCTAACCGTCCCTGTGTTGTATACTGGCTTCGAATTCGTGTATGTTAGTAGCGGATATCGTCACTAACCCAAAAGCGATGTATGGTAGTAGTCAGCTACTGAACTTCAATAACAACAGATACGCGTATACAAAAGATGACTCTTCTTTATTTTCTTCGGTGTGTGGTAGGTGAGTGGCGGGCATGGATAATGACACTACGACTACCTATGGTGTGGTGGAAGGTGGTGGGCAAGCCTCACTGCCCGCAGCAGCGCACGACCGTGTCGACGGTCAGTCAGTCCTTGTCTCTCTTCGCCGTCTCCTGGGGTCTGCCAACTGCTACTGCTGACCTCTTAAGTAAAGGCAGCCGCCCACACATATCCTATTGTTCCTTGACCGGAAGTCCTTACTTTTTGTTCAAATTCCCGTTTGTCCAGATGAAGTCTTTTGTTGCTCTCAAACGCCTACACATTTTCTTTGTTCGCTACCACCAGGACAAAGTCCTTTGTTATCTTCGTCATCCCCCCTCTTTTTAATTCAACCGGAAATTCCTATTTCCGTTTGTACAATATCCAACACCTGTCACCCATTGTCCCCGGCATGTCCGCACAGTATCCAATATCTGCACAGAACTGGTCTATGTAGGTCCTTCCTGGACGACCCATGTGCTAGTTTCCAAAGGAGGACGTCACATGAGTTCATCCTTAATTCTCCTGCAGTGTCCAGCACATCCTGTCCGTCTTACTTGGAGAGTTTCACAATACTCAGAATTTTAATTGATATAAAAGTTATATATATATATATATATATATATATATATATATATATATATATATATATATATAAGTTATATTTTCAATCACAACTTCTCTAATTATATATCAGTTTATTCAAGATATAATTGCCAATTTATTTGAAGAAAATAATTTCTATTTTCAAATTCATAGGAAAATAATTATTTACTTAATTGAAATATCCCCAGCTCTCCGTCTAGGAACATCTATTTCACATTGGTGAAAAAAAAAAAAAAATAGTCGATATTCTTTTAAAAGAATTTTTCAAAGAGCCGATAAATTCATGGAAGGTTTCTTATAATGAAAAGTTTTTAGGCTCTCAGAAAGTAATCTTAATGTTTGTCAAAAAAAAAATAAAAAAATAAAAAAGGAAAAAAAAATGAGAATCTGAATAAATAAGTTTGGTCAAACAGACACAGTGCTATAAACTTTCTTCTTATTCAAATTTGGTAAGAAAATTTTGCAAGAACAAGGTAAGAATTAAAGTTTAGTAAAGTATGTGAATATTTTTTTAAACAGCACCCCATAAGGAAGCAGCAGTACGGCCACCTTACATTTTTGGTTGTATTGGAAGCATGGAAAAATAAAAGATAAGTAATAATGACCACAATTCAAAGTGATGAATATTGTGTTGTTTTTAATCTTATTTATTTATCCTAACTAGCAACAGAAAACACCCTCCGTGGCGTCGTAAAAATTAATTTTTGAAAGACATTGCCTGAGAGGGTGGGAGTTAAAAATTCAATGTCAGAGGGTTTGTATCATAAGTAAGCAAAATCCTCATATTTATTAATGGGGTAAAAAAAAAAAATAAAACAATTTGAAATGAAAACTGAGCCCTGTCCCTCTCAAATAAAATGTTGCATGCATGTAATAATCAAACAATTATTTTGAATATTGTTATCACAAACCATCCGAGTGAGATGGACAAAACATGCTGGACACTGCTGGAGGAGCAAGGACAAACTCATAAGCGATGTTCTCCTGTGAAATTCAGCACTTAGACATGCTAATGTTGGCCGTCCAGCAAGGACTTACATTGACCAACTCTAAGTGGATACTGGATGCTGTGCATAGGACCTCCCTGGGGCAATGAATTATAGAGAAGGTTGGCGATTGTAATTGCATGACATGATGATGATGATGAAAGTATGTCAATAATAATGTTAATAATATATTGAAGTCATACATTTCTTTTTGGTGTGACGGTACCTTTTAAGGTCCCATCTATGTGTTAAATAGAAAAAAATGAGTTTAAAAAAATGTGTTTAGGAAAAACAAAGTTTAAAAGAAAACGTCTTCGGCATAAAATAATCCAACAAAAGTTGACATGCCATAAAATCCAAAAAAGAAAGAAAGAAAGAAATATATAGATTGTCTATAAACGAAACAGACTATTTCAAAAATTAATTGTTAGAAATATTGTAAATAATTTTTTAACCAAACAATTTTTTCTTATTCAAATTTAATAACAAAATTAAGATAGGGATTATTGTTTAGTAAAGTATATTAATAATAATGGAATTTGATGATTTGCTTTAGAAGCATTGTTATGTAAGGTATATTATTATTTATATTTTTTGAAGGTAATTACAATACGTATATCGTATAAAATTCGATAACTATTGAAAATAGTCATGACCATTTTATTAAGTCTCATCAGCGGTGTATACACTTAATACACTTCGACTTAATAAAGTTGAAACAGCTGTACGGTGTTCCATGTCATGCATGTTATTCGCCAGGTCTGCTTGTCATGATTATTTTCAATAATTATCGAATTTTATATGATATACGCATTGTAATTGCCTTCAAAAAATATAAATAATAATATATATTAATAATAATATTGATAATGTTAATTATATATTGAAGTCATACATTTCTTTTTATTCTAATTTAATAAAAAATTTTGCAAGATGAAGGTAAGGATTATAATTTTGTAAAGGAGACCAGACTTAGTATTGATTAACAAAAAGAAAAAAAGAAAAAAAGAAAAGAGAACTTGTCAACTGGTAGATTTTGCAGTTCCAGCAGATCACAGGGTGAAGATGAAGGAAAACAAAAAGATAATCAAAGAAAGATAAAAAAAAAAGGACATGATACACAGAAAGATATAATAAGAATGAAAGAAAGAGAATATGGGAAATATATAGAGAGGGGGTGAGTTCGCGGATCTGTTTATGTTGAACATGAAAAGATGAAAAGAAGAAAAAAAGAGTTGGATCAAAAGAGCGAGAGAAAGCTGAATCAAGATTATTACTTCTTATTACTGTTGTCACCTCAGCTAATAATGGACCATTCCGTTTTTATTATAAAGAAAGAAAAGGAAGAAAAAGGATATGCTACACAGAAAAAATAACAAGAAAGAGAGTGAGAGAAAGATAGAGAGAGGGGGTGAGCGCACGGAAGCAATCATTCTAATCTGTATCGGATTCAATTCCAATTCCATTTGTACACACACACACACACACACACACATATATATATATATATATATGTGTGTGTAAAAGTGGAATTGGAATTGAATCCGACGATATGAGGAAGAATGAAGAAATAATAGATTTTTCTATTATTATTATTTCATTTCATTTGTTCATTTAATAATAATAATAATAATAGTTTGAATCGTGTACACATAGATAAACTGACCGAAACACATGTGTAAGTGATATTGATTAAATTCATCTTTTATTATCCATTCTGAAGAAAGAAAGAAAAGGAAGAAAAAAGATATGCTACACAGAAAAATATAATAAGAAAGAGAGTGAGAGAAAGATATATATAGAGAGGGGGTGAGTGCACTAAAGCGATCATGCTAATCTGTTTCAATTAAGCATAATGAAAAGATAAAAAGAAGAAAAAAGAGAATTTTCCAGAGAATTGAAAAAGCTGTGGAATATGAGGGTGAAGGTGATATCAATTGTAGTTGGTGCACTTGGAAAAAAGATTGGAGAAACTGAAAATCAGAGGAAGAATTGAGACCAACCAGACTAATGCATTGCTGCAATTGGCTAGAATACTCAGAAGAGTCCTGGAGACCAGAGGAGACTTGTTGTCACTCAGACTCCAGTGAAATACTCATAATAATAATAATAATAATAATAATAATAATAATAATAATAATATATTAAACTCATATATTTCTTCTAATCAAAATTTAACAACAATTTTTGAAGATGAAGGTAGGGATTATTGTTTAGTAAAGTATATTAATAATAATATTAGTAATGTTAATGATATATTGAAGTCATAAGTTTCTTTTAATTCAAATTTAATAACATACATTTTTCATGATGAAGAGGGCCATATAATTTGGCAGAGTATATCTAATAATGTCAATATTAATAATACTAGTACAAAATAAAAAAACACCCTCCAGGCGATGTAAAAATAGAATTTTGAAACATATTGCCTGAGGAGGTGGGAGTTAAAAATTCAATGTCAGCGAGTTTGTACCCTAAATAAGTAAAATCATCAAATTCATTAAAGGATTAAAAAATAAAACAATTTGAAATGTAAACTTTAAATATGTATTAAAATAAAACAAACTATATATAGATATGGAGATAGGATGGATGTAGTAGAATTGGACAGTATGAGGTAGGTAAAAGGATGGTGAACAAGAAATGATAACTCAAAACATTTTGACCGATGATGTCCGTATAAATCGGATAAAACGTTTCAACTCTTAGATCTGTTTTGAGTTATCATTTCTTGTTCACCATCCTTTCACATATAGATATATAATACCAGTCATGTATTTATTAAAACTTGTTTTAAAAAACAATGAGGACTGTCTAATGTTGCATGTTCAAATTTTGAGTGTATTTATTCTATGTCATGACGATTTTGAGTAATGTGATGTAAGCAGTGACGTAATTTTTGTTACAGACAAAAACCGGAAGCGAATCTCCATTATTAATAGATAGTGAAATCATAGAAAGTTTTAATATTCAAGTGTAAAAGTCAGTAAAAATAGATTTTGAAGCCCCCGAATGAAGAACCCCACCCCCAACTGAATAGTCCAATATTGTGAGAAAAAAAAAAGGTGAATAAAAAAGAAAGATAAGTGAATGAGAAACTTTTTTTTTTCTCTGTTTTATTTCCTTCTCTTCTCCTCTTCTTCTTTTTTTCTCTCTTTTACTCTCATATCTCTCTCATTTTCTTTTTCTCCTTTTTTCTTCTCTTTCTTTTCCTTGCTGTCCCATTTCTTCTCGTCTTTCCCTCTTTCTCTTTCTTCCCATGCACTTTTCCTTTCTCTATGTTTCCCCTCCTCCCCTCCCCCTCTTCCACCTCCTCCTCCTCCTCCTCCTTTCTTCTTCTTTTACCTCCTCCTCCCCCTCTTCTTCTTCTTCTTCTTCTTCTTCTTCTTCTTCTTCTTCTTCTTCTCTTTTAACCTCATATCTCCCTCACTTTCTTTTTCTCCTTTTTCTCTCTTTCTCTTCCTTCTCAACCTACATCTCTTCTTTCTCTTTTTCTCTTCCTTCCCACTCTCTTCTCCTTTCTCTCTATTTCACTTCTTCTCTTCTTTCTCTTTCTTCTCATACTCTTCTCTGTCATGTCTGTTTCACTTCCTTCTCCTCTTTCTTTTCACCTCATATCTCTTTCTCTCTTTCTTTCTTTTCTTCTTTCGCCTCCTTTTCCACACCTTCTCATCTCTATCTCAAACTCTTCTCTCTCTCTCTCTCTCCTCTCTCTCTCTCTCCCTTCTCTCTACTTCTTGCTCTCTTCTTCCATTTTCACCTTTATTTTTTCCCTTTTCACCCCTATCTTCTCTCTCTCTCTCTCTCTCTGGTTATTTAGAAAGTAACCTTGAATCTTTTATCTCCTTCTTTTCCTCTCTTTCTCTTCCTTCTCACTCTCTTCTCTTTTCTCTCTCTTTCACTTTTCTTCTTACTCTTTTCTCTCTCTTTCACTTCTTCTTCTTTCTCTTTTCTCTCTATTTCACTTCCTCTCGAAATGAGAAAAGGAAAAAAAAAAGGAATTTAGTGAGAGCAGAATTGATGTAAATAAGTAAAATAAAGTCGTAGGGGTGGCCTAATGTCGGTATCAGCCAGACTTGCGAGAGAGTCTATCCCCTTTTCACTAGCGCTAGACCAAGGAGATTATTTTAGTGTCTGAGGTGGCACGCCACACCTACCTTCAGCTCTCTACTTTACGGCACAAATCCCTGTGCTACTCATACGCTGAGTTGGCGAGGGCCGGTATCGAACCAAGAACCTTGTGATTCCTAGCTGAACACTCTACCGACTGAGCTAAGCCGGCCCTATGAATTGATGTAGAGAGACAAAATAAAGAAAAATTTGATCATTATGGTTTTCTGATGGGAGGGAATGGATAAGAAGGCAAAAAGTTTCCCACTATTTCTCAATTTGCAGTTGTCGATGGGGGGAGGGTAGAGGTTAGGGGGTTAGGGTTTGGGGGTGGTAGGGTGAGATTCATATTAGGAACAGATGAAGATGGTCTTAATGAAATGATTCAATGTGGAAGCTCAGTAAGTGACCCTGTTCATTAAGAAAGAAATCCTTCAAATGACCGCTTTCTCCAATGTCCCTCACCAACGTTCAAAAGATTCAAGGTTATTTTCTCGATGTCCAGAGAGAGAGAGAGAGAAGAGAGAGAGAGAGAGAGAGAGAGAGAGAGAGGGGGGAGGGAGGGGTAGGGGATGGGGTTAAATGGAGAAAAAAATGGAGAAAAAAGTGAGAAAGAGATATAGAGTGAAAAGGAAGAAAGAGATAAAGAAGTAGAGGAGAAGAAAAAGTGAAACAGAGAGGAACAGGAGATAAAAAAAATTCAGTGTTACATTGTATATATATATATATATATATATGCTAGACAAAACGTGACCCATTGGGTCAACCATTCAGCTCTGGGTAGATAACTGAGATTAGGGAAAAATGAGTTAGTAAAGTGAATAACATTTTTTTTTTTAATAAATAAATAAAATAAATACCGCCGGACAAAACATGATTGACTAATTTAAGCTATGGGTTATTGCTTGTGAAATTCAACATAGAAATACATTTCAAATTCTCCAGTGTGTGTGTGTGTGTGTGTGTGTGTGTGTGTGTGTGTGTGTGTGTGTGTGTCTCTCTCTCTCTCTCTCTCTCTCTTTCTCTCTCTCTCTCTCCCTCTCTCCCAGAGAAACTAAGATTATATAATGAGGAGGTAATCAAGAGATACATAGAGAGAAAAATAGTGATAGGCAGAAAGTAAAGTAAGAGATTGGTCGGGTTTTTGACTTAATTGCAAATTATGACCAATTAGAACCAATTAAAACAGATTTTTTTTCAAACATAATTCAATCCTAAAAGTGAGGAATAATTTAGTATAAGTTTTGTGTCATTAAACTAAACAGTAAAAAGAGACAGAAGTTGATTCACTCAGCTTTAGTATAATAATAGATAGATAGATAGATAGATAGAGAGAGAGATGGGATGGGATGAAAAGGGAAAAAAGAAAGGTGAAAAGAGAGGAAGAGAGCAAGAAGTAGAGGAGAGAAGGAAGTAAAAGAGAGAGAGAGAGAGAGAGAGAGAGAGAGAGAGAGAGAGAGAGAGAAGAGTTTGAGATAGAGATGAGGAAAAAGTGTTGAGAAGGAAGAGAAAGAAGAAAAGAAAGAAAGAAAAAGAGATATGAGGTGAAAAGAAAGACGAGAAGGAAATGAAAGAGACATAAAAGAGAATAGCATGAGAAGAAAGAGAAAGAAGAGAAGAGGAAGTGAAACAGAGAGAAAGGAAAAATGAGTGAAAAGGAAGAGAAAGAGACAAAGAATTTTTTTCATTGTCCCATGACAATTGTCAGGGTTTACTTTGTTTTTTTTTTTCAATGGCATATCAAGCTTTATGGGTTATTTAATGCCAAAACTATCCTTGAAGAGGAACAGTAGTGGTACTATATAATCCATAACTAGGAAGATGATGGTTTGGTTTTGGTTTTGTTTGGTTTGGATCTTTTTATGTGAACCAAGTCATTTTGATAAACAAATAACTCAGGTTGCTTACAGTACCTGCTATTGCTTAAGTAACCACCAAGTTAAGTATTGACAAGTTCATCGCTGCTTAACTTCAGTGATATAGTGAGAACCCTGGGAGGATGAGGAGTTCATACCTTTCCCAAGTGTATTAGTCTGAAAGTGAACATAATAGCTTTACTGGAGTTCAAACTCACTTACTATGTCACAGTCCAGCATGTTAGACACTATGTTGGATTATTTTGTGGTATATAAACCATGCTACAATACACCACTTAAATTTATAGACTAAGCAAGGTCATGTGGTTTAAACCTCAGCCAATCAACTGCCCGAATGAGTGGCTAGTTGACTACTTAATCACTGAGACTGAGAGACATCCATTTGCAATCATTGACGAAGGACTTGCAATACTGAGGAGCACCAAGGAACAACCAAAGGATTCTTTACCAAGGATTTCTGCTGAACAAGCGCAATTGCTTGAAGCCTAAAGGATGGCTCATAAAATTGTAAAACACTATGCTACAGGGACTCCACCACAATCATCATGGACAGCAACATCAACGATGAGACATTCTTGTGTGTCTCCTTAAAAAGGATCAGATCAAGTTGTTGATGATGATGATGGATAACACAATTAGTTTATACTTTAAAGTCCCACAAGATTTTTATATTCTCATTATCCAGCACTGATTTCATTTCATGTTGGTACATGGCCTACTAATATATACGGCCTCACATGTCACATAAGCTGGCAGAATTCTAACAGGCCGATTCGTTTTATTGTCAATTTATATCCGTTTTCAAAAATCTTAAAGCACAAACATTTGGCTAGATGGAACCATAAGTTCTCCTCAAGAAATATTGTTTCTCTTTAGTTTCATCCCTATCATTGCCGACCATGACCAGGGAGTACATTTCACTTTGAAAAGGTTTAATTTTTTTCTGATATAACCTGAAATCATAAATAAATTGTTGGTGTGCTTGTTTTCTATAACTGCATCATTTTTAAAACTTTTTTTTTTGCTAGTTTGTTTACAATCTTTTATTCTTAAATTTCTGAAGAAAAAAGACAAGTTTGTATATTTTTAACATTGTTTTTTTTAAACAGACATGAATTGACTACAAAACAAATCGGCCTGTTAGAATTCTATCTGTTTATGTGACATATGGGGCCATATATATTAGTGGGCCATGGTTGGCATGAGGGTAAACGTAAAGTTATGGTTTCCAAAATATTTAGAAATCACAGAAACGTTTATTGTCAATAATATTTACATCATTTTAAAGTTTGAACATATCTATTTTTCTACATAATTACTATTTCTTTTTAGTTTTTTTTATGCCCATGTCATACCATGACTCCCAACACCACTTGCAGAACTTTTTTGACATCCATGCTCTACTTGCCATACACTTTCATTAATTAGTGTTGAATATCAATTGGTTTAATGCCTTTTGCTTTCAAAAACCAAATAACTGCACAAACTTCCCACTTGCAGTAGCATCAGTCAGGAACTACATCAGATATGACTGCCAAGCCAAGACTGAGTATAGCAGTGAGGGTGCAGATATATATTTACCAACCCCTCTGCACGAGCAGGATGTGACACAAGGTCAATTTCTTAAGCGGAGTTCAACAGGTTTGAATTCAGAGTTTTCCTTCTCCTAGACCGGTTGCCTAACCAAGGTTAAAGAGCCCAGTCTGCCCTACTATTTACCCATAGCTGGAGGGAGAGTAGGATTCATACCTTTCCCAAGGGTATTAGCACTAAGTGAAATGCAATTACCACGTCCAGGATTTGAACTCGGGGCGACGAGTCCATTTTCCATGACTTTAACCATTACACCACGCGCTTCCATGAGGCACATATAGGGGCTCATGTACAACAAACACAACAATGTTGCTAATAGCTGCTCAAACAGTTTTCCTGTGTCGTTTGCGCTTTGGATATCTTATTTTTGGGGATTACCTTCGTATTTGTCTTTCATAGGATTTTTATTTAGTTTTTCTAATGAGGGGTATAAATTTTTTATTGTCTCTCTATAGGGTGTGGATTTTATTGAACTTAGATCTTTGTTGATCTCCATCAATTTTTCTTTATAAAAGGATGAGCACTCGGTCGTTGTACAAACAGACAGACAGACATGCAGGCAGGCAGAGAGACAGGATCTTTCTTTTCTTGATAAGTTACATGGTTTCAAATAACTATTTCTATTTAATAAGTTACATGGTTTCAAATAACTATTTCTATTTAATAAGTTACATGGTTTCAAATAACTATTTCTATTTAATAAGTTACATGATTTCAAATAACTATTTCTATTCAATAAGTTACATGGTTTCAAATAACTATTTCTATTTAATAAGTTACATAATTTCAAATAACTATTTCTATTTAATAAGTTACATGATTTCAAATAACTATTTCTATTTAATAAATTACATAATTTCAAATAACTATTTCTATTTAATAAGTTACATGATTTCAAATAACTATTTCTATTTAATAAGTTACATGATTTCAAATAACTATTTCTATTTAATAAGTAACATGGTTTCAAATAACTATTTCTATTTAATAAGTTACATGGTTTCAAATAACTATTTCTATTTAACAAGTTACATGGTTTCAAATAACTATTTCTGTTTAATAAGTTACATGGTTTCAAATAACTATTTCTATTTAATAAGCTACATGGTTTCAAATAACTATTTCTATTTAATAAGTTACATGGTTTCAAATAACTATTTCTATTTAATAAGTTACATAATTTCAAATAACTATTTCTATTTAATAAGTTACATGATTTCAAATAACTATTTCTATTTAATAAATTACATAATTTTCAAATAACTATTTCTATTAATAAGTTTAATGATTTCAAATAACTATTTCTTTAATAAGTTACATGATTTCAAATAACTATTTCTATTTAATAAGTTACATGGTTTCAAATAACTATTTCTTTTAATAAGTTACATGGTTTCAAATAACTATTTCTATTTAATAAGTTACATGGTTTCAAAATAACTATTCTATTTAATAAGTTACATGGTTTCAAATAACTATTTCTATTTAATAAGTTAACATGGTTTCAAATAAATAACTATTTCTATTCAATAAGTTACATGGTTTCAATAATTATTTATATTTAATAAGTTACATGATTTCAAATAACTATTTCTATTTAATAAGCTACATGGTTCAAATAACTATTTCTATTTAATAAGTTACATGGTTTTCAAATAACTATTTCTATTTAATAAGTTACAATGGTTTCAAAATAATTATTTCTATTCAATAAGTTACATGGTTTAACAATAATTATTTATATTTAATAAGTTACATGATTTCAAATAACTATTTTTATTTAATTGCTGCATGATTTCAAATAACTATTTCTATTTAATAAGTTACATGGTTTCAAATAACTATTTCTATTTAATCATTGTTTTATGGTTTCAGGCATTCCAATCCAATACTAATCATTTTCAAATAGATTTATATGTCCTATAGATGGGACTCTAACAGATACTACCATTTGGATCATAGTAAACCTGGAGTAACAGCAGCAAAAGTGTACCTTACAATCTAAGAACAATCTCCCTGGTCTAGTGCTCGTGAAAAGGGGATAGTCTCCCTCGCTTTCTGGCTGATACCNACACACACACTCTAATCTCCCCCTCTCCCTATCATCTCTCTTCTTAGTCTCTCTTGGACCTGATATGTTCCTTCTCCCTTTGAAAATAGTTTACACCTCTTCCATCAGCCTCCCTTTGCCATCCAGCTTACTGAGGACTCCTGTCCTGTCATTAGGCTTTCCTGCGGCCGGCCTTAATTACAGAGGACCAACACAAGAGGAAAGAGTAGGGTTTGGGAGTCCCCTAATTCATGACATCAGCCATTGCTTCCAGAAGAAAGGGTGTCCATCAAAGATTCAGAGAAGCTAAGTCTTTGCACACCCGTGGACACAGCAACAAAAGTAACCGAGGATGTGCACAGGTTGAGCTGGGACGGGCATGTACGAAGCTATGATTTTTATCTGATATGATCACAGAGGAAAAAAAGAGAAAAAATATATAAAAGATTTTACAAGCAGAGAATTGTACTGATTGTAAGTGGGACACAATGAACGACTCAAGAGGTTGGTTGGTTTTATGGCATGTGGACTCTTGTTGAGGCTAAATTGAACTTAACGGATATAAATTCCTTATCATATGTCACCCCGCCAAAAGAAAAAAAAAAAATACCAAAAATCAGGGAATTAACTGAATTTAATGGAATTTTCAGTGTTGATATATTAATGATTAAAAGATATAATGTACCAGTTTATCTCATTTATAAGATTTTAATTTTTTCAGGTCAGTTAACTGTGTACACGTATCTTGAGAATCTGTGCAAGTCCTCAAAATATACGTGGTTCAAAATAACTGACCTGAAAAATGTAAAAGTTTTTTAAATGAAATAAACTGGTGCCTTATTTCTTTTATTCATTAATATATCAACTCTGAAAAGTTCATTAAATTCGGTTAATTCACTGATTTTTGGTATTTTTTTCTTCCGTGGGGTAACATACGATGGTAGAATTTATGTCCGTTAAGTTTGATTTAACCCTTGTTGGGTTATTTATCTCAATTTTTATACAGTGACCACTTGATTTGTCTGTTAGAGTCATAGGAAATGGACTTGTCGACTCAAGGTCAATTCCTAGACAAGGCTGTTTGGATTTCACATGGCGCTAATACCTTTAGGAAAGGTATGAATCCAATTCTCACTTCAGCTATAGGTAAATAGTAGGGCAGACTGGGCTCTTTAACCATGGCTTAGTAACCAGTCTAGGAGAAGGAAACTGAATTCAAACCTGTTAAACTCCACTTAAGAAATTGACCTTGTGTTGCTTCCGCCTCATGTGTAAAGTTGGTAGATTATACACTTGAGCAGGACGCAACACAATGGTCAATTCTTAAGTGAATTTACAGGTTTGAATTCAGTTTCCTTACCTCTAGACTGCGTTACTAAGCCGATGGTTAAAGAGCCCAGTCTGCCCTACTATTTACCTATAGC
Organism: Doryteuthis pealeii; assembly: GCA_023376005.1. Lineage (NCBI taxonomy): Eukaryota > Metazoa > Mollusca > Cephalopoda > Myopsida > Loliginidae > Doryteuthis > Doryteuthis pealeii. The sequence continues at coordinate 127,423,094 of CM042147.1, forward strand.
TGAAGTGAGAATTGGATTCATACCTTTCCTAAAGGTATTAGCGCCATGTGAAATCCAAACAGCCTTGTCTAGGAATTGACCTTGAGTCGACAAGTCCATTTCCTATGACTCTAACAGACAAATCAAGTGGTCACTGTATAAAAATTGAGATAAATAACCCAACAAGGGTTAAATCAAACTTAACGGACATAAATTCTACCATCGTATGTTACCCCACGGAAAGAAAAAAAAATACCAAAAATCAGTGAATTAACCGAATTTAATGAACTTTTCAGAGTTGATATATTAATGAATAAAAGAAATAAGGCACCAGTTATTTCATTTAAAAACTTTTACATTTTTTCAGGTCAGTTATTTTGAACCACGTATATTTGAGGACTTGCACAGATTCTCAAAGATACGTGGTACACAGTTAACTGACCTGAAAAAATGTAAAATCTTATAAATGAGATAACTGGTACATTATATTTTTATTCATTAATATATCAACACTGAAAATTCCATTAAATTCAGTTAATTCCCTGATTTTTGGTATTTTTTTTCTTTTGGCGGGGTGACATATGATAAAGGAATTTATAATCCGTTAAGTTCAATTTAGCCTCAACAAGAGTCCACATGCCATAAAACCAACCAACCTCTTGAGTCGTTCATTGTGTCCCACTTACAATCAGTACAATTCTCTGCTTGTAAAATCTTTTAATATTTTTTCTCTCTTTTTCCTTCTGTGATCAATATCAAGATAAAAATCATAGCTTCGTACATGCCCGTCCCAGCTCAACCTGTGCACATCCTCGGTTACTTTTGTTGCTGTGTCCACGGGTGTGCAAAGACTTAGCTTCTCTGAATCTTTGATGGACACCCTTTCTTCTGGAAGCAATGGCTGATGTCATGAATTAGGGGACTCCCAAACCCTACTCTTTCCTCTTGTGTTGGTCCTCTGTAATTAAGGCCGGCCGCAGGAAAGCCTAATGACAGGACAGGAGTCCTCAGTAAGCTGGATGGCAAAGGGAGGCTGATGGAAGAGGTGTAAACTATTTTCAAAGGGAGAAAGGAACAACTCTGGTCAAGAGAGACTAAGAGAGAGAGAGATAGGGAGAGGGGAGATCAGAGTGTGTGTGTACGTGAAATAGAGAGAAGGAACCAGTGGAGATGAGAGAGAGAGGGGGACGAGAAAACAGAGGAGTGTTGTTTTTTAAGTTTTTTTTTAAAAAGGTTAGTTTTATTTGTAAGAGAGAGAGGAGAGAGGGAGGGGAGATCGAGAGAGGGGAGGGGAGAAGGAAGGGAGGAGAGACTGGTGGGTAGGAGGGAGTGTGGGAGGAGCAAGTGAGGAGGGGAGTCGGAGGGAGGAGAGAGAGAGGGGAGAAGGCGGGGGGAGAGGAGAAGAGGGAGGAAAGGAGGAGGGGGAGGACGAGAGAGAGGGGAGGAGGAGAGAGGAGGGGAGGGAAAGAGGAAGAGCGAGAGAGGAGGCTATGAAGAGAGGGGGGGGAGGGCGTGAGAGAAAAGGAAGAAGAGGAGAGAAAGAGAGGAGAGTAAAAAGGAGGACGGATGAGAGAAGACCTGGAGTGCATGCATTAACTAATACGTTGTGTGTTGTTGTTTTGTGTCTTTGTTTGTGTGAACGTGCAGGTGGTGTGGATGGTGTGTGGAAAAGAGAGGGGTGGTTTTTTAGAGAAGAAAAAGAAGAGAAAAAAATGAGGGAGAGAGAGAGAGAGAGATTAGAGATGAGAAACAGAGAAGAGAAACAGAGAGAAGAGAGAGAGTGTGTTGTGTGTTTGTGTGTTTGTGTGTTGTGTGTGTGTGTGTGTATGTGTGTGTAAAAGAGAAAATGAATGTGAAAGATAAGTGTGTGTGTATGTTTGTGAAAGAGAAATGGGTGAGTGTGAAAGACTGTGTGTGTGTGCGTGTAAGAGGAGAGAGAGAGAGAAGGAGAAGAAGAGAGAGAGAAAGAAAAGAGAGGAGAGAGAAGTGTGTGTGTGCGTATGTGTTTGAAGATGCAATTTTTATCTATTTTATTATTCATTTTGCTTAGTAGGGCAAAGAGAATGAAAGGGAGAAATAGATATTCTTAGAGGTGGAATTGTAGTGGCTGCAGGATACTTTCAGAATGTGGTGGAGAGAGAGAGAGAGAGAGAGAGAGAGAGAGAGAGAGAGTGAGGAGAGAAGAGAGAGAAAGAGAGAGAAAGAGAAAGTTAAAATAGACAGTGTGAGTGAACAAGAGAGAGAGAGACAGACTGGTGAAAAGAGAGAAAGAAAGACAAGAGAAAGAGAGAGAGAAAGAAGGAGAGAAAGAGAGTAAAAAGAGAGAGAGTATGTGAACAAGAGAGAGAGAGAGAGAGAGAGAGAGTGTGAAAGAGAGCGAGAGAGAAGAGAGAGAGAGAGAGAGAGAGAGAGAGAAAGAGAGGAGAAAGAGAGAGAGTGTGTGTGAAGGAGAGAAAGAGAGCAAAATAAAGAGAGTATGTGAACAAGAGAGAGAGAGAGAGAGAGAGAGAGAGACAGTGTGAAAGAGAGAGGAGAGAAAGAGAGAGAGAGAGAGAGAGAGAGAGAGAGAGAGAGAGAGAGAGAGTGAAATAAAGAGTGTGTGAACAAGAGAGAAAGAGAAACAGACAGACAGACAGAAAGACAGACAGTAGGAAAGAGAGACAGACAGACAGACAGACAGACAGACAGACAGTGGGAAAGTGAGAAAGAGACAGAGAGAGACAGAGACAGAGACAGAGAGAGTGGTTGTATGTATGAAGAAAGATTTTTTATCTATTTATTTATTATTTGGCAAGAAGGTAAGGCAATGAGACTGGAAGAGAGAAATAGTTTTGGCTATTGCTAGTGATGGGGGCAATGGGGTGCTTTAAAGGTGGTGGTGATGGTGCCGGTGATTAAAATGTGGTGGGATGTAGAGGTTGCTCTATTAGTTCATTTAAAAGAAAATTAACACCAAAAACTAAAAAGAATAGAAAATGTGTGTGTGTGTGTCTGTGTGTGTGTGAGAGAGAGAGAGACAGAGAGACAGAGAGAGAGAGAGAGAGAGAGAGAAAGAGAAGAGAGAGAGAGAGAGAGAAGGAAGAGGGAGAGGATTTATAAGGGAAATAGATTGAGAAAGCATAAAGAGAAATTGAGCAAGAAGAGAAAGAAAGAAAGAAAATGTAAGAGAAAGAGAACATTTTTAAAAAGCAGAAATGAGAGAAAGTGTCAAAATAAGAAAGAATAGTAAAAGAGATATATGGGGACAGATATATATATATATATATATATATATATATGAGTAAGAAAAGGTGGAATGAAAACATCACACAATGCTGTTAAAGAAGAAAACAATTTATAATATAATCATAGCTGATACTGATCAATATTTCGATTTTACAAAAATCATCATCAGAGCTCATTCACTCCCGTAGTTGTTTGGGTTTACAATCACCAGAGAACTCAAGTATGAAAACAATAGACGAGTAATACCTTGCACTAAGCAGTGAAAGTTCAGTTAAAGTCCCCTATAGAGAGCTCTACCGGGTATTGGAAGCATATATTAGTCATCCACAGATACCGTGTTTTGATGTTAATGTCTGATCAGTGTGGCTAAACTTAACAGCTACTTCTAGCCGGGAGTAAAACCAGACTGAATTTTCATCAGTTCGACCCTTTACTGTCTCGTCCGTATATATATATATATATACATATATATATATATATATACATATTAGCCCAGGGCCGGGTTAGCTCAGTTGGTAGAGCGTTCAGCTAGAAACCACAAGGTTCCTAGTTAGATATCAGTCCTCGCCAACTCAGCGTATGAGTAGCACAGGGATCTGTGCGGTAAAGTAATGAGCTGATGGTAGGTGTGGCACTCCACCTCAGATGCTAAAACAATCTCCTTGGTCTAGCGCTATTGAAAAGGGGATAGACTCCCTCGCTGACTGGCTGATACCGACTTTAGGCCGCCCCGACGACTTTACTTTTATATATATATATATATATATATGTGTGTGTGTGTGTGTGTGTATGTATGTATGTATGTATGTATAAATTAATGTGTATAAATATGTATAAGTATATATATGTATATTTTTGAAAAAAAGAGTTTCATTGATAACTGAAATATTCTTGTCTAATTCATTTTATTTTACGGTAAAGTCAAATATAATTTTGATTGGGGTTGGTTGGGGGGTCTGGGCAGATTTCATCTCTTCTGTCATCATACGGCTAACATTAAAATAGCGCCCAGCCATAAATATAACTTGACGTATCATAATGTTGCTGTTCATCTTAATTTAAACTTAATGACAGAGGATATTTTCATTAATTAATAACCCCAAATTGAAAAAAGTAAGGAAGCAGACAGACAATTTCTGATTTCATAAAAAAAATCCTAAAACATTTTCTCTAAGTGAAAAATTATAAGATCCTTAATTTAATAAGGAAAGAAAAAAAGTCGTATGTGGAATTTGTAAAATGATTAAGAGAAATATAGGCCAGCACAACTGTTTCATCCAGTTGATGGAATGATAGATGGTTGAATATATAATTTCCTTGATATGAGAACAATTGATGATGAAAGTGATAACTAGTATATTCTATTGCCTGAGCAAACATAATAGAAGAAATACAGAAATGACTAGATACAAAGAAGCTTATACTAGGTATACCACCAGAAAATTGGCTGCTACAAATTTTTAAAATGAATTAAAATTTTATATATTGATTATTTAAGGTCAAATTTTTGTCCAAGTTAAAAAGTAGTAACATAACGAGCATCAATAAAAAAAGCAAAATAATGTTATACATGTAATTTATTTTCAATACATTTAAAACGATCTTTTTGGTCAATTTCGAGCGCATTTGGCGCGTTTTCCGTTTTTACAAAATAAATGTAACATTTGCAATTGCAAAAGAATTTACCAAAAATCAGGGAATTATCCAATTTTAATGAAATTTTCAGTATTGATTTTTCAATTAATGAATTTTATAATGCATTAGTTATTTTATTTCAAAACTTTAATTAGGTATTTCTGCTATGATAAATTTATACATTGAATTCATTTAAAATATGAGCAGCAAAATTTAAAATGTTATATTATTAGATTCTAAAAAAATATTTTTTTTAATAACTACTTTACTTTAGTCCATATTTTTTTGGTCAAAAACTGTATTGGAAATTTAGCACCCCCCCCCAAAAAAAAAACGGAATAAATATTGATGTATATTTTTTCTTTTATGAAATAATAGCCAATTAAATAATTATTGAAATGAGTAAAAAAAAAATCTCCAAAAATTATTTTTATAGATTTTATTTTTATTTTATTTTTCAATTTTCGGTACTTATTTACTACTTGAGCAGATTCTTAAATTTTTTTTTTCTATTCACACCTTTGGTCTTTTGTCTTTTTATTTATGCAGAAAATAGTATACATCACATATATACCACACCGATATTTTGCACCCCAAAAACAGAGGGGGTCAAAGTTAAGTGACCTCAAAAAAAGCAGAAAGTTTTGAAATAAAATAATGGATGCATTATAAAACTCATTCATTGATAAATCAATACAGAAAATTTCATTAAAATTGGATAATTCCCTGATTTTTGGTAAATTTTTTTAAACGGGGATGTGTGCAAAATTGTATTGAAAAAACATGGATTTTTTGACAAATTGGGTATACCTAGTTTATACCTTTTTTTACTCTGTCTTTCTTTATGATAAAAACGGAATGGTCCATTATCTAGCTGAGGTGACGACACTCATAAGAAATAAGAATTTGGCAGATAAGCAACACCAGATAATCAGGATTTACATTCTTGCATTACATCTTGGATGAATTGGACGGTCTTATTTTTAACCAGAGCGTGTTGCCAGATGATAATGGTCGTACAATTAAGGAATACAAGTATTAATATATAGATTATGCATCCATTGTCCACACAAAACTGGTGAATTCAAGTTTTTGTTGGTCAACCAGCATTAGTGTGTCCAAGAGTAGTAGTTCAGAGGAGATTGTCACTTATGCCTTTATACCACCTGCATCAATAATGGCTTCGGGCACTAGGTTTTATTATCCATAATCCATTTTTTAATAATTGGTTGACTTTTTAATAGAATGATTTTTAATATCTTTTATTATCATTCTTGATGGTGACTGCGTAGTAATGTTAGCCTTACTATAAGTAAAATCGTCAGGGTGGCCTAAAGTCGGTATCAGCCAGACAGTGAGGGAGTCTATCCCCTTTTCACTAGCACTAGACCAAGGAGATTATTTTAGCATATGAGGTGAAGCGCCACATCTACTATCAGCTCCTCACTTTACTGCACATACTCCTGTGCTACTCATACACTGAGTTGGCGAGGGCCGGTATCGAACTAGGAACATTGTGGTTTCCAGCTGAATGCTCTACTGACTGAGCAGCTAATCCTTTTCTCTAGAATAAGATAGACTTATTTACCTACCAAAGTGAGCTATTAATTCACAAAATCGAATCTTAATTTTTTTTCCATTCAAGCGTTTTTTGTCGTTGTTCTTTTATCTTTTTTTTGATCATGTTTATGTGTTGTTATTAATTCCCCAAATGTGGAAATATATTTTTAACACCGCCCTGTCAGCGGGGCTTAGAATAGGTTGACTCTATCCCCTGCAGAGGGATTTGAACCCCACCCCCAAAAGGGGGGTTACTGGGTATGACACGAAATAGCATTTTTTTTTTAATGTGAAAGCATTTTCTTTCATTTGATCTATTGACATTCATAGCGAGGGAGTCTATCCACTTTTCAATAGCGCTAGACCAAGGAGATTGTTTTTGGCATCTGAGGTGGAGCACCACACCTACCATCAGCTCCTTACTTTACCGCACAGATCCCTGTGCTACTCATACGCTGAGTTGGCGAGGACCGGTATCGAACTAGGAACCTTGTGGTTTCTAGCCAAACGCTCTACCGACTGCTGTAGAGGGGTAAAATATCCCTAATGGGGCTACCTGTTGGTCATGGGTGGTGACCCGTGATGCTTAAGAACAGAATCCTGGGTAATCCTTAACTTTTTCCTCGTAAATTCCTACCATAAAATAAACTGAACCCTCATTTTATGTCCGTTCTTTTTGCAATAAATGTTTTATTTTTCTTGCACCCGTTATTTTACAATACTAAATATATTTTCGGTTAATCCTTAACTTTTTTCCTTGTAAGAAAATACATTTAGTATTGTAAAATAATGGGTGCCAGAAAAATAAAACATTTATAGCAAAAACACGGACATAAAATGAGGGTTCAGTTTATTTTATGGTAGGAATTTACGAGGAAAAAGTTAAGGATTACCGAATCCTGGAGGTTGAACCCTTTGGCTCTTACTTGGGCTAGACGGGCGATCAGAGAGGTCCCTTTTGATCAATCAGTTGGTCACATAAAGCTCTAGCACCTATATGATTTTCCCGATCCTATTGCCCTTATGGCAAACCCCCAACTCTTTTTATCATGTGTGCTAGAAGGCAATGGCTGAGGGTCTTAGAGTCTTGGGTATGACGTTAAACTGCATCTAGTGGTGAGGTTCCAATTCTGGAATTCTGGGTATAAGGGAGTACCCCTTCATTGCTATTGCTCCCAAGTCCACTCTGACCCGGAGTGGTAGTACATGTTAGGGTCCCATCTATGTGTTGAATAGATGAAAAAATGAGTTTAAAAAATATGTTTAAAAAGAATTGATATTATCTGCGTTTTTCGGGCTATTGTCCCCATCTTCATTGTTATTTGTACAACGTTTCGGCCGATATGCCCTCCGGCCTTCTTCAAGTATTTCTTGTTGGACTCAGGAACCTTCTTGGACTCGGGAATCTTCTCAGACTTGGGAACCTTCCTTTTTGAACTCAAGAACTTTCTTGTTGTAATCGGGAGCCATCACGGAACTTTGAACCTAACCCTTTATTTATTCCATGGGGGTATCCTGTTCTCATTCCGCTAACCATAGCTGGGGTAGGAATTGTGTTAATTATTTTTCTAACTGCCTCTACTCAGGATTGAACTCAGTATCCAGAGATAACTGTCATTTAGAACTGTCTTAAACTAACTACCTTATCCACTAGGCCATGTGTCCAATTGGACCGAGTCCGACAAGAAATATCTGAAGAAGGCCAAAGGGCATATCGGCCGAAATGTTGTACAAATAACAATGAAGATGGGGACAATAGTCCGAATAACGCAGATAATACTAATCTTCAAGCCTCATCTCAAACATTCTGAGAAAAAGAATTGAGTTCAAAAAAAAAATTGAATACCCAACAAGAAAGAATAAAACAAAACATCTTCAGCATAAGATAACCCAACAAGAGTGACATGCCTTAAATACAACAAACCAACCAACCAACCAACCAAATAGTTTTAACATATTTATGTACATATATACATGTGTTCATATATAAGACTAGTATGAGGAAAGAAAGAACAAAGAAAGAATGTCTCTTGAAGATTTTTACCAAATTTAATATGCATATATATAAACATTTGTACATATGCATACATATATGTGTTCATATGTAACATTAGTATGAGGAAAGAAAGAAGAAAGAAAGAAAGAAAGAATTTTTACTGAATGATGGCAGTAGTATAAGGAGCAGACAATACCCCCTCCTTCCCTTTTTTTGGCTAGCAAAGAACTATCTCGAAAAATTCTTGGTCAATACCAAAGCTTTATCCATTGGCTCACTGTTAATATCACATGCTTTCCAGATAACAATGTCTCCTTAAATACAGCAGGGAAAAAGGACCCCGTTGTACAAAGAACCAAGCATTGAAATAAGGCATGGAGAACAACAATAGCTACCTATAATTATTGGAAAACTAGTAGAGGAATATATATATATATATATATATATATATATATATATATATATATATATAAAATAAGGAAAAAATGGACAGAAAGATTGAAGAGAAAAAGAGATACAAAAAAAAAAAGCAGAAAAACAAGGTTGAAAAAAAATTCATCAATATGAATATATGGAAACATGGTATAGTAGCAATAGTAATAATAATAATAATAATAATAATAAGAAGAAGAAGAAGAAGAAGAAGAAGAAGAAGATGAAGGATGATGATGATGATTATAATAATAATAATAATAATAATGATCAGAAGACGAATGTGAATGATGATGATGATGATGATGATGATGATAAGAAGAAGAAAGAGAAGGAGAAGAAGAATGTGAATAATGATGATGATGATTAGAAGAAGATGAAGGAGTAGGAGGAGGAGGATAAGAAGAATGATGATGATGATGAGGAGGAGGAGGAGGAGGAGAAGAAGAAGAAGAAGAAGAAGAAGAAGAAGAAGAAGAAGGATGATGATGATTATGATGATGATGGTGAGAAGAAGAAGAAGAAGAAGAAGAAGAAGAAGAAGGATGATGATGATTATGAGGATGATGGTGAGAAGAAGAAGAAGAAGATGAAGGATGATGATGATGATGATGATGATGGTGAGAAGAAGAAGAAGAAGAAGAAGAAGAAGAAGAAGAAGAAGAAGAAGAAAATTAATAATAATAATAATAATAATAATGATAATAATAATAATAATAATAAAGAAAAGACAACTAATATATTTGTCTCTCCTACCAAGATAGATAAGAACTGCATTGTGGCCTTTGGGACTGACTGGGTTAAGCTGGGCAAATAAACAATAACAGGGAGAAGGAGATGGAGATAAAGAATGAGGAAAAGGGGGAAGAGGAGTCAGAGAAGAGGATGGAGATAAAGAAAGAGAAAAAGAGGAAGGGCCAGAGGAGAAGATAGTGATAAAAAGGTGGAAGGTGTCAGAGAAGTTGGAGATAAAGAAAGAATAAAAGGGTAAGTGGCCTGAGAAGAAGAGAATGATGAAGAAAAAAGGTGAGGGTTAGATAAGATGGAGATAAAGAAGAGGGGATAGATAAAAGAATAGATATAAAGAAACAGAAAAAATAAAAGGGGTAAAGAAGATGGGGCTAAAGAAAAAGGGGTTTAAATAAGATAGAGAAAAATAAATAGAAAAAGTGAAGAACAGAGAAGAAGACAGAGATAAAAAAGAATAAAAATGGGAGAGACAGTAAGATTAGAGATACTCACGAAGGGAGGGTGGTGTAGAGAAGGATATGTTGAAAAAGAAAGATAAAAGGAGAGAAGAAGCTGGAGAAGAATATATATATATATATATATATATATATATATATAATATAGAGATTTTTGAAGGTAATTGACAATGCAATATGTGTTGAAAATTATATTTATTTACCTTTTTTTTCATTCTAAATATTTTCGGAATAAAATTCCATCATCAGAGTTATTAAAAGTATTAAAAGTACTAGGTGTTTTTTTTTTATTTCACAAAAAAACAAAAAAACACCTAGTACTTTTAATACTTCTAATAACTCTGATGATGGAATTTTATTCCGAAAATATTTAGAATGAAAAAAAAAGGTAAATAAATATAATTTTCAACACATATTGAATTGTCAATTGCCTTCAAAAATCTCTATATTACACATACGCACAATGCTTCAAACAAACTATTAAAAAAACCTTTATATATATATATATATATATATATTTTGTAATGTTGTAAAAATTGAAAAAACACAAGTTTCATTAACGAATGATGTTTATTAAGCCTATGCTGCAGTGTTTCGGTCTGTGTCGATAGAACATCAACAGGGCCTTTGTTGGTTGAAGAAAAAAAAAAAAATTATTGATGTAAACAAAAGTCTGCAAGCCTCTATTTTTGTTGTGTGGCTGTTTTTGTTGAATAAACCTCGTTTGTTAATGAAACTTGTGTTTTTTCAATTTTTACAACATTACACATTGTTGGATTTACTTCCACTTTTTCTTCCTATATATATATATATATTTTTTTTTTTTGATGTTTGTTTTTAGAAACATTGTTGAATAAAGTATATATTATTATTTAGAGTTGAAACAGACTATATGATGTTCTAGCATCGCATAATCATTTGCCAATTTCACTTGTCATGGTTATTTTCTATAATTATTGAATTTTATACAATATACGCATTGTAATTGCCTTCAAGCAAAAAAATATGAATAATAATAATAATATATATATATATATATATATATATATATATAAAATCAAAGAATCATTGTAAGACAGTACACAATTCAAACACTAACTCAATAGCAGCAAAAGATTTGAGGAGATCAAATGCTTATGCATGTTGTAGAGTAGCTAGCACCCCTTCAACACTCTTTAATAGCCTTTAATAGTCTATGATTAAGGACTTCGACAGTTGATTAATACGCTGATTAATATTCGGACTGATCTTACTGCATTTGGCAATGCCACATTCGACCCTCCTCTATTTCTTGTAAGTTGTCTTGTTAATTGTTTTTGTAATTTATTGTTCTGTGTTTTTGTATGTATCCGTTAAGACCAAATACTGGTTTTTGAATAGATATATTAAGCACTCAATTTCTTCTGTGTATCATTTCACCTCGACAATAAAACAGTATGCAAATTCTAAAGTTCTTCATTCTTCTCAAATGCGATCTTGGGCTAGATGGGCGGTCAGAGAGGCCCCCTCCGATCAATTGGCTGGTCACGTCAAACCCTAGCACCTATATGATTTTCCCAACCCTATTGCCCTTATGGCAAGCCCCAATCCCTTTTTATCATATGGGTGCTAGAAGGCAGTGGCTAAGGGTCTACATGTCCTGGGAATGATGTTAAACTCTATCTGATGGTGAGGTTCCAGTTTTGGAGGTTTGGGGAATGTGGAGCACCCCTTCATCACCATTGCTCCCTGGTCCACTCTGACCCGGAGTGGTAGTACCTGTTAGGGTTCCATCTATGGGTTAAATAGAAAAACAGGAGTTGATAAACAAAATTGTATTATCCATCAAGAATTGATTTATTTCAAAACTTTATCGGCATTAAATGACCCACTGAGGTTGATATGCTGTAAAACAAAACGAACCAAACCAATCAAATGCGAATCTCAGTGTCATATTTTTTCCAACTTTACTCCTTGAGACTGTATCCCAACATATATCATTTTGGTTGGTTGGTTGATTGGTTGGTTGGATTTTTATGACATATCAACCTTTATGTCATTTTATGCCAAAGACGTTTTTGTTTTGTTCGTGCTGGTTGAGTATTCAATTTTTTTTTTTTAACTCTTTTTTAAACACATTTTTAAAATTCATTTTTGATCTATTTAATCCAAACATTAAACAATTATTTATTTGGTTATTTTTCTCTGTAGGTTGCAGATATTGACGCACACTACATATCATTTAAAAGCTTGGACCCTTCTTCATTCTTATACGTGATGACAGATAGAATGGATGACTGGAACCCACCTGAATCATGAAAGAGAATAACTTGTATCATGATGATCTGTGCCGGCCATCAAAATAAGGAGATTATGGTTGCTGCCCAATATTCCCTGAACACTGTAAAAACAATCAGGCATGAACTGGAGAATTGCAATAGAGACTACGAGGCTGTGGCTAGAAAAAATCAACATAAGAGACAATCTGGTTGCGTTCGTACAGTAGAATTCCTTGAAAATCTGCAGAAAAAAGTGTTGGGGACCCTCAGATGCCTACATGGAGTTGCTAAACACTGTTGTCAAGCCCTGGATAACAATAGGCTATCTGTATGGTAGCAGTATTCAGCACCCTGCCAGGTTATGGGATATGAAGGTGATAATTGTGTCCATTATTGTGTGTGTGTGTGTGTGTGTGTGTGTGTGTGTCAGTGCATACTACCTCAAAACTCCCTGACCATGAAGGAGTCTGCTTGAGGACCCTGGAAGGGTGAATTTTTGATATATTTTATATGAATACTATTTTATGAAAATTGATATATACAGGGTGTTCGGGAGAAATTTAACAGTTTCATAAGGAAAAAGAAAAAGTGCTTGGTAACTATAAAATTTAATGGATTGTAAAGAAATTCAACAGACACAGAAATTAAACTACTGTCAACAAGTTTCACTCAAAATAAACGGCATTAGCATCAATCACAGCCTCAATACTACGGAGAAAAATAACCAAATATAAATATGTCAAATTTATCTCAAACACCCTGTAGTAGAATGGGGGTTCATATATTTTCTATGAATACTACTTTATGAAAATTGTCACATACTAAAGTGGGGTTCATACATTTTATATGAATATTATTTTATTAAAATTGACAGGCAGTAGAGTGGGGTGGAGCCAATATCATAGACTGAGGGGAACATAAGACCTTAGCACTAATCCTATAATAATAACATATCTGTTAAAGTGTATAATAAGTAAAGTCAACGGGGCGGCCTAAAGTCGGTATCAGCAAGTCAGCGAGGGAGTCTATCCCCTTTTCAATAGCGCTAGACCAAGGAGATTGTTTTTAGCATCTGAGGTGGGGCGCCACACCTAAATATAAAGACCTGAAAATAGAAATTGAAAAAATGTGGTACCTTAAAACTACCACCATGCCAGTAGTAGTGGGAGCTTCGGGTATGATCTAGAAAAGGACAGATGAACACATTAACAAGATAGCTGGCATATATGAAATACAAAAAATTGTACTTTGTGGAACTGCTCATCTCCTGAGGAGAGTACTATCAATGTGAGTGGAAAAATAACACCCAAAAGAGGCAATACCTTAGAATTACAAATGAAAAGCAGAACAAATATTTAGACCATGGGTATAATTGCATAAATGCATCTTGGCCTCCTGCCCTAAAAAAACACTAAATGGTGCCTGCTGAAAATTCAACCCACGCTATTATTCAACTCCCTAGCTGTTTGAAGGTGTTTTTCCTGAAAAGTTAATGCGATATGAAAGCGATATTCCCCCCCTACCTCAAGTCTTTTCTTGACAAATAAATGTAAATATATTTTGAATATTTTTTTGAGTGGTTTGAATTCGTTTTTATCAACAAATAACCCTTTTTAATGGTTTGAAGGCGTTAAAAGTAAGCCACCACCCAGATTTTTTTATCGATAAGTAAATGGGCAATTCCATGTCAAATCCTCCAGAAAAAAGTAAAATTGTTACACACCCGCTTCAATTTTTCTGAAATTTTGTACAGGTGTGGATTGTTTTAAAGTTAAACATTCCCCAAAATTTGAGCTTCCAATTCCAAAAATTGGTGGAGTTATTTTCGATTTTTAGCTCTCAAAATTTGTTGGGGTTCACGAAAAATGGCGACTTTTTGTAAATATATTAACCCCACCACATATATATATATTTTTTGGTATTTTCACTTGATTTTAATAAAAAAAAACTGTCATGTATTTTTAAATAAATACACCTTCAACCAGCTAAGGAGTCGAATAGTAGCATGGGTTGGATTTTCAGCTGGCACCACTTAGCATTTTTCAGGGCAGGAGGCCAGGATGCATTTATGCTATATGCCCCCTAGGCCATTTTTAAAAGATTGTGGAACATGGTGATAATTGTGTCCTTTGTTATTGTCATTCTTGGAAGAATCTCAAAGACACTTGCAAAAAATATTGGAAGAATAGGAAATCAGAAGAAGTATTGAAACCATCCAGGTGACAACATTACTAAAACCAGCAAAAATAGTGAAGAGAGAGATAAATTATTAATAAGGAGACTTGCTATCATTTAATCTGTAGAGAAAGCCACTTGATACCTCAGGTGTGAAAACTTGAGGAGTACAAAAAAATTAACGTATTGAAATATATCTAAGTATATCCATGCAGGTGAAGGCAATAATATAATGATATGTGATATCTTCTTAGAGAATAAAAAAGACTGAATTTTTGGACAGATCATCCGATTGACGTACATAAGTATCATCATCATCATGTCGTGCTGGCAGCACAGATATCCATGAAAATCTCTTGCCAACCTTCCCTATCATTCATTGTTCCTGGGAGATCCTCTGCGTGGCATCCAGTATCTGCACAGAGCTGGTCAATGTATGTCTTTGCTGGTGCTGGCGTGCCATGCTGGTGCCAATGTGATGGCTTCCACAGAAGAACATCACTTATGAGTTTCGTCTTACATGGATGGTTTGTGTGATATAGGGTAGGTGGCTGTACAGCTGTTTTCTCTTGGGTGAGTATAAAGAAGAGAATTTATTTGTCTGAATTTATAAGATGAGGCTTGATCAATTATATTATTAAAATTTTTCAAACTGTTGTCCTCATCTTTATTGTTATATACACAATGTTTCTGGCCAATGTACCTATTGGCCTTTTTCAGGTGTTCCTTGTTGAATTCAGAACCTTCTTGTCGAAATTAGAAGCTGTTCTATCATCATAATCAAGAATCTTCATAGAAGTTCGAATTAAACCCTGGGTAATTCCATGTCAAATCATCAGGCCATGCCACCACCCTCTTGAATTTTTCTGAAATTTGGGGGGGGGTCACGAAAAATTGGTTTATAAGATCATTGTTGCCAAGGAATCCAAAAATGCTATCAAAAAAGTCTTAAAGTCAAACAATTTTTTCTATTATTATTTCACATATATTTCACATTATTTGTACCAAAAAGATAGTTTGATTTTTGCTCAGAACTGAAGCAACAACATTTTGCAAAAAATTTTTTAAATTTTTGCGGTTAAGTTTTTCTGAAATTCTGTCTATGTGTGGATTATGTTGATCCTAAAAATCAACATAATTCTCCAAATTTGGGTGAGGTGTTGCAAAAAATGGCAACTTTTTGTAATCTATTTTTGTCTGTAAAATAAGTTCTAGAGCTTCCCTACTCCTAAAAATTAGTTTATAAAAGCATTTTTGTCCAAGGAACCCGGAAATCCTATCAAGAACATCTTTAAGTTAAGGATTTTTTAATTTTTTCATATCAATATCAATATCTTAAACATGCATCTATGACAAAAAAAATTTTTATTATTATTTCATATTTATTGAACATTAATTGTACTAAAAACATAGTTTGATTTTTGCTCAGAACCAAAGTTAAAACATTTTGCAAAATTTCTAGAGCTTCTCTACTCCTAGAAATTGGTTTATAAAAATATTTTTGCCCAGAAATGCTATCAAAAATGTCTTAAAGTTAACCAATTTAAAATTATTAATGATTTCTGATTTGCAAAATTTTAACTGATGTTGTAGCTTTGGTTCTGAACAAAAACCAAAGTATCTTTTGATACAAATAATGTTCAGTATATGTGAAATAATAATAGAAAGATTTTTTGTCATAGATGCATGCCATATTGGGATATTGATCTTGCTATGAAAAAATCAGAAATCAATAAAATATATCAATATAAATATATATCCAAAACATAAAATGTAAATAGAACAAAGATGAATTTGTCTTATTCTATAACCTGATGATATAAACATTTTATTTTAAAAATTTTAAAAATTTATTTCATTGACATCACTTTCTATTTGAAAATTATTTGAGTATTTCCTTACCAAATGTTCAGTGTTAGTGTATCCATGTGTAATTTATGAGGAAGTGCGTCCCGGTCTCCCGCCTCAAAAAACGCTACCCGGTGACTATCAAAATAACAACCCCAGCTCGTCGTAATTCTTGTTTTATTTATCGTAATTTGTCATAATTCTTGTTTAGATATGAAGATGGATATATAGTTTTGAATAGACTGAGATAGATAGATAGATAAACAAAAAAAATAATATAGATAGATATGAACAAATAGAGATATAGATAGATATTTTCGACGAGTAAATATATTTGGGGGGGGGGTCGCTTCTTTTTTTGTCGTAATTCTTGTTTATTTAAACTAAAAACAAGACATTAAACAACATGAATAAAAAAATCTTAGTGTTTAAAATAATATAGATAAATATGAACAAATTGAGATAGATAGATAGATGGATAGTTTTGAATAGACTGAGCTGGGTCGTTATTTTAATAGTCACCGGGCAGCAACTCTTGAAGCAGGAGACCAGGACGCACTTCTTCATAAATTACCTATCCAGGGATGCACTAATGTATTATAAGGACTTAGTGTTGGTTATAAACTAATACTCACTATTCTTATATTGGAAATATTAATACCCTTGGGAAACTACTCTCCCTCCAGCTATGGGTAAATAGTAGCACAGACTGGACTCTTTAACCTTGGTTAGGCAACCATCCTAGGAGAAGGAAAACGTGCATCAACTAACCAATAAGCACCCCAGTTGTTTTGAAAGGAACGCATTTTGCTTTTCCCCATAAAATCCTGATTGTTTGTTTACAAACAACAGACAATTTTTTTTTGCATTGGAATTTCAATGTAAGATTTTTTAAAAAGTTTGTTCATGTATATTTACAACCTAAACGCAGGTTTTTTTATACAAAAATAGTTTTCGATTTTTATAAAGCTGGGGTGCTTATTGGTTTTGGTCTGAAAACTTAATTCAAACTTGTTAAAACCCACTTTAGAAATTTACCTTGCGTCACATCCTACTCATGTGGAGGGGTTGGTAAATAGATATAATGGAAACATACTGTTCCTGTACTTATTTATCAAAGCTCTCTCCAAAATTAGTTGGAGGATGGAACCATTATTGTGTGGAATCTAGTCTCCTCTCTCCTTCAGATTAATATCTTTTCTTTTTCCCAAATCAAGATTACTTTCTTACAGGCTAAGAACTTTTCCTCATAAGAAACCTTCCATGGATTTATTGGTTCTTTGAAAAAATTCTTTACAAAGAATATCGACTATTTTTTGTGAAATGGAATAAATGTTTTTAGGCTGATGGTAAGAGGGGATATTTTGATTAAGTGAATTTCCTGGGAATTAAAAAAAAAAAAAAGAATTCTCTTTGGGTAAATTGGCAATTACATGTTGGAACTAATGGATGTGTAATTTTTTGATTGAAAATATAACTTTATAGTGTTTTTTGGACAAAGGCTTTTTTTTTTTTAATTTTAAAATAAATACAAATAAGATTGAAAATAATAAAGGATAATCTCTTAGTGAAATTTGAACTCATGTTTCTTTTGTACCCAAATCCTTCGCTTAAAAAAAAGTTTATGACTTTGTGATTTAATAGTCAACTAATAAATGCAATTGACTTTTACATGACTATCTATACTATATAGAAAAAAGTGGGAGAAAGAAAGAGAGAGAGAGATAGAGAGAGAGAGAGAGAAAAAAGTGGGAGAAAGAAAGAGAGAGAGAGATATAGAGAGAGAGACAGAAAAAAGTGGGAGAAAGAAAGAGAGAGAGAGAGAGAGAGAGAGAGAGAGAGAGTAAGAAAGAACAGAAATACAGAGAGACAGACAGGCAGGCAGACAGAAAAAGAAAGACAAACAGACAGAAAAAAGAGAGAGTGAGAAAGAAAGATAGATAGATAGAGAGAGAGAGGGAGAGAGAGGGGGGAGAGAGGGAGAAAGAAAGAGAGAGAGATTATTCTATGTAGTACAGGCTGATAGAGAGTGGGAGAGAGAGAGAGAGAGAGAGAGAAGTAGAGAGAAAGGTAGACAGATAGATATTTACACACACATGCATAACTTGTTACTTTCTTTCTTTGGTCGTTTATTAAGAGTCAAAAATTATCTACACTTTTAGAGCCCAGTTTAGCTCAGTCGGTAGAGCATTTGTCTAGGCTTCTGGTTCGATACCGGCCAACTCAACATACGAGTAGCACAGAGATCTGTGCAGTAAAGTGGGGAGCTGATTGAAGGTGTGGCACTCCACCTCAGACCCTAAAAATAATCTCCTTGGTCTAGCGCTAGAGAAAAGGGGATAGACTCCCTCGCTGTATGGCTCATACTGACAACTTTTTTACTTTTTTTTTACTTGCAATAAAATATATTTATTATTGTCAGATGTGTGATTATAGTTGGAATTGTCGTTGTCACAAGATCGTAGTTTGAGCCTGATCACATCATTTTGCTTGATGTCTTTACAGTGTAAACATAGCTGCTCTTCTAGCAGTATGCATCAAGAAAGTGACCCATGGGCCATCTTCAAGGTATTTTTAACCGTACAACAATGGGATATTCCATTTACCATTTATATAGGTTGTGTTTATTATTGTTGTTGTTGTTATTATTATTAGTTTTATTATTATTATTGTCATTATTATTATTATTTTTGCTATTATAATTTTATAGTAATTATAGGCATTTTAGAATGTTGTGCTATTATCAAAGTTTATTTTGTTTAGTTTTGGATTTTTGTGTCTAATATGATACAGTATCGAATCTACACATGAACTAATAGAAATAATCCAAACCCAAAAACCTAATAATGGAATGATAGCCTCACTAGACATTGAAACTTATTTACCAACGTACCAGTTAAAAAAACAATAGAAATTATCATTAAAAATATTTATAATAATCCACTACTCCCCCCCTCTAAAAATTAATCCCAACATACTTAAGAAAATATTGTTAATATGCACCACTGAAGTCCCTTTCTATGACCAGAAAGAGTGTCAGGAGCTGAAATTTATCAGAGGTCTTTAGCACAATGCGGGAATAATGCACTACAGTGTAGAAGTGTGTATGAGGGCATACTGAAGTTAAAATATGGCCAGACAAGCATTTTGCACAAATAGGGGGTTTAAATTCTCTGTTAATATTTTTTTTTCTTTAATTTTCTCCCAATGGCCTCATATTCTCAGTTGATATTTTCTTAAAGGGACAGATTTCTACTGTTGTTACATAAAGGATGGGTATAGCCTATCATTTTTGTAAGGAAGTGTAGTTTAGATTTTAAAATTAATGGTAACTCAATGAAAATTCACTGAGGGTTTGATAGACAAAGTTTCCCCTCAGGTTCATCTAAAACAAGGTTCTCATTGGCTTAGAAAGTCACATGATCAGATGAGTCTGGAAAAGTAGATTTTAGTCTAGCAGAGTTACACCAGACAGCCCTTCAGGGCAGACATGTATTTTGCCTCTGTGATGCTTCCCCATGTGGTGGTTTAAAGAATGTTCAGGAATCGGGGAAATAATTAAAAATCTGTACACAAAAATATGTCTCTGTGTTTCTTGAAATTAGAGAAGGAGCAGAAAATGGCAGAGAGAGAGAGAGAGAGAGAGAGAGAGAGAGAGAGAGAGAGAGAGAGAGAGAGAGAGTCATCCAACCCAAAAGACAATTACAATAGAAAAGAAGATACCAGGCCAATACAAAGAACACAGGACCTTATAACAGCCAACATTCAAAGACTTAAAAAGAGTATGTAACACTGTGTATTTGGTCTGTGTATTTAGTCTTTACTCAAAGAGTACTGGAAATTTTTGCATACATCTAATAATGAAAAAAAAAAAGAAAACATAATATTAACAGAAAATATAAAGCTTTGTCCAGTGACTTGTGTTGTTGGATATCAAAAATACTTTCAACTGAAAAAAAAAATGTGAACACTTCTAATGTTAAAAAACAAAACAAAAAACCCCAACCTTTTGCTTTGAGAGATATTTATTGAATCTGCCAAAAAAATCCTTCTCATATATCATAAAGTTGTTCCTTCACAAGTGTGATCATATGAACAAAAAAAAAGAATATATATAATATATATATATATATATATATATGTAGATAGATGGATAGATAGATTAGATATAGATATTCCAGATTTTCTGTATTTTGACAGTTTTAACTTCAAATATCAAACATTTTATCCTGAAGAAGGCCGTTTTCTTTGTATACTTAAATATTTTTATAATTTTCTATTATTATTATTTTATTTCATTTTAAATAATAAATAGAATACAATGTGTACATGAACAAACTCCCGGCTGAAACACATGTTGTTATTCATTGAAACTAATTTTATCCTTTCAACATTTTCTTTCCTTTATTTATTTATCCTTTCAACATATTGTCAGATTCATTTCTATTTTTCAACTTACATATATATAGATATATATAGATATATATATAGATATAGATATATGGATTTTTCTTTTATAGAATAGATACAAATATCAGCCATAATATTATTTGGTGTGTTCAAAAGTTGTCAGTGTTTATTAAATTTTTAAAAAATGGCCTTTAATGTGTATCCAGCCTTTCGTTGCTTTTTGTTGGATTTTTAAGGAAAAAAAAAGATGGATGGAAATTAATTAAAAATGATATTATACGAGAATATAAAGCCAATTTGTAAAAGAAAAAACTAAACAAAAAAATAA
>CM042147.1:127449144-127464144 GCA_023376005.1 Doryteuthis pealeii
TTTTATTCTTGCTTTCTTTTTCATTGCAGGCCGAATTGAAGGACAAAGTTGAGGCTGGACGGGGGGAGCTTGACTGTGGGAACAAGCACTAATAGTGATTTGATGGAGATAAATCGACAAAAGACTATGACAACTCTGAATGTGTGTGTGTATGTGTGTGTGTGTGTGTGTGTGTGTGTATAGGTGCTTCAGTGTACAAACTCTACAGCTATAAGATCCTAGCTGCACACCAGTCCCCCACTCATACCGCATTGTGATTACTTTTGTAGTTTGGGATTTGAGCTAGTCTTCGGCGTTGCATCCAAGTTTAAGGTAAAAATAGATCCACTTGCTTAGATGGATGTTATTATTTCATGACCATCATTATCATTTTTGAATGGTTTTCAACATCACGGATGCTAATATTTCTTAACAGTAACTTGGAAAAAAACGTCCTGGATATATCTTATCTATACATATATAAAAGCCAGTTGTGTGAATCTGTTAAACTCCGCGTAAGAAATTGACCTTGTGTCACATCCTGTTTGAGTGGAGCGGTTGGTATATCTATTTATCTATCTGTCTATATATATATATATATATATATATATGGAAGTAAAATGAGGAAATCAATCCGATAGTATGTGGAGAAATATTTGTGACCTTGTGTCACATCCTGTTCATGCGGAGGGGTTGGTAAATATGTATATATATATATATATATATATATATTACAAAAAGTCAGATGCATGGTATAATGATTACTGTCATAGGAAATGGACATAATGAGACAGGTTCAAATCCTGGATGAAGCCATTCGCATTTCATATAATTTCACGAAAACCTTTGGGAAATGTATGAATCCAATTATTTTCCCTCCAGCTATGAGTAAATTGTCGGGCAGACTGGGCTCTTGAACCTTGGTATGGCAACCAGTTTAGGAGAAAGAAAAACTCTGAATTCAAACTTTTTAAACTCTGCAAGAGAAATTGATCTTGTGTCACTTCCTGCTTCTGATGGAGGGTTTGGTAAAATACATATATTACATGGTCAGTTAGGGTGCTGCACATAGTGTAATGGTTCTCAAATTACACTAGCAAGCCATTACTAGTGAGTTTGAGTCTCATTGGGTGCCCCATGCTGTCAGCGTGGCCTGATGATGATGATGATGATGATGATGATGATTGCAAATGAAAATGGAACACAAGATCAAATACTTCTGGACAATTTGACTGAAATATTTGATAGGCATTTTGGGGATGGCTGAGATACTGCGCAAAGTTCTGGTCAATTGGTGATCTTCACAAATTGATGAAAATCCAAGAAAAGGACTATTAGACCTGATCAACATTTTACAGTGAGAGGGATTGGTGAGGTTCCAGTTTTGGAGGTTTGGAAAATTTTTGGAGCACCCCTTCATCACTATTGCTCCCTGGTCCACTCTGACCCGGAGTGGTAGTACTTGTTAGGGTCCCATCTGTGGGTTAAATAGAAAAATGTGTTTATAAAAAAAAAATTGTGTATCCATTAAGAATGAATTTATTTAAAAATTTTGTTGGCATTAAATGACCCACTGAGGTTGATATGCCGTAAAACAAAACAAACAAACAAATAAACAAACATCAGCCACTCTAATTCACAAAGTTTGTCTTCTAGATGAGAATCCAACTACTCTCCCTCCAGCTATGGGTAAATAGTAGGGCAGACTGGGTTCTTTACCCTTGGTTAAGCAACCAGTCTCAGAGAAGGAAAACTCTGAATTCAAACCTCTTAAATCTCCACTTGGGGTGGTCACTACTAGAATAGGCTCAGTCCTAATTAGTGATCTATTTCATTTTTTTTTTTTTTTAAATATAAAATAATTTTCTGACTGGATAGACAAAAGTCCCATCTATGGGTTAAATAGAAAAACATGAGTTGATAAACAAAATTGTATTATCCATTAAGAATGAATTTATTTCAAAACTTTGTTGGCATTAAATGACCCACTGAGGTTGATATGCCGTAAAACAAAACAAACAAAAGAAACCAAAACTCATTTAGATTAAGACAATTCTCTTTTTACATATTTATTGTCAATTTTTAAAAAAAATCTAGACACAGATTATTTTTTTTTTCAAGCTCAGACATTTGGATGTGTAAATTTTTGTACTGAGAAGGTGCCAAATTACTTTTTAAAAAAAATGCACCAGATGACACCTGGGTATTTCTATGTAGAGACACATCAAATAATTACATTTGTGTATTCTTGTCAATACATATATATATTATATAATATATATATTATATATATATATATGAGAGTACGTAAGTAAACACTGTGTTTATTTGATATGGCTTTTAGCCAACAATTTTTGGAGGATATGTGCTTAATTGAAGTCATACCTAATTTTTGAAAAGTAATTAGTTAATAATTAATGCATTTAGGCGGGCATATATGTTCAAATGTAAGGCTAAGCAAATCGAGAAAATGTCAATCCCTGAATGTACATTTCGACCTATTAGGTCTCATCAGCAAGGTTATAGACATGGGAGACTGCTCCGTGTGTGACTCGAAACCTCGACTGCCAAGCTGACAGGCGGAGATTCTAACCACTACACCAGCTGGCCAATCCCAGATTCATGTATTAAATGTTTGTATGTATGTATGTAAATGAGCTTATATTATCCTTTCCTTCCATTTATTCAGTAATAGAAGTGGCTACCCAGCATCTCCTAGGTAGAGAGGAGATCCCTGGTGTATTGATTTGTTGACGTTTGAGATTTACAAATGCAGGACAATTTTTAAGAATTTCAATGCTATTTCTATGTACATTTTAATTTTTAAATATCTTTGAAAATAAATCAAATCATCATAATTATTGAACTAAAAGCAAGAACTGCTGATATTTAATGTGTATATATATTTAATTTATTGTTAATTGTTTTATTTTCGTAGTTTTATCCAAACATATATACACTCCATCTGTCCTTATATATATATATATATATATATATATATATATATATATATATATGGAAATACGGTGAGGAAATTAATCTGACAATATGAGAAGAAAATATTTTTAAAATATAACAAACACAGGATATTATGATCAGGAAACAATTTTTTTTTGTTGTCAATACTTAAGCATTTCGGTATATTCTACCATCTTCAGGACACTGTTAACAAATGCACATATAAAAATTAACGCGCATATAAAAATTAACGGTTAATGACATCATATTCACACATTCACTATACACTTAACATTTTCCATTTTGTCCCTCACATAAACATTACTTAACAGTGTCCTGAAGATGGTACAATATACCGAAATGCTTAAGTATTGACACACAAAAAAAAAATTGTTTCCTGATCATAACATTCTGTGTTTGTTGTATTTTTAAAATATTTTCTTCTCATATATATATATATATATATATATATATATATATCTTTGAAAGAAAGGAAAAACTCAACACTGTTATTCCATAATAAATTTATTTCGACCAAAATTGGGGCCTTTATAAATCTATTGCTCTGTATATAATCTAAAAAGATTATTATACATTGAGCTCTCTGTAGTGATTTAAAGATTCACTGTATTTTACATACTGGATCATACAATAATAATTACAGTGTGTCTTAGAAATCACATATAGAATCATCCCTTACTACCAAGTGTTGGATATCTCACCAACCCACACACACACACACACACACACACATATATATATATATATATATATATATATATATGAAAGTAAGTAAACAAACAATGTGCTTATTTATGATATGGCCTTTTTAGCCAACAATTTTTGGAGGATATGTGCTTAATTGAAGTCATACCTAATTTTGAAAATTAATTAGTTAATAATTAATGAATTTAGGCGGGCATATTACATTTGAACATATATGCCCGCCTAAATCCTCAAAAAAAAAAAAAAAAAATATATATATATATATATACACACATATACATATACATATAGATAGATAGATAGATAGATAGATATATTAGTGTATCATTGGATATACTAATGCTACTATTGGACCTTGGTGAGTTTGTATTTGACTAAATATCCCCCTTAGCACCAACTAACCAACCCAATACCAGGAAAAGACTGAAAAAAAAATGCATTCGTATAAACACTATGATATAAACAACAAAGATGAGGAGACTCATTCAATGGTGTATTGATTAATGTCCTGGACTATGACATCACAGTAAGCAAGTTTGAACTCCAATTACACTATTGGGTTTGCTTTCAGACTAATACCCTTGGGAAAGGTATGAACCTCCTCGTATACCCAGATATGGGTTAAATAGTACTACTATTGTTCCTCTACAAGGATGGCATTAAATATCTTTGAAAATAAAATTAAATCATCATAATTATTGAACTAAAAGCAAGAACTGATGATATTTAATGTGTATATATATTCATTTTGTTGTTAATTGTTTTATTTTCGTAGTTTTATCCAGACATACATACACTCCATCTGCCTATGCTACTCATACGCTGAGTTGGCGAGGGCCGGTATCGAACCAGGAACCTTGGGATTCCAAGCCGAACGCTCTACCGACTGAGCTACTTTATGAAAATTAACATTTAGTTGAGTGGGGGTTCATATACCTCTAATAATAACTTAAAATCTCACTGTGTTACAGTTTGTCACATTTTTGAACTAGAGGTCGTAGCCCAACATATCATACTTTTTTTTTTTACAATCAGACCGACTTAGTGAGCAAATTAAAACATTCTAGGCCGAATCCGGACCTGCAATCCTAAAATTCTGGATTTACAAGTTTTAATTAATGCAAATATGTTTACTTTTGGTCTAATACCCTTGGGAAAGGTATGAACGTCCTCATCCACCCAGATATGGGTTAAATAGTACCATTATCGTTCCTCTACAAGGATGGCATTAAGTACCCAAGACAGTTGATATGCCATTAAACAATGAAAATAAACCAAACTTGTAGCCTAGTGGCGCGTGATAGACTGTGACATCATAGCTAGCAAGTTCAAACTCCAGTCATTCTATTATACTGACTTTCAGACTAATACTCTTGGGAAAGGTATGAACACCCTCATTCCCCTTGTTATAGGTGAAATAGTACCACTACTGTTCTTCTTCAAGGATGGCTTTGTTCAACTTCAGTCATGCTATTATGTCGACATTCAGACTAATACCCTTGGGAAAGGTATGAACCTCCTCATCCACCCAGCTATGAGTGAAATAGTACCACTACTGGTCTTCTGCAAGGATGGCTTTGTTCAACTTCAGTCATGCTATTATGTCGACATTCAGACTAATACCCTTGGGAAAGGTATGAACCTCCTCATCCACCCAGCTATGAGTGAAATAGTACCACTACTGTTCTTCTGCAAGGATGGCTTTGTTCAACTTCAGTCATGCTATTATGTCGACATTCAGACTAATACCCTTGGGAAAGGTATGAACCTCCTCATCCACCCAGCTATGAGTGAAATAGTACCACTACTGAATTATACCATCCAAAATAAAATGCAAAAATGTAAATCCTGGTTATCTGGTGTTGCTTATCCACTGAATTCTTATTTCTTATGAGCGTCGTCAGCTCAGTTAAATAATGGACCATTAAGAAAGAGAAGAAAAAGGACATGCTACATAGAAAAAAATATAACAAGAAAGAAAGATAAGGAGAGGGGGTAAGCATGTGGATGCGATAACGCTAATCTGTGACATCATAGCTAGCGAGTTCAAACTGCAAGTTCTTTTGCAAGGATGGCTTTGTTCAACTCAAGTAATGCTACTATGCTGACTTTCAGACTAATACTCTTGGGAAAGGTATGAATCTCCTCATTCACCTAGCTATGGTTTAATAATACACTACTGTTCTTCTGCAAGATGGGATCGGCTTTATTCAACTCCAGTCATGTATTATGTCACTTTCAGACTAATACCCTATGAAGCCCCTAATTCTCCCTGCTATATGGTTAAATAGTACCACTACTGTTCTTCTGCAAGGATGGTTTTGGCATTAAATACCCCATGAAATTTGATATTCATTATACAAAGAAACTAAACCTAACCATTTGTATTGATAAGAATTCTTTGAATAAATCATTTTACAGAGTTTAGATAAACTTAACGATGTTACTGCTATGGGTTAAAATGTACCACTACTGTTCTTCTGCAAGGATGGGTTTTGGCATTAAATAACCATGAAATTTGATATTCCATTATACAAAGAAACTAAACCTAACCATTTGTATTGATAAGAATTCTTTGAATAAATCATTTTACAGAGTTTTAGATAAACTTAGCGATGTTACTGATCCAATATACGTGACTCTGCAGCTTGTTGCCTTGGTCTGTACCAAGAATACTATATATCAACAACTCCAAGAAGAGAGGGTTCAAAGAATGAAAATCCAAAAGTGGCTCTAAAGAACAACAAAAGAATTCCTGGTTTTGGGTTCTGAAGAATAAGCAATTTGGTCCAGAGCAAATAGGTATTAAAGCAAGTGGAATTTGAGAGCGCAGCCCATAGTGTCTGCAAGACGGAGTTTAATAAAAATGTTCGGCCAAANTTTATAAAGGCCCCATTTTGGTCGAAATAAATTTATTATGGAATAACAGTGTGAGTTTTTCCTTCTTTAAAGATATAATATATATATAATATAATATATAATATATATATGAGAAGAAAATATTTTAAAAATACAAAAAAACACAGATGTATGATCAGGAACAATTTTTTTTTGTGTGTCAATACTTAGCATTTCTGTTATATTGTACCACTTCAGACACTGTTAAGTTAATGTTATGTGAGGGACAAATGGGAAAATGTTAAGTGTATAGTGATGTGTGAATATGATGTCATTAACGTTAATGTTTATATGCGCATAAATTTTTTATATGTGCGTTTGTTAACAGTGTGCTGAAGATGGTAAATATACCGAAATGCTTAAGTATTGACAAACAAAAAAAAATGTTTCCTGATCAAACATCCTGTGTTTTTTGGTTTTATTTTAATTTTAAAAAAAAAAAATATTTTCTTCTCCATATTGTCAGATTAATTCCTCACCGTATTTCCATATATATATAATATAATATATAAAGACAGATGGATTTTTATATGTTTGGATAAAAACTACCGAAATAAAACAATTAACAATAAATTAAATATAAACCACAATTAATATCAGCAGTTCTTGCTTCAAGTTCAATAAATTATGATGATTGATTTATTTTCAAAGATATTTAAAAAATTAAAATTTACATAGAAATAGCATTGAAACTTAAAAATGTCCTGCATTTGTAAATCTCAACGTCCAACAAAATCAATACACCAGGGATCTCTCTCTACCTAGGAGATGCTGGGTGAGCCACTCTATACTAAATAAATGGGAGGAAAGGATAGATAAGCTCATTACATACATACAAAACAATTTTAATACATAAATCTGGATGCGCCAGCTGGTGTATGGTTAAGAATCTCCGCCTTGTCATCTTGGCAGTCGAAGTTTTCGATCACACACGGAGCAGTCTCCAGTATACCTTGCCTGATGAGACCTAAATTAGGTCGAAAGTACATTCATGATTGACATTTTCTCGATTCGTTTAGCCATACATTGGAACATATATGCCGCCTAAATCAATTAATTATTAACTAAGTACTTCAAAAATTAGGTATAATTCAATTAAGCATCATATCCTCCAAAAAATGCGGCAAAAGCATATCAAATTAAACACAGTGTTTACTACTGTACTCTCATATATATATATATTATATATATACATATTATAATATATATGTGTATTGGACAAGAATACACAAAAATGTAATTATTTGATGTGTCTCTACATAGAAATACCCAGGTGTCATTCTGCGTGCATTTTAAAAAAAAGTAATTTGGCACTTCTCAGTACAAAAATTTACACATCCAAATGTTCGTAGCTTGAAAAAAAAAAATAATCTGTCTAGATTTTTTTTAAAAATGACAATAAATATGTAAAAAGAGAATTGTCTTAATTCTTAAATGAGTTTGGTTTCTTTTGTGTTTTGTTTTACGGCAGATCAACCTCTATTTTAATTTTATTTTCTATTAACCCATAGATTGGACTTTGCTATCCAGGCAGAAAATTATTTATATTTAAAAAAAAAAAAATGAAATTAGATCACTAAGTTTAGTGCCTGAGCCTATTCTAGTAGTGACACCCCAAGTGAGATTAAGAGGTTTGGAATCAGTTTTCCTTCTCTGAGACGGGTTGCATAACCAAGGTAAAGAACGTCAGTCTGCCCTTACTATACCATAGCCTGGAGGAGAGTAGTTGGATTCTCATCTAGAAGACAAAACTTGTGAATTAGAGTGGCTGATGTTTGTTATATTTGTTGCTTGTTTGTTTTACGCAATCAACCTCATGGGTTCATTTAATGCCAAACAAAATTTTAAATAAAATCATTCTTAATGGATACACAAATTTTTATAAAACATTTTTCTATTTAACATAAAGGGACCCTAAACAGGTACTACACTCGAGTTGAGTGAACAGGACAATAGTGATGAAGGCGTGCTCCAAAAATTTTCCAAACCTCCAAAAAACTGGAACCTCACCAATCCCTCTCACTGTAAATATGTTGATCAGGTCTATAGTCCTTTTTTTTGGATTTTCATCAATTTGTGAGATCACCCAATGACCAGAACTTTGCCGCAGTATCTCACCACCCAAAATGCCTATCAAATATTTCAGTCAAAATTGTCCAGAAGTATTTGACTGTGTTCCATTTTCATTTTGCAATCATCATCATCATCATCATCATCATCACGGCCACGCGTGGACAGCCATGGGCACCCAAAGACTCCAAACTCACTAGAATGGCCTTGCTAGTGTCAATTGATTAAACCATTACACAATGTGCACACCCTAACTGACCGTGTAATATATGTATTTTTACCCAACCCTCACAGAAGCAGGAAGTGACACAAGATTCAATTTCTCTGCAGAGTTAAAGAGTTTGAATCAGGAGTTTTCTTTCTCCTAAACTGCGTTTCCATACCAAGCGTTCAAGAGCCTAGTCTGCCCGACAATTTACTCATAGCTGGAGGGAAATAATTGGATTCATACATTTCCCAAAGGTATTCGCTGAAATTATATGAATAGCGAATGGCTTCATCCAGGATTTGAACCTGTCTCCATATGTCCATTCCTATGACAGTAATCATAACCATGCATCTGACTTTTTGTAGCATATATATATATATATATATATATATATATATACCAACCCTCCGCATGGCTGGAGCTACACAAGGTCACAAATATTTCTCTACAGCTATCGGATTGAGATCCTCATGTTACTTCCATATATTATATATATATATATATATATATATATATATATATAGATAGATAGATAGATAGACAGATAAATAGAGAACCAATGTGTATATATATTAATTTTTCATTAATTCGTTTTATTTTCGAAGGTTCCTCCAGACATACAGATTCACACAACACCTTTATATTGTATAGATAAGATATATTCCAGGACGTTTTTTTTCCAAGTTACTGTTAAGAAATATTAGCATGCGTGATGTGAAACCATTCAAAAATGATAAGGATGGTCAATGAAATTAATAACATCCATCTAAGCAAGTGGATCTATTTTTTACCTTAAAACTTGGATGCAACGCCGAAAGACTAGCCTCAAAATCCCAAACTTACAAAGTAATCACAATGCGGTACGAGTGGGGAACTGGTGTGCAGTTAGAGCTTATACGTAGAGTTTATACACTGAAGCACCTACACACACACACACACACACACACACACACACACAACACACACATTCAGAGTTGTCATAGTTCTTTTGTCGATTTATCTCCATCAATCACTATTAGTGCTTGTTCCCACAGCAAGCTCCCCCGTCCCAGCCTTCAACTTTGTCCCTGCAATTCGGCCTGCAATGAAAAAGAAAGCAGAATAAAATAAGGTTCTGGATTTTTGGAGCTAGATTCATTTGAAACTTGCTGACTTCACGGAGGAGGACGTTCACAAAGCAGTTTACCACACCGATTTAGGGGAGGTGTGACGAGACCTATTGAAATTTATTTTATTGGAGGAATTTGTAAGTGTAGGACATTTGCCATTCCGAGATAGGAGTCCCTGGATTAGAGTAGATATAAGTTGCTGCCTAGAAATTACATGTCTATCAATTTGCAGGTTTGTTCTCATTACATTAAAAGGATTGATTTAAAGCGGCTTCTCATTGAAAGATCCTAAAGTACACGAAGGTACAAAGATGTAGAGTCCATGTCATCTACTGTTTAAATCAGCTATGGGCTTCAGTATGTTAAGAGAAGAAACAAAACTCCTGCCAAATTGATAGACATGTAATTCTAGCAGCAACTTATATCTACTCTAATCCAGGGAACTCCTATCTCGGAATGGCAATTCCTACACCTTACAAAATTCTCCAATTAAAATAAAATTTCACATAGGTCTCCGTCACCCCTTCCCCTAAATCGATGTGGTAAACAGCTTTGTGAACGTCCTCCTCCGTGAAGTCAGCAGTTCAAATGAAATCTAGCTCCAAAATCCCAAGAACCTTATTTTATTCTTGCTTTCTTTTTCATTGCAGGCCGAATTGAAGGACAAAGTTGAGGCTGGACGGGGGGAGCTTGACTGTGGGAACAAGCACTAATAGTGATTTGATGGAGATAAATCGACAAAAGACTATGACAACTCTGAATGTGTGTGTATGTGTGTGTGTGTGTGTGTGTGTGTGTGTGTGTGTAGGTGCTTCAGTGTATAAACTC
This sequence comes from Doryteuthis pealeii, assembly GCA_023376005.1. Taxonomy (NCBI): domain Eukaryota; kingdom Metazoa; phylum Mollusca; class Cephalopoda; order Myopsida; family Loliginidae; genus Doryteuthis; species Doryteuthis pealeii. Next base: position 127,459,921 of record CM042147.1, read on the forward strand.
TACAGCTATAAGATCCTAACTGCACACCAGTTCCCCACTCGTACCGCATTGTGATTACTTTTGTAGTTTGGGATTTGAGCTAGTCTTCGGCGTTGCATCCAAGTTTAAGGTAAAAATAGATCCACTTGCTTAGATGGATGTTATTATTTCATGACCATCATTATCATTTTTGAATGGTTTTCAACATCACGCATGCTAATATTTCTTAACAGTAACTTGGAAAAAAACGTCCTGGATATATCTTATCTATACATATATAAAGGTTAGTTGTGTGAATCTGTATGTCTGGAGGAAACTTCGAAAATAAAACAATTAATGACAAATTAAATATATATACACATTGGTATATCTATTTATCTGTCTATCTATCTATCTATCTATATATATATATATATATATATATATATATATATACATATATGGAAGTAAAATGAGGAAATCAATCCGATAGTATGTAGAGAAATATTTGTGACCTTGTGTCACATCCTACTCATGCGGGAGGGCTTGGTATATATATATATATATTATATATAATATATATATGCTACAAAAAAGTCAGATGCATGGTATAATGATTACTGTCATAGGAAATGGACATAATGAGACAGGTTCAAATCCTGGATGAAGCCATTCGCATTTCATATAATTTCACGAATACCTTTGGGAAATGTATGAATCCAATTATTTTCCCTCCAGCTATGAGTAAATTGTCGGGCAGACTAGGCTCTTGAACCTTGGTATGGCAACCAGTTTAGGAGAAAGAAAAACTCTGAATTCAAACTTTTTAAACTCTGCAAGAGAAATTGATCTTGTGTCACTTCCTGCTTCTGATGGAGGGTTTGGTAAAATACATATATTACACGGTCAGTTAGGGTGCTGCACATTGTGTAATGGTTATCAAATTACACTAGCAAGCCATTACTAGTGAGTTTGAGTCTCATTGGGTGCCCCATGCTGTCAGCGTGGCCTGATGATGATGATGATGATGATGATGATTGCAAATGAAAATGGAACACAAGATCAAATACTTCTGGACAATTTGACTGAAATATTTGATAGGCATTTTGGGGATGGCTGAGATACTGCGCAAAGTTCTGGTCAATTGGTGATCTTCACAAATTGATGAAAATCCAAAAAAAAAAGGACTATTAGACCTGATCAACATATTTACAGTGAGAGGGATTGGTGAGGTTCCAGTTTTGGAGGTTTGGAAAATTTTTGGAGCACCCCTTCATCACTATTGCTCCCTGGTTCACTCTAACTCGGAGTGGTAGTACCTGTTAGGGTCCCATTTATGGGTTAAATAGAAAAATGTCTTTATAAAAAAAATTTGTGTATCCATTAAGAATGAATTTATTTCAAAATTTTGTTGGCATTAAATGACCCACTGAGGTTGATATGCCGTAAAACAAAACAAGCAAACAAATAAACAAACATCAGCCACTCTAATTCACAAAGTTTGTCTTCTAGATGAGAATCCAACTACTCTCCCTCCAGCTATGGGTAAATAGTAGGGCAGACTGAGTTCTTTACCCTTGGTTAAGCAACCAGTCTCAGAGAAGGAAAACTGAATTCAAACCTCTTAAATCTCCACTTGGGGTGGTCACTACTAGAATAGGCTCAGTCCTACTTAGTGATCTATTTCATTTTTTTTTTTTAAATATAAAATAATTTTCTGACTGGATAGACAAAAGTCCCATCTATGGGTTAAATAGAAAAATAAAAATTAAATAGAGGTTGATATGCCGTAAAACAAAACAAACAAAAGAAACCAAAACTCATTTAGATTAAGACAATTCTCTTTTTACATATTTATTGTCAATTTTTAAAAAAAATCTAGACACAGATTATTTTTTTTTTCAAGCTCAGACATTTGGATGTGTAAATTTTTGTACTGAGAAGGTGCCAAATTACTTTTTTTTTAAAAATGCACCAGATGACACCTGGGTATTTCTATGTAGAGACACATCAAATAATTACATTTGTGTATTCTTGTCAATACACATATATATATATATATATGTATATATATATATATATATATATGAGAGTACATAAGTAAACACTGTGTTTATTTGATATAGCTTTTAGCCGACAATTTTTGGAGGATATGTGCTTAATTGAAGTCATACCTAATTTTTGAAAAGTAATTAGTTAATAATTAATGAATTTAGGCGGGCATATATGTTCAAATGTATGGCTAAACGAATCGAGAAAATGTCAATCCATGAATGTACATTTCGACCTATTAGGTCTCATCAGCAAGGTTATAGACATGGGAGACTGCTCCGTGTGTGACTCGAAACCTCGACTGCCAAGATGACAGGCGGAGATTCTAACCACTACACCAGCTGGCCAATCCCAGATTTATGTATTAAATGTTTGTATGTATGTAAATGAGCTTATCTTATCCTTTCCTTCCATTTATTTAGTAATAGAAGTGGCTACCCAGCATCTCCTAGGTAGAGAGGAGATCCCTGGTGTATTGATTTGTTGACGTTTGAGATTTACAAATGCAGGACAATTTTTAAGAATTTCAATGCTATTTCTATGTACATTTTAATTTTTAAATATCTTTGAAAATAAATCAAATCATCATAATTATTGAACTTGAAAAGCAAGAACTGCTGATATTTAATGTGTATATATATTTAATTTATTGTTAATTGTTTTATTTTCGTAGTTTTATCCAAACATATATACACTCCATCTGTCCTTTATATATATATATATATATATGGAAATACGGTGAGGAAATTAATCTGACAATATGAGAAGAAAATATTTTAAAAATATAACAAACACAGGATGTTATGATCAGGAAACAATTTTTTTTTTGTTGTCAATACTTAAGCATTTCGGTATATTCTACCATCTTCAGGACACTGTTAACAAACGCACATATAAAAATTTATGCGCATATAAAAATTAACGGTTAATGACATCATATTCACACATTCACTATACACTTAACATTTTCCATTTTGTCCCTCACATAAACATTACTTAACAGTGTCCTGAAGATGGTACAATATAACGAAATGCTTAAGTATTGACACACAAAAAAAAATTGTTTCCTGATCATAACATCCTGTGTTTGTTGTATTTTTAAAATATTTTCTTCTCATATATATATATATATATATATATATATATATATATATATATCTTTGAAAGAAAGGAAAAACTCAACACTGTTATTCCATAATAAATTTATTTCGACCAAAATTGGGGCCTTTATAAATCTATTGCTCTGTATATAATCTAAAAAGATTATTATACATTGAGCTCTCTGTAGTGATTTAAAGATTCACTGTATTTGTACATACTGGATCATACAATAATAATACAGTGTGTCTTAGAAATCACATATAGAATCATCCCTTACTACCACGTTTTGGATATCTCACCCCCCCCCATATATATATATATATGAAAGTAAGTAAACAAACAATGTGCTTATTTATGATATAGCCTTTTTAGCCAACAATTTTTGGAGGATATGTGCTTAATTGAAGTCATACCTAATTTTGAAAATTAATTAGTTAATAATTAATGAATTTAGGCGGGCATATTACATTTGAACATATATGCCTGCCTAAATTCATTAATTATTAACTAATTAATTTCAAAATTAGGTATACTTCAATTAAGCACATATCCTCAAAAAAAAAGAAGAAGAAATATATATAATATATATATATATATATATATATATATATAAAGGGGCTGGGTTAGCTCAATCGGTAGAGCGTTTGGCTAGAAACCACAAGGTTCCTAGTTCGATACCGGTCCCCGCCAACTCAGCGTATGAGTAGCACAGGGATCTGTGCGGTAAAGTAAGGAGCTGATGGTAGGTGTGGCGCTCCACCTCAGATGCTGAAAACAATCTCCTTGGTCTAACGCTATTGAAAAGGGGATAGACTCCCTCGCTGACTGGCTGATACCGACTCTAGGCCGCCCCGTTGACTTTACTTTACTTATATATATATATATATATGTATATATACATATACATATAGACAGATAGATAGATAGATAGATATATTAGTGTATCATTGGATATACTAATGCTACTATTGGACCTTGGTGAGTTTGTACTTGACTAAATATCCCCCTTAGCACCAACTAACCAACCCAATACCAGGAAAAGACTGAAAAAATGCATTCGTATAAACACTATGATAAAAACAACAAAGATGAGGAGACTCATTCAATGGTGTA
>CM042147.1:127469144-127488936 GCA_023376005.1 Doryteuthis pealeii
CTTGAGGCATTAACTTGAGTAAACAGAAGTATGCACCAAGTTATATATAAATGCACAAAATTCAATCACTTTATCTACATAGATAGGTAAATGTCTGTAAAGGTTCTATATAGCAATAGCATAATCTTTACAGATCATTTCGGTCCCTCAAAATTACTATAACCCCATCACCAGAACCTTTCATCTCATGAGCCCTCAAATGACTCATCAAACCCGCTGCAGATCCACAAAGTTTGAAGCAAATATGACATAGGAAGGACGTCCTTCCAGTTGTATCAGATGATAAAATTTGATGCTTATGCACCACCATATGTCTCTTAAGACCAGACGCTGACTCACAGACTTTGTTACAGATTGCACAAGACACATTGTTTGTTCCTGGAGTTTGCATGAATTGTCCCTGATGAGATTTCCTATGATTGACATATCCAGCCTTAGAAAGCAGAATTCGACCACATATCCAGCCTTAGAAAGCATATACATATGTATATACACACAAAGATATGCACGGAGTTTTTATAGGGTCACAATTTTCATTTCAACATACCATCAGATTCGTTTCCATTTTCAACTTACACATGTATATATATATTATTCTCTCAAAAACGCCCCCCTTACCTATTATGGTAGAGGCGTGTAGTATCATTTGACAAGCTTAATTTCGCTAAGGATTGTTAGCTGTGTACTGTGGTCGAGGCGATATAGTGGTTCACTATGCTCGCTGAGGTCCCGGTTTCGATTTCTGTCGGAGGGAAATCGTTAGCATATGTCGCTGATGAGACTTAATAAAGTCGAAACAGTCTGTACGACATTCTACACACCGGACGATCCTTTGCTGGGATTACACTTGTCAATTTCATTTTCTATAAGAAAAAGTATCGAATTTTATGCGATACATGCATTGTAAGTGCCTTCAAGTAAAAAAAAAAAAAAAAAAAAAAAAAAAAAAAATTTAATATATATATATATATATATATATTGTAGTGTAATATACAATTAAAAGGCACTTGTTACCATTGGTTCAAAGTAACTTATTAACCACTTATCATGTAGAGACTGTACCTAAAAGAAACATTATTTTTCCTCGGTGCCTTTCTTGAGGTTAAGCGGCTAATACGCTGCTTTGAATTCAATGGTAACAATGCCTTGTAATTCTATAGTAAACTATAACAAATAAACATAGGTCTATAATCGACATGTAATATATATATATATATATATATATATATATATATACATGTAATATATATATATATATATATATATATATATATAATATATCAAACTTGTTGGTAAATCCTCGCGGTGAGAAAAAACACAGCAAATAGTTTGATTGTAAAAATATACTACCAAACATCACCTGGGGAAAAAAAATTTTGGAAAAAAGAAAAGACCAAGATAATCGTACCAACCAAAAATAATCTATTGGTACAATATTTGGCCAAAAGAAAAAAACAATTTATATGTATATATATATATATATATAAGATATATATATTCATACAAAACCACCAGGAAACTAAGGCTAATAAGTAAAAAGTGCTCAATACCTAAGTAGAGCCAATAATAAGAGTCGGATCTTAGCCCTGAAGAGCACTTAGCAAACTTTTAGTAGGTTTATCTGACTCATTAGGTTTATCTTTATATATATATATATATATATTATATATATAGTGTGTGTGTGTGTGTGTGTGTGTGTGCTTGTGTGTTTGTGTGTGCTTGTGTGTGTGCGTTTAGGTAGCACATTTTATTAAACAATGAGTGCTCTATTTTTAATAAAATATTGAGCACCTTTGGATAAATTACTGATGCCACTACAATGGTTAAACATTAAAGTCGCATGTGGACACTATATACAAGGTGGATGTAGCACAAGGTCAATTTTTTAAGCAGAGTTTAACAGGTTTAAATTCAATTTTCCTACTCTGAGATTGATTGTTTAGCCAAGGTTAAAGGGCCCAGTCTGCCCTGCTATTTACCAATAGCTTGAGGGAGAAAATAATTGGTGCAAAATAATATCTGAATTCTTTTTGAATTTCCCTTTCCTTCGAACTTGTTCTTTCCTTGGTTTTTTCTTTTTCTGATGTGAGATCAGGTAGCATCACACACACACACATACACACACACACACTCACACACACACACATATATATATATATATATACATATATATACATATATATATATATATATATATATATATATATGGGGGGTGTGTGGTCTAATGGTTAGAGTTGTGGGAAATGGACTCGTTGACCTGAGTTCAATTCCTGGACGAAACTGTTTGCATTTCACATTGCGCTAATACCCTTGGGAAAGGTATGAATCTATATATATATATATATATAGATAGATAGATATTGAGTAACAGTCAATTTTCGGATTTGAAAATTCCATTCTGTGTATTTAGGAATTCAGATAGGTGTGGCACTCCACCTCAGTAACTTACAGTACAAAAATAGGATCATTATAATATAGATATTGAGTAACAGTCAATTTTCCAATTTGAAACCAAAAGATGAAAACAAATTATTCCATTCTGTGTATTTAGGAATTCAGATAGTGTGGCACTCCACCTCAGTAACTTACAGTACAAAAATAGGATCATTATAATATAGATATTGAGTAACAGTCAATTTTCAGATTTAAAACCGAAAGATGAAAACAAATTATTCCATTCTGTGTATTTAGGAATTCAGATTCATGTTAATTCTTTTTGTTGTATTATCTGAAAAGCATTATATAATTCTGGGACACCATTTATTCCAAGGTCAAAGCTAATGAAACAATAATTAGCTCTTGTTAATATACAAAATTATTCTACAATTATTATCCTTTATTCGTATTATTAGTATTCTTTATTTTATCTAAGCCATTACTTTTGTGGCGACAAGAATTTTCAACACGTTTTTTTTCTTTTTTGATTTTTCTTTCTTTTCTGGTTTAATTCCAGTAAAATCATGACCCCTAAAATTTGTACATAAATCATTGCCAACCAAAAAGGCACTCTTCAGTAAAATTTTAAATCTTAACGATAATTAGCTCTCATTCCGTTTTAGCTCAGTCGGTAGAACATCCACCAAGGAACCACAAGGTTTCGGGTTCGATACCAGTTCTCACTAACTCAGTGCATGAACTTGGATCTGTGTGGTAAAGTGAGGAGCTGGTGTTAGGTGTGGTACTCTATCTCAGATGCAATAACAATCTTCCTGGTCTCATGCTAGTAAAAAGAGGATAGACTCCCTTGCTTTCTGGCTGATACTGACAATAGGCTATTCCACTGACTTTACTTAAATTATTCTATGACTATTATTCTTACCATAGTATTTCATATTGTATCTAAGCCATTACTCAAGAATTTTTACATAATTTTCTTTCTTTCTTTTCTGGTTTTAATTCCAGTAGAACTGTGACCCTTAAAAATTTGTACATAAATCATTCCCAACCAAAAAGACACTCTTCAGTAAAAATTTAAAATCTTAACAATAATTAGCTCTCCAGTTTAGCTCAGTCAGTAGAACATCCACCTAGGAATAACAGAGTTCAGGGTTTGATACCAGCCATCGCCAACTCAAGGCATGAGTAGCACAGCTTGGATCTGTGCGGCATTGTGGGAAGCTGCTGTTAGGTGTGGTACTCCACCTCAGATGCAATAAGAATCTCCCTGGTCTAGCGCCAGTAAACAGGGGATAGACACCCTTGCTGCTGTCTGGCTGAACACTGATGATAGGCTATTCCACTTGTTATATACCCCTCCTGTATTGGGTATATAAATGGCGAGAGGAGAAGAGAGGAGGCGATAGAGATGAGTTCTTAGGTGGGTGTGTTTTGTTGGTGTCCCTCTTCCTTCTGGGTTGATTCCTTCCTTCTGTTGGGTCGTCTGTGCTCATTTTGTTGTTTGTAAGACTTGATTATTTTACAAGATGTCTTTATTAGCCCCAAAGGCTTTTATAACCATGTGGTGAGAACATGGCATGTTGAGAGCAAATGACCCTTGCGTCTGCTTCCTTCAGCTAACGGCCAAAATCTAAGTCAGTTCCCTTTCCAACGTCTTTCCTTCAGCCAATCAGAAATCAGTGCCCAGGTCAGCGAACGCTGAACTGCTTGTCAATCACTTCCTATAATGGTTAATGGCAACTTTCCATTTACCATACCGTTATTTGAATCTTACTACACTTACAGACATAATTCGGAGGCAACCTATGAGTTATGTAATACACTGACTTAACATACAAAATTATTCTATGACTATTATCCTTACCATGGTATTTTAAATTGTATCTCTGCTATTACTTTTATGGGGACAAGTTTTGCATAGTTTTTATTTAAAATTTATTTTTCTTTCTTTCTTTTCTGGTTTTAATTCTAGTATAACGATGATGCTTAAAATTTTTTACATTACCAACCAAAACACACTTTTCAGTAAAAATTTAAAGAATTGAATTTGGGGAGTTGATTCGAATGACCAAAAATAAAATTAAGAAGAAACAAATTTTTTTCTGATTTATGAAATAAAAGTTTTGTACCCCAGACCGGTGCAAGATGATTTGGCACCCTAGGCAATGTGTGCTTCCTTGAATGTTTTGATAAGCTAATGTAGGTACAGTAAACCATTACTACATGGGTTTTAACTCTCAAAATATAATTTTTTTCTTTAAATTATGATTCACTCATTATATAAAGCAAGGCCAATTATTCTGAATGTCTTATTAAAATCGAAACCAAACCAAACCAAACCTTGGCATATAATGTATAGAAAACCACCGATATATTCCAGAAATACATTCTTGACATGGGCCGGGTTAGCTCAGTCGGTAGAGCGTTCAGCTAGAAACCACAAGGTTCCTAGTTCGATAATTTTTTTCTTTAAATTATGATTCACTCATTATGTGAAACAAGGCCAATTATTCTGAATGTCTTATTGAAACCAAACCAAACCAAACCTTGGCATATAATGTATAGAAAACCACCGATATATTCCAGAAATACATTCTTGACATGGGCCGGGTTAGCTCAGTCGGTAGAGCGTTCAGCTAGAAACCACAAGGTTCCTAGTTCGATACCGGTCCTCGCCAACTCAGCGTATGAGTAGCACAAGGATCTGTGCGGTAAAGTAAGGAGCTGATGGTAGGTGTGGCACTCCGCCTCAGATGCTAAAAACAATCTCCTTGGTCTAGCGCTATTGAATAGGGGATAGATTCCCTCACTGACTGGCTGATACCAACTTTAGGCTGCCCCGTCGACTTTACTTTTTTTTACATTCTTGACATTGTTATGAATATTTAACTTATAACATTATTTTGTCCTCAAAATTTACTGGTATTTTAAAGAACATCAAACATCCCTCAAATTGGCTTCTTAGGAATTTTGATATACTTTCCCTGATTTTGTTTATATTGAAATCGAATTTTATTAAAATCAAAAAACTATTTTAGTATAAAAACGTACCTTTGGGTTTTAAATATACATGAACAAACTTTTAAAAAAAAAACTTACAGTGAAATTCTAAAGCAAAAAAAATAATCTGTTGTTTATAATCAAACAACCAGAAGTTTATGCTGAAAAGCAAAAGCAGCTCCTTTCAAAACATCTCCCAGCTGGGGTGCTTATTGGTTACTTGGTCCAAAATATTCTTAAAGAATTCACTTATGATTTCAATAGAACAATAACTATAAGACTACTTATTCAAGCCAATGAATATTTTTTTCATTAAATTATAATTCCACTCACTTTGTGAAACAAGGCCAATTTTTCTGAATGTCTTATTAAAATTTACTCCAAACCAAACCAAACCATGGCATATAATGTACAGAAAACCACCTATATATTCTAGAAATACATTCTTGAAATTAATATACTATTTTCTTCAAATCATTTTTTTGTAGATTTTCTAAAATGCTATATTTCTAGTTTATAAACAATCATTTTCAGCCAACATACCTTAATTACGAAAATAAAAGGTGTCACTGCCAGGGCCGGTGCAAGATGATTTGGCACCCTAGGCAAGCCTTTAGATGTGTATCTCCTTGAACATTTTGATAAGCTAATGTAGGTACAATAACCTATTACTACTTTACTTTACATTTTTATCCTTTTTTTCATTAAATTATAATTCGCTCACTTTGTGAAGCAATGCCAATTTTTCTGAATGTCTTATTATAGAAAACCACCAATTTATTCTAGAAATACATTCTTGAAATTAATATACTATTTTCTTCAAAATCCTCTCCAAACCAAACCAAATCAAACCAAACCTTTGCATATAATGTATAGAAAACCACCAATATATTCTAGAAATACATTCTTGAAATTAATATACTATTTTCTTCAAAATCCTCTCCAAACCAAACCAAATCAAACAAACCTTTGCATATAATGTATAGAAAACCACCAATATATTCTAGAAATACATTCTTGAAATTAATATACTATTTCTTCAAAATCCTTCCAAACCAAACCAAATCAAACCAAACCTTTGCATATAATGTATAGAAAACCACCAATATATTCTAGAAATACATTCTTGAAATTAATATACTATTTTCTTCAAAATCCTTTCCAAACCAAACCAAACCTTTGCATATAATGTATAGAAAACCACCAATATATTCTAGAAATACATTCTTGAAATTAATATACTATTTTCTTCAAAATCCTTTCCAAACCAAACCAAACCTTGGCATATAATGTATAGAAAACCACCAATATATTCTATAAATACATTCTTGAAATTAATATACTATTTTCTTCAAAATCCTTTCCAAACCAAACCAAACCTTGGCATATAATGTATAGAAAACCACCGATATATTCTAGAAATACATTCTTGAAATTAATATACTATTTTCTTCAAAATCCTTTCCAACCCAAACCAAACCTTGGCATATAATGTATAGAAAACCACCATTATATTCGAGAAATACATTCTTGAAATTAATATACTATTTTGTTCAAAATCCTTTCCAACCCAAACCAAACCTTGGCATATAATGTATAGAAAACTACCATTATATTCTAGAAATACATTCTTGAAATTAATATACTATTTTCTTTAAAATCCTATCCAAACCAAACAAAACCAAACCTTGGCATATAATGTATAGAAAACCTTATTTAATAATGTTCCATAAGAAATATCAAAATTCCTGGTATCTTTGGTTCAAAAGAAAATCATTTGTAGTGTACTTATTTTTGTAAAATTCAAAATGTTAAAGAACACACAAATATTCTATATTTATATGCTTATATTATGTCAAGGACAATTTATAATATTTGAATTTCAGTAATGTAATGAACTTTTAATGACTGTTGCTAGGCAATGAACAGTAATAATTGTACTTGTTTAACCCCGAGCCTCCCGCTACTGTAGGCTTCTCTCACCTTGGGATCCTGGCTTGAAAAAAAAAAATAACTGGAAATGTAAATTGTTGTAATCTAATTTAACAGGCTGTTAGATAACAGGCTATAACATTCCATAGATGATTTAGAATATGTTAAATATATATATATATATATACATGTAAATATATGTATATATATATATGTGTGTGTGTGTGTGTGTGTGTGTATGTGTATGTGTGTTTGTATATATATGCATATATATATGTATATATATATATATGTATATATTATTATTATTATTATTATTATTATTATTATTATTATTATTATCAAATTATATTTAAGATTAAATTATTCAAAAGTTCTCTTGTTTACAAAAAAATTTTTAAATTTATAAACACCCAAAATTTATTAAAAAAATCACCAAAATAAATAACAGCTGGTCTTATAATTATTTTTTTTTCGAAGATTTCTAAACTTCCTTGTTTCAAACAGTAAAAACTTTCATTTCAAATTTTCAAAACATAAACTGTTAAAAATATTTCAATATTTTTTCAAACCAGGAAATGCTTTTGAGTTAAAAAAGAAAAAAAAAAAAAAAAGATTCCGTTTATGTTGTAATCAATTTCGAATGCTTCTCTTATATAAATTGTTTTTTTTTAAATAAAAAAAAACACTGTCCTGATGATGACCTTCTGTTTGCATGTGAAATGCTGTGTTTTCTATTGTTATTATTTCATTTTATTCTTATATTTAAGATTATTCTAAATTGAATACTGTGTGTGTAAGTGAATTTTGGTTGAAACACATGTTGACAAATAACAATAATAAATTTCATCTATTCCAAAATTTTTTCTTCCAGTTATCCTTTCAACATATCTGTTGGATTCATTTCCATTTTTCTTGTTCACACACACACACACCCACACACACCCTCACACACACACACGCTTACATATATATATATATACCTTTGAAAGGAAGGAAAAACTCAATAAACCGTCATCCTGTAATAAATTTATTTTGTATTTAATCTAAAGTAGATTATTATACATTGAGCTCTCTTTAGGGATTTATAAAAATCCTTGTATTTGCACCTACTAAAACATGCAATAATTATACAGTGAGATTTTGAAGATCCCATGTAGAATCATCCCTTACGACTAGTTTTGGATACCTCACACACACACACACACATGCACACACACACACATATGCTCCCATAAATTTGGTATGAGCTCTCTAATTGGTAATTTAAATTAATTCTCACTACTAAGCATATAAGCAATGATTGTTTCCCTGGAAATTTGATCTCTCAGTGACCGTAAAGTACATAAACAGACCTATGTACTTAATAGTTTAAAAACACCAGTCCCCGCTACTGCTGTCAGTGGACGAGGGGATAAGATATCGGACTACCATACGGTCAGTCTGAGTTCGACCCTAGCCAAAGATAGCTGTGTCTAGCCACAGTGAAGAGGCGTGAAATGCCGAAACACGTGTCTGTGGATGACTTATTAATATATATATATATATATATATATGTGTGTGTGTGTGTGTGTGTGAAAGATTCATCCTTAGAATCCTGATCATTCCCTGACCACAGGCTTCTCACTCCAAGATTGAAAAAATACCTGAAAATGTAAAATGTAGTAATATGTTATTCAACCACTTTACAGGCTGTTAGATAACAGATTACTACATTCTATAGATGTTGGAATATTTTCTATATAAGGTGTGCTGCAATACACCACTTAAATTTATAGACTAAGCGAGGTCACATGGTTTAAACTTCAGCCAATCAACAGCCCGAATATGTGATTGGTTAACTACTGAATCGGTTGATATTGACAGACGTCTATTTGCACTCATGGATGAAAGACCTGCAAGACTGAGTAACACTAAGATTTGGAACCTCACCACAAGATACAGCTGATACTGACAGACGTCCATTTGCAATCATTGACGAAGGACGTGCAAGACTAAGAAGTACCAGGGAACAATGCAAGGATTCTTCACTAAGGACTATGCTCTGCTTAACACTAAAGATCTCCACTGGACAGCAATCTTGCTTGAAGCCTAAAGATGGCCACAATAATTGTAAAAATAGACAATTTAGAATATATTAAAGAATAAATAAAATTATAAATAAAATATAATTTTGCAATCACAAAGTAGAAGCAGGGTATCCTCAGCTAAATTTCTGGCTGCCTGGTTTTATGTATGTCCAATTAGTAGTAGAAATATCACCAGCTCAGGTTCAAGGGAATAAGGTTTGAATTACTTTTTAATTCTTTTTATTTATTTATTGTGAATGAAGTATTACTATATACGAGGGTAATCCCAAAAGTAAGATTACGGTCAAGTCATGCTGAAAGTACTGGTTAGATCACCAAAGTCAAGCAGCAATGAACCTGTTTAATACTTAATTAGGTGATCACTTAAGCAACAGCAAGTACTGTAAGCAACCCTAGTCCTTTATTAAGCAAAATGTGTGGAAAAAATATTTGAGGTGGGCCCTCTACTCACACGGATGGCGTCGGCTGGAGTGGCAGTGTCCAGTATGAACCAACCAACCAATCAACCAACCAGCCAACCAGCAAGGCAGCCAACCAATAAACCAACCAACCAACCAACCAACAACACCCAACACAACCAACAAACCAACCAAAACAACCAACCAACCAACCAACCACCAGCACCAACCAACCAACAACCAGCCACCAACCAACAACAAACCAAGCAACCAGCCAGCCAACCAACCAACCAACAAAACAAACCAACCAAACAAACAACCAACCTGCCAGCCAGCAACCAACCAACCAGCAAGCCAGCCAACCAACAACCAACCAACCAACCAACAGCCAACCAACAACCAACAAACCAACAAACCAACACAAACCAACAAACCAACCACCAACAACCAACCAACCAACAACAAAAAACAGCCAACCAACCAGCCAACCAGCAACCAACAACCAACAACAACCAGCCAACCAGCAACCAACAAACCAACCAACAAACCAACCACCAACCAGCAAAAACCAACCAAACCAGCCACCAAGCCAACCAACCAAAACAAGCAACCAAGCAACCAAGCAACAACAACCAAAAAACAACCAACAACAACCAACAACCAACCAGCCAACCAACCAACCAGCAAGCCAGCCAACCAACAAACCAACAAACCAACCAACAAACCAACCACCACCAACAACAACCAACCAACCAAACCAACCAACAACCAACAACCACCAGCCAACCAACCAACCAGCACCAACCACCCAGCCAACCAACCAACAACCAAGCAACCAACCAGCCAACAACAACCAACCCACCAGATAGCCAACCAGCCAGCCAACCAACAAATCAGACAGTCAGCCAGCCAACCACAAAACCAACCAACCAACAAACAAACAACCAAGCAACCAACCAGCTAGCCAATCAACCAACCAACCAATCAACCAACAGCCAGCCAGCCAACCACTAACCAACCAGCCAGCCAGCCAGTCAACCAACCAACAACCAGCCAGCAGCCAGCCAGCCAGCCACCAACCACCAACCAGCCAGCCAGCCCAGCCAACCAACCAGCCGAACCAACCAACCAGCCAACCAGCCAACCTGCCTATATCCTTGTTCATTCCTCTATTTCCTTTTATAATCTTAACTTATTCGTTTGATTAACACCCCTACATTTTTGAAAAGTTTTACAAAATAAATGAAAAATCAATTCTTTAGTTTTGTAAAAAAATTGTCAGTGAGGATTAATAAAGTTTATATAAGAAAGAAAAACAAATGATAAAATACGAAAATAAAATTAAAATATCTAATAATTCCACTTCGGGCAAAAGTTAAATTTTTGGCGCCAAAAAGAAGGAACAAATACTTTTTCTGTGTCTACCAGTTCATACTTACCATCCATTTGCTCTGGGTGGGTGAGAATTAAGCAGTTCTAGGAGCTCTTACCGCCAGCAGCACATTCTCCTCGCCTAAAAGCCGTAAGGGTTAGGTTTTCTGTCAGGTGCCTAAGGCACTCCTCAAGGGAATTTTTAAAAATCGCCCAGCAGGAGGTTCGCTTTTTGTGTGGCATCTCACATTAAACCGACATTTGTGTCACATTTTGATTGGTTGGTTGGTTGGTTGGTTGATTGGTTGGGTTTTTGTTTAATGGCATATCAACTCTTGTGGGCTATTAAATGCTAAATCTTGTTAATTGTAAATTTTCACTTATTCCCCCCCCTTAAAAACGGTGCCTAAACTTATACACAAAAATTTTGTCTATGAATTTCTTAATTATAAAAAGGATATAAATCCCAAGCACATCATCAAAAGAGAAAAAAACCCGGCAAAAATGCGTCATTTTCATAGATAAAATCTCCTGTTTTGATGTAAAACTTTTTTCTCTGAATTTTGTTCATAACACTGCAAAAATTACGATGGAGGTGGGTAAAAACATGTAAAAGTTTGACCATAGTTTGTAGGTAAATAACTAATAAAACAACTTTTGGCAAAATTCGACCTTATTTATCAACATAGTCTCCTTCTGGAGTGGTACATTGATTCCAACGCTTCTCTAACAATTCGATGTCTTTTTTGTAGAGCGATTTGTCTTTGGCCTCAAAATACGCCTTACTTTCCGATATCACTTCTTCATTGGAGCCAAATCTCTTTCCCTGGAGCATTCTTTTGAGGTCTGCAAACAGCCAAGACTCACTGGGAGCCAGATCTGGGGAAAAGGGTGGGTGTGGAAGCAATTCGAAGTGCAATTCATGTAGTTTTTCAATCGTTGCCATCGACTTGTGACACGGTGCATTGTCTAGGTGAAAGAACACTTTTTCTTCCTCATTAGTGGCCTTTTTTTGTGATTTCTTCCTTCAAATGCACTAATAATGCTATATAACATTCTCTATTGATGGTTTTTCCTTTCTCAAGGTAATCGATGAACAGAATACCTTGCGCATCCCAAAATACGGAGGCCAAAACCTTACTTGTTGATGTTTGCGACTTTGGTCGCTTTGGACGGTTTTCATCTGCTGCTGTTCACTCAGCTGACTGTTAATTTGACTCAGGAGTGAAGTGGTGGAGCCATGTTTCATTCATTGTCTCATATTTACGCAAAAACTCCTTTTTGTTGCGTTGAAACAGTTGCAAACAACACTCTGAATCATCAACGCGTTGTTGTTTGTGATTGACTGTTAGCAAACATGGCACATACTTTGAACACAGCTTTCTCATTGAGAAATGTTCATGCAAAATGGTGAATACACTGCCTTCTGATATCTTCAACTCCTCTGCTATTTCACGCATCTTCAATTTACGATCGGCCAAAAGGAGTTTGTGTAGCTTTTTGGTGTTTTCCTGGACAACTGCCGAATTTGGGCAACCTGAGCGTTCAGCATCATTTGTGTCTGTACGACCGTGTTTAAAGTCAGCATACCACTTCTTAACTGTTGTTTCCGACGGAGTCTGAATAAAACTTATCAAGCCATTGTTTTGCTTGAACAGTATTTTTCCCATCAGTAAGCAAGGCTTTATCAACACCCAAAATTCAGATTTTTTCATTGATTTGAAAATGTGCAACAGTAGCTTCACTTGAATAAGTGTAATTGGTAAACTTATAATCTAATTGGGCTCACATTTTGACACATGTTATTTATAAGAAAACAGTTCAGTTAGATTTTGTAAAGAATAGATAACGACACACAAGGCTTATAAACAAAACAGAGGCTTTATCGTAGCAAGACAAAGTTATAAAATACAATACAAATACAATGTAAGTTGGTACAAATGTTTGAGTAAGTTTACAATGTGTAATGTTAGTAAATGTTCAAATTGTGAGTTGTTTTCGATTTGATACTTATCGCGGACTTATCTGAAATCCAGGTAGAAAGTCTTGCTAGTTCGTTAGTTGCTTTTCACGCTGCAGCGGCCCTGTCTTTGCTGTTCCAATTTCTTCTTGTTCCGTGAACGCCTGGAGTATAAATTTACGTCCTTCCGAGATAGATTCCAGCGGCAAGAGCGTGATAGCAGGTTCCAACTATCAAAATTGGCGGTCCAAACTGAGCCTCGTAACGTGTGCTCTGATTGGTCGCCGACAAAGGCCCTTAGCCAATCGCATGAGTTTTCTCATCAGTTTATGGCTAAGACATTAGGGCTCTGTCGCTATAGACAAAGGGAGATAGTTAGAATTGTTTTGGGCTTATTATGTTTATTATTTGCATAAGGTGGAAAATAGATAATATTATTTTCCATGTATTTGAAGGTTAGTACTTTATAAAAAATTATATGGATTTTTTTAAATTAGTGGCGCCATCTATATGTCAGGCCCGGGACTTATTGAGGGATGTGTTATGTTTGTTTACTTTGGTTTTACAAACTGGTAGAAACCATCTTCATTGAATAAAACATCGCAATATGTGTAAGGTAAAAAAAAAATACTAAACATACTAAGTATACATGTTAAATTCTAGGTTTACAGGTTCCAAAAAATCTTTATAAATTGTACAGTTGGACCCATGCGCAACGGATTACTGCTCACATAAATCCCTAACACAACTTGGGTGCAAGCGCCGGGGCTTCCGGGAGGCTTGCCTCTTGTGAAGTGACTCAATACTACCTGAGACAGCACCCTACAGCAGCTCGGCAGCCCAGTCGTCTCGGACTTTCCCCTACTACTGGACTAAGGGTTGAGCTAATACAGTTCTAAGTGACAACTCTATGGAGGTTCCAGGTTCAATCCCACTGGCGAAAATAACGTAGAATGCTTAACACTTGTACCTGGTCATAATTAACGGAATGAGAAAAATCTACCCCAATGAATCATTCTTTTAATCCAATTGGTTAAATAAAGGGTTCGGTTCAAAGTTCCGTGAAGGCTCCTGAACTTTACAAGAAACACCTGTAGAAGGCTGGAGAGCACGTCGGTCGAATCTCTGTGTACATATTTACCAACTCCTCCACACAAGGTCAATTTTTAGGCGGTGTTTAACAGGTTTGAATTCAGAGTTTTCCTTTTCTTTGGCTGGTTGCCTAACCAAGATTAAAGAACCCAGTCTGCCCTGCTATTTACCCATAGCTGGGAGGGGGGAGCAGGTGGATGCATACCACCTTTCCCATGTGATATGTAGACAGCCTCCAGGATTTGAACTCTGTTCGACGAGTCCATTCCCTACGACTCTGACCATTACACCACGTGCCTCTTCCAGCCGAAATAATACAAAGTTTCATTAGCTTCACTAGTACAAAATATAAAAACATCCTCCGAGCGATGTAAAAATAGATTTTTGAAACATATTGCCTCAGGGGTGGGAGTAAAAAATTCAATGTCATCGAGTTTGTACCCTGAGTAAGTAAAATCATCGAATTCATTAAAGGATTAAAAAATAAAACAATTTGAAATGTAAACTTTAAATATGTATTAAAATAAAACAAACTATATATAGATATATAATACCAGTGATGTATTTATTAAAACTTGTTTTAAAAAAAAGAATGAGGACTGTCTAATGTTGCATGTTCAAATTTTGAGTGTATTTTTGGAATAAATATTTATGGAATAAATATTTATGGAATAAATATTTATGGAATAAATACACTCAAAATTTGAACATGCCAAAAATCGTAGAATAAATTTTATTCTATGTTATGACACTTTTGGGAAATGTGATGTAAGCAATGACGTAATTTTTGTTACAGACAAAAACCGGAAGCGAATCTCCATTATTAATAGATGTGTATCAATAATCTGGTGTTTGATTAGCCACTGCATTCTAGCACCTATATGATAAAAAGGGTTGGATGTTTGCCATACGAGCAATTTAAAGAATACTGTTTGCGCTCCCATGTCTTCATGGATATGACCACCACATGGCTCCTGTACGAAGTAAGTGAAATAAGTGTATACTCACACAGATATACGTTTTCGTAGATATATTTATTCACGTGAATAACAAGCAACCTTCGGTAAATCCTTAACTTGTTCCTTGTAAATTCCTACCATAAAATAAACTGAACCTTCATTTTATATCCGTGTTTTTGCAATAAATGTTTTATTTTTCTTGCACCCGTTATTTTACAATACTGAATATATTTTCTTTATTTAAAAACATTTATTGCAAACATATATATTTTCTTTATTTAAAAAACATTTATTGCAAACATTTTAAAACATTATTGCAAAAACACGGACATAAAATGAGGGTTCAGTTTATTTTATAGTAGGAATTTACGAGGAACAAGTTGAAGATAACCGGATAGTCTTAGGGCCCGGTTCAGAGTGAGCTGGCGGATGTAAACAAACCCTACAAGAATGTTTTCGGCTTAATGTGGTTAACTGTAGCTAGTGGTCAAAACTGTTACAGTAAGTGACAACCTTATAATGTAGGACTTTCATCCCTTCGGTTGACTCTTCACTCTTCGAGGACGCTTTTCCCCTTAGGACCTTCGTCCTAGTTGTTTTGCATTGTATGTTGAACGTTGTTCAGACAATAAAGTCTGTATTTGTTATGTTATCTTTTTGTTGGAATTTGTTGTATATTTGTTGTGAACAGTTCCAGACGCCTGCGTACGGAGGCTTTTCTGGGGCCTCCTAACGTATTCTATAAAAAGTGGTATCAGCTACTGAAGCTAAAATAACATTTAATTTATAATCATCATCATCATCATCATCATCATGTCGCACTAGCAGCACGGATATCCATGACATTCTCTCGCCAACCGTCTCTATCATTCATTGTTATATCAGTAATTGCTTACTGATAAGAACGAAATAAAGGGTTATGCCCCTTGTTTCGTAGCCGTGACTTGGGGTCACGGGGAGTTGAATAAAAGTTGTAAACCTCTCAACGCGTGTTCTGGTCTTGTCTCCTCTTAGCTCGTAATTAGCATTGTCCTGTTACTAACCTAACCTTCAGTAGAAGTACGTTCGTGCATGAAACAGTCATTGCTCTTGGGAGATCCTCTGTGCAGTATCCAGTATCCGCGCAGAGTTGGTCTATGTACGTCTTTGCGGGACGGCCTACTCTGGCGTGTCCATGTGATGGCTTCCATAGTTGAACGTCGCTACTGTGTTAACTCTTATACAGTTAACAAAAGGTTTTTATTTCCCCATAACATACAATACGTGAAGTGAACAGTTCCAGACGCCATATTTGTTCTCTCTTCTTCTCTATATCTCGTTTTTACCGATATTTTTTTTTTAAATCTAGTTACTTCGAGTCTCAGTATCCTACAGGCACCCTAAAATTTATCCCAATAATGTTATAAAGTTACACCGAGTACAACATAGTTGAAGTTTATGGTATCTGGGTAAAATATCAGTTTACCAGTTAAATATCAATTCAACCTCTTGTAATAGACATTTTTTGGAGGGAGAGAAAAAAAGGGCAGGGGCTTCTATGGCATCAAATGATAATTTGAGCCTAATAACCCTATTAGATTTCCTTTTCAACCAAAAAATCCTTTAATCAGCCGAAATTTTAAGTAGTTTTTGTCTCAAGTTGACAGACAATTCATCAAAAATACTGACCTAGTAAATCTGGGGCCAAATGATTGACCAGACTATTCATCAATTATCGCTTAACTCTTTTTCTTTAAGTCGACTCCTTGTCTCTGTAAACCATACTTATATATATATATATATATATATTATATATATATATATATATATATATATATTATTTTATTTTATTTATTTCTAAACTCAACCCGGTGTGAAAAAAAAAAACTCCAGACAACTCAGTTTGGAAAAAAAAAAAATAACAAACTGATATCTAGTGAAAAAATAAAATAAAAAGAAAAGACCAGCACATTCGTACTTTCTGAAAGTAATCATCAGTTTCGTATGTAGCAACCAAAAGAAAAAGACACCGGGGGTGGGGGTTCTAAGTTATACATGTAAAAAGTGCTCAATACGGTAAGTAGAGCAACATTATAAGGACCTAAATGATTCAGATACTATCTACATAGGCTTCATCCGAATGGTTTTTTAGGCTAATTCTGAGTGAAGGAGGTTCATATATATATATATATATATAATATATAATATATATATATATATATATATATATATATATTTACACACACACTTGTAAATTGATCAACATACATACGAACAAATCACTCAACAAACTATAACAAAAAAACACGAACATTTTCAACAAATCACACACACACACACACACACACACACACAACACATATATATATATATATATATTTATATATTAAATTTTACTTGAAGGCACTTACAATGCATGTATCGCATAAAATTCGATACTTTTTCTTATAGAAAATGAAATTGAAATTAATATATATATCTATATATCATATATATATATATGATGCAGCAAACTCGTGTTCGAGTATTGCCATTGCTTGATTACTACAATTTATTTCTCAGTGTAGCGATTGTCTGCCCCTGTTTGGATCGATGTGGGGGTCCAGAAGAGTTATCTTCCTTTGCAGCAGGTTTCTGCCTGTAGAGAGCAATTGTATTCAAGTAGTAGCCTGGGAAATTCTAAATCTCTCTCTCTCTCTCTCTCTCTCTCTCTCTCTCTCTCTCTCTCTCTCTCTCTCTCTCTCTCTCTCGGGCCAGCAACGACTTCACATGGTTTTGGCATCTTTGTGCCTCTTACACTTAAGTGGGGGGGCTTTCCCCAACCAACTCTTAGTAAGTGACATTCCTTCAGAAACTCCGTATCACTTCGTCAGGACTTAGTCTTACTTCCTTTATAATGTGTTTATGTATCTGTTCTGAACTTGTCAACTGGTAGATTTTGCAGTTCCAGCAGTTCCCAGGGTGAAGATGAAAGAAAATGAAAAGATAGACCTTGCTATGTTACATAATTTGTGTGGTGGCTTGGGTTGTTATGGACCCTGTAGCGAGAATTCTAAGGGGTCATTGGTTTTCAGATCAGGGAATGGAAAACTACCAGGACGGTTATAGCTCCCTGATCCCAGAGGCGGGAATCTCACACGTCACACGATCTAGTTAGTTTAGATTTTAGTTTTCAACCTGACTTTGAGCAGAGAGGATACCTACCTCTCTGCTGGGGTTGTTGACTCACCGCGCGGGGAATAAGAATGGGTTAAATAAATCTTGATCAAGGAAAAAAAAGTCTTGCGAGTTGATTAATTGCAAAACTAAAAAGTTAGCTCTTAAACGAAGCTCTTTGAAGAGACTAGACAACCTGACAGCCAGAGAAGAAGAAAAGGAAACAGCCACACAAGATAGCAGGAAGAAATGAAGTAACAAGTAAGTCTCTCTCTCTCTCTCTCTCTCTCTCTCTCTCTCTCTCTCTCTCTCCTCTCTCTCTCTCACACCGGTATTTCTCTCGATTAATACCTGACGATGGGGTATATAAAAGTAAGTCGTCGGGGCGGCCTAAAGTCGGTATCAGCCAGTCAACGAGGGAGTCTATCCCCTTTTTCACAAGCGCTAGACCGAGGAGATTGTTTTAGCATCTGAGGTGGAGCGCCACACCTACCATCAGCTCCTTACTTTACCGCACAGATCCCTGTGCTACTCATACTCTGAGTTGGCGAGGACCGGTATCGAACTAGGAACCTTGTGGTTTCTAGCCGAACGCTCTACCGACTGAGATGGGGTATATAGTGATATATAACAGATAGAGAATAAAAAAAAAATCGAATATGAGGGTGAAAGGGATACTGAAAATCAGAGGAAGAATTGAGAGCATCCAGACAACAATATTGTTAAAATCAGCCGGACTATTCATGAGAGCGCTGGAGACCTGATGCGACTTGTTGTCACTCAAACTCCAGTGAAAGACCATCAGCTAATGCTGGGATGAAAAACTAATAATAATGATAATAATAATAATAAAAATGGCGAAGAAAAACAATTTATTGGACAACTTCAAACGACAAATTGGAGAGGTGCATCGTACACATAGAGATAAGGTGTTAAGAAAGGAAACCTTAAAAGAGAAACTGAATCACTAATGAATTGCTGCACAGAATAATGCCATAAGGAAGAAACTATATTCAAAGCGAAAATGCATAAAGACTTCAACCAAAATAAGTAAATGTGGACTTGCGGTAATAGAGATGAGACTGTAACCGTGTACTCTGCGATGTAGCAAGACACTAGCACAAAGGGATAACAAAACATAGACACGACTGGGTTGGAAGGTGATCCACTGGGAATTATGCAAAAATATAATTTTGACCAATACACACAAATGGTATATGCAATAAACCAGAATCTGTTTCTTGAGAACGAAACACATAATAATTCTCTGGGACTTTGAAATAAAAACGGATCACTTATCCAGCAAAGAAGACCAGACCTAGTTATTGATAAACAAAAAAGAAAAGAACTTTGTCAACTGGTGGATTTTGCCAGTGCCAAGCCAGATCACAGGCGTTAGAAGCTAAAGAAAATGAAAAAATGCGACAAATATCGGAACCTTTGCCAGAGAATCTCTCT
>CM042147.1:127489036-127491536 GCA_023376005.1 Doryteuthis pealeii
GTTTTTATGATTTTGTACCTGAGTGAAGCTAATGAACTGTGTAATTTCTCGGCTTGTAGAGGCACGGATGGTGTATATTGGTCAGAGGTCGTAGGGAATGGACTCGTCGAACAAGAGTTCAGATCCGTGGAGGCTGTCTACATTATCATATGGGAAAGGTGTGCATCAGCGCCGTGCTCTCTCCCCCTCTCCAGCTATGGGTAATAGCGAGGGCATGACTGGGTTCTTTAGTGCTTGGTTAGGGTGGCACCAGTCAAAAGTAAAAGGACAAACTCTGAATTCAAACGCTGGTTAAATCACCGCTATAAGAAAATTGACGCTTGTGCGGAGGAGTTTGTAAATATGTACACAGAGATTCGACCGCCGTGCCTCGCAGCATCTTCTAGCAGGTGTTCTTGTAAAGTTCGGGAGCGCTTCGCGGAACACTTTGAAGCCGAAACCTTTAATTTAACCAATGTGGATTAAACAGAATGAATTCTCTGAGGTAGATTTTTCTCATTCCGTTAATTATGACAGGTAAAGTGTTAGCATTCTATCTGGTTATTTTCGCCAGTACGATTGACACCTGGAACTCGCATAGAGTTGTCACTTAGAAACTGTATTAGCTCAATCCTTAGTCCAGTAGTAGGGGAAAGTCGCGAGACGAACGTGGGCTGCCGGAGCTGCAGTAGGCGTGCTGTCCTCAGGTAGTATTGAGGTCACTTCACGAGGCATAGCTGAGCCGAACTGCTCAAGGTTGCGTCAGCAGGTAGTAACTGAGTACTTCACGATGAGCAAGCTGAGAACGGAACTGCTGCAGGGTGGGCTGTCTCAGACAGTTATTTGAGTCACTTCACGATGAGGGCAAAGCTGAACCGCGCTACTGCAGGTGCTGTCTCCAGAGTAGTATTCGAGTACACTTCAAGCGAGTAGGCAAAGCTGAGCACTGATGCTGAGATGCTCTCTCACGTTGTATTGAGGTCAGCCTTGCACCGAGAGCAAGCTGAGCCAAACTGCTGCAGCTGCTGTCCTCTAGGTAGTATTGAGTCACTTCACAAGGAGGCAAAGCCTCTGGAACCCAATGCGCTTGCACCCAGCGCCAGTGTTGTGTTAGGGAATTTATTGAGCAGTAATTCCGTGGCCGCATGGTCCAACTGTTACAGATTTATAAAAGATTTTTTGGAACCTGTAAACTCTAGGAATTTACATGTAGTACTTAGTAATGTTGTAGTTTTTTTTTTACCTTAGTACATATTTGGCGATGTTTTATGTCAATGAAGATTGGTTTCTACACGTCTTGTAAGAACCAAAATAAACAAACATACACATCCCTCAATAAGTCCGGGCCTGAATATAGCGGCGCCACACCTCAAACACACACTCCCATACTCACATTTTTTTATAAAGTACTGACCTTCAAAACTCCGCAATAATATATCCTATTTTCCCACCTTATTGGCAAATAATAAACATAAAAGCCGAAAAGAATTCTAGAATTATCTCCCTTTGTCTATAGGCGACAGAGCCCTAGATGTCTTAGCCATAAACTGATGAGAAAACTCATGCTGTGTCTAGGGCTTTGTTCGGGCGAACCAATCCGAGCACAAGTTACGAGGCTCAGTTTGGACTGCCAATTTTTTGATAGTGGAAAGCTGCTATCACACCCTGCTTGCGGGCTGGAATCTAGTCTCGGAAGGGAGCGTAAATTTATTACTTCAGGCATTCACGGGAACGAGAAGAAATTGGAGTACAGCAAAGACAGGCTCGCTGCAGTGTGAAAAGCAACTACGAACTAAGCAAGACTTCTACCTGATTTCAATAAGGTCGCGATAAAAGTAGTGCAAATCTGCAAAGCTCACTCAACATTTGAACATTTCACTAACATCTAACATCTATTGTAATACTTTACTCGCAAACATTTGTACCAACTTACATTGTTTATTTGTATTGTATTTTTAACTTTGTCTTGCTACGATAAAGCCTCGTTTTGTTTATAAGTCCTTGTGTGTCCGTTATCTATTCTTACAAAATCTAACTGACTGTTTTTCTTATAAATGACATGTGTGAAAAGTTGGGTTGAGCCCAAGTTAGATATAAGTTACCAATTACAACTTATTAAGTGAAGCTACTGTTGCACATTTTCAAATCAATGAAAAATCTGAATTTTGGGTGTTGATAAAGCCTTGCTATATGATGGGGAAATACTGTTCAAGGCAAAACATGGCTTGATAAGTGTTATCAGACTCCGTCGGAAAAGACAAACGTTAAGATGGGATGCTGACTTTCACACGGTCGTACAGACAAAATAAGACATGATGCTGAACGCTTTCAGTTCCCAATTTGGCAGTTTGTCCGGAAAAACTGAAAAAAGCTTTACACAAACTCCTTTTGGCCGATCGGTAAATTTGGAAGATGCGTAAATAGCAGAGGAGTTGAAGATATCAGGAAGGCAGTGTATTCACATTTGCATGCCACACCATTTCTCATGAGAAAGCTGTGTTCAAGTATGTGCATGTTTGCT
>CM042147.1:127496536-127516536 GCA_023376005.1 Doryteuthis pealeii
TTATTGCATGTTTTAGTAGGTGCAAATACAAGGATTTTTTAAATCCCTAAAGAGAGCTCAATGTATAATAATCTACTTAGATTAAATACAAAATAAATTTATTACAGGATGACGGTTTTTTCCTTCCTTTCAAAGGTATATATATATATATATATGTAAGCGTGTGTGTGTGTGAGGGTGTGTGTGGGTGTGTGGTGTGTGAGCAAGAAAAATGGAAATTAATCCAACAGATATGTTGAAAGGATAACTGGAAAAAAAAATTTTGGAATAGATGAAATTTATTATTGTTATTTGTCAACATGTGTTTCAACCAAAATTCACTTACACACACAGTATTCAATTTAGAATAATCTTAATATAATAAAATGAAATAATGACAATAGAAAACACAACATTTCACATGCAAACAGAAGGTCATCATCAGGACAGTGTTTTTTTTTTTTATTTAAAAAAAAACAATTTATATAAGAGAAGCATTCGAAATTGATTACAACATAAACGGAATCTTTTTTTTTTTTTTTTTTCTTTTTTTAACTCAAAAGCATTTCCTGGTTTGAAAAAATATTGAAAATATTTTAACAGTTTATGTTTTGAAAATTTGAAATGAAAGTTTTTACTGTTTGAAACAAGGAAGTTTAGAAATCTTCGAAAAAAAAATAATTATAAGACCAGCTGTTATTTATTTTGGTGATTTTTTAAAAAAATTTTGGGTGTTTATAAATTTGAAAATTTTTTTGTAAACAAGAGAACTTTTGAATAATTTAATCTTAAATATAATTTGATAATAATAATAATAATAATAATATATACATATATATATATATACATATATATATACATATATATATACAAACACACATACACATACACACACACACACACACAACATATATATATATTTACATGTATATATATATATATATTTAACATATTCTAAATCATCTATGGAATGTTATAGCCTGTTATCTAACAGCCTGTTAAATTAGATTACAACAATTTACATTTGCAGTTATTTTTTTTTTCAAGCCAGGATCCCAAGGTGAGAGAAGCCTACAGTAGCGGGAGGCTCGGGGTTAAACAAGTACAATTATTACTGTTCATTGCCTAGCAACAGTCATTAAAAGTTCATTACATTACTGAAATTCAAATATTATAAATTGTCCTTGACATAATATAAGCATATAAATATAGAATATTTGTGTGTTCTTTAACATTTTGAATTTTACAAAAATAAGTACACTACAAATGATTTTCTTTTGAACCAAAGATACCAGGAATTTTGATATTTCTTATGGAACATTATTAAATAAGGTTTTCTATACATTATATGCCAAGGTTTGGTTTGGTTTGGTTTGGTTTGGATAGGATTTTAAAGAAAATAGTATATTAATTTCAAGAATGTATTTCTAGAATATAATGGTGGTTTTCTATACCTTATATGCCAAGGTTTGGTTTGGTTTGGAAAGGATTTTGAAGAAAATAGTATATTAATTTCAAGAATATATTTCTAGAATATAATGGTGGTTTTCTATACATTATATGCAAAGGTTTGGTTTGGTTTGGTTTGGAAAGGATTTTGAAGAAAATAGTATATTAGTTTCAAGAATGTATTCCTGGAATATATTGGTGGTTTTATATACATTATATGCCAAGGTTTGGTTTGGTTTGGAAAGGATTTTGAAGAAAATAGTATATTAATTTCAAGAATGTATTTCTAGAATATATCGGTGGTTTTCTATACATTATATGCCAAGGTTTGGTTTGGTTTGGAAAGGATTTTGAAGAAAATAGTATATTAATTTCAAGAATGTATTCTTGGAATATATTGGTGGTTTTATATACATTATATGCCAAGGTTTGGTTTGGTTTGGAAAGGATTTTGAAGAAAATAGTATATTAATTTCAAGAATGTATTTCTAGAATATATCGGTGGTTTTCTATACATTATATGCCAAGGTTTGGTTTGGTTTGGAAAGGATTTTGAAGAAAATAGTATATTAATTTCAAGAATGTATTTATAGAATATATTGGTGGTTTTCTATACATTATATGCCAAGGTTTGGTTTGGTTTGGAAAGGATTTTGAAGAAAATAGTATATTAATTTCAAGAATGTATTTCTAGAATATATCGGTGGTTTTCTATACATTATATGCCAAGGTTTGG
Organism: Doryteuthis pealeii; assembly: GCA_023376005.1. Classification (NCBI taxonomy): domain Eukaryota; kingdom Metazoa; phylum Mollusca; class Cephalopoda; order Myopsida; family Loliginidae; genus Doryteuthis; species Doryteuthis pealeii. The sequence goes on from CM042147.1 coordinate 127,498,701, forward strand.
TTTGGTTTGGAAAGGATTTTGAAGAAAATAGTATATTAATTTCAAGAATGTATTTATAGAATATATTGGTGGTTTTCTATACATTATATGCAAAGGTTTGGTTTGGTTTGGTTTGGAAAGGATTTTGAAGAAAATAGTATATTAATTTCAAGAATGTATTTATAGAATATATTGGTGGTTTTCTATACATTATATGCCAAGGTTTGGTTTGGTTTGGAAAGGATTTTTGAAGAAAATAGTATATTAATTTCAAGAATGTATTTATAGAATATATTGGTGGTTTTCTATACATTATATGCCAAGGTTTGGTTTGGTTTGGTTTGGAAAGGATTTTGAAGAAAATAGTATATTAATTTCAAGAATGTATTCCTGGAATATATTGGTGGTTTTATATACATTATATGCCAAGGTTTGGTTTGGTTTGGTTTGGAAAGGATTTTGAAGAAAATAGTATATTAATTTCATGAATGTATTTCTAGAATAAATTGGTGGTTTTCTATAATAAGACATTCAGAAAAATTGGCATTGCTTCACAAAGTGAGCGAATTATAATTTAATGAAAAAAAGGATAAAAATGTAAAGTAAAGTAGTAATAGGTTATTCTACCTACATTAGCTTATCAAAATGTTCAAGGAGATACACATCTAAAGGCTTGCCTAGGGTGCCAAATCATCTTGCACCGGCCCTGGCAGTGACACCTTTTATTTTCGTAATTAAGGTATGTTGGCTGAAAATGATTGTTTATAAACTAGAAATATAGCATTTTAGAGAATCTACAAAAAAATGATTTGAAGAAAATAGTATATTAATTTCAAGAATGTATTTCTAGAATATATAGGTGGTTTTCTATACATTATATGCCAAGGTTTGGTTTGGAGAGAATTTTAATAAGACATTCAGAAAAATTGGCCTTGTTTCACAAAGTGACTGAATTATAATTTAATGAAAAAAATATTCATTGGCTTGAATAAGTAGTCTTATAGTTATTGTTCTATTGAAATCATAAGTGAATTCTTTAAGAATATTTTGGACCAAGTAACCAATAAGCACCTTGAAAGGAGCTCCTTTTGCTTTTCAACATAAACTTCCAGTTGTTTGATTATAAACAACAGATTCTTTTTTTTTTTGCTTTAGAATTTCAATGTAAGTTTTTTTTAAAAGTTTGCTCATGTATATTTAAAACCCAAAGGTACGTTTTTATACTAAAATAGTTTTTTGATTTTAATAAAATTCGATTTCAATATAAACAAAAGCAGGGAAGGCATATCAAAATTCCTAAGAAGCCAATTTGAGGGATGTTTGATGTTCTTTAAATATACATAACAATGTCAAGAATGTAAAAAAAAGTAAAGTCGACAGGGCGGCCTAAAGTTAGTATCAGCCAGTCAGTGAGGGAATCTATCCCCTATTCAATAGCGCTAGACCAAGGGAATTGTTTTTAGCATCTGAGGCGGAGTGCCAAACCTACCATCAGCTCCTTACTTTACCGCACAGATCCTTGTGCTACTCATACGCTGAGTTGGCGAGGACCGGTATCGAACTAGGAACCTTGTGGTTTCTAGCTGAACGCTCTACCGACCAAGCTAACCCGGCCCATGTCAAGAATGTATTTCTGGAATATATCGGTGGTTTTCTATACATTATATGCCAAGGTTTGGTTTGGTTTGGTTTGGATTTTAATAAGACATTCAGAATAATTGGCCTTGCTTTATATAATGAGTGAATCATAATTTAAAGAAAAAAATTATATTTTGAGAGTTAAAACCCATGTAGTAATGGTTTACTGTACCTACATTAGCTTATCAAAACATCCAAAGAAGCACACATTGCCTAGGGTGCCAAATCATCTTGCACCGGTCTGGGGTACAAAACTTTTATTTCATAAATCAGAAAAAAATTTGTTTCTTCTTAATTTTATTTTTGGTCATTCGAAAAATTTTAAGCATCATGGTTATACTAGAATTAAAACCAGAAAAGAAAGAAAGAAAAATAAATTTAAAATAAAAACCTATGCAAAACTTGTCCCCATAAAAGTAATAGCAGAGATACAATTTAAAATACCATGGTAAGGATAATAGTCATAGAATAATTTTGTATGTTAAGTCAGTGTATTACATAACTCATAGGTTGCCTCCGAATTATGTCTGTAAGTGTAGTAAGATTCAAATAACGGTATGGTAAATGGAAAGTTGCCATTAACCATTATAGGAAGTGATTGACAAGCAGTTCAGCGTTTGCTGACCTGGGCACTGATTTCGGATTGGCTGAAGGAAAGACGTGGAAAGGGAACTGACTTAGATTTTGGCCGTTAGCTGAAGGAAGCAGACGCAAGGGTCATTTGCTCTCAACATGCCATCTTCTCACCACATGGTTATAAAAAACCCTTTTGGGCTAATAAAGACATTTTATAGAATAATCAAGTCTTACAAACAACAAAATGAGCACAGACGACCCAGCAGAAGGAAGGAATCAACCCAGAAGGAAGAGGGACACCAACAAAACACACCCACCAAAGAACTCATCTCTATCACCTCCTCTCTTCTCCTCGTGCCATTTATATACCCAATACAGGAGGGGTATATAACAAGTGGAATAGCCTATAATCAGTGTTCAGCCAGACAGCAAGGGTGTCTATCCCCCTGTTTACATTGCTGCACAGATCCAAGCTGTGCTACTCATGCCTTGAGTTGGCAATGGCTGGTATCAAACCCTGAACTCTGTTATTCCTAGGTGGATGTTCTACTGACTGAGCTAAACTGGAGAGCTAATTATTGTTAAGATTTAAAATTTTACTGAAGAGTGTCTTTTTGGTTGGGAATGATTTATGCACAAATTTTTAAGGGTCACAGTTCTACTGGAATTAAAACCAGAAGAGAAAGAAAAAAAATGATGTAAAAATTCTTGAGTAATGGCTTAGATACAATATGAAATACTGTTACATAATTATTGGATCCCTAATACATTTTTAAGGTATTGTAGAAATCATTATGGCGATCAGTACAGCTGATGGCCTTGAGAGTGAGTGACAGCGTTTGACCTCACTCTGACCTTGCTTTCTGGGGATAGACTGTGAGAAACGGAACCCCGATAGAAAGCCCCCTTCCGGTTTAAGGAGTAAGCAACTCAGTTACAGTTAGAACTTAGAAGCCGAGCTAGCAAGATGTGAGTCTCACTGCGCAGATTGTCTGGTCTGGGGATCTACGAATAAAGTAACATCATCGTAAATCGAAGTCTTGTGTTTATTACTAAAAAACCAACAATGACACAGGGCTTTCTGATAAGGAATGATCCCAGAACCAGACAATCTTGCGCAGTGAGGACTTCACATCTTGCCTAGCTCGCTTCTAAGTTCTAACTGTACTGAGTTGCTTACTCCTTAAACCGGAAGGGGGCTTTCTATCGGGGTTCCGTTTCTCACAGTCTATCCCAGAGCAAGGTCAGAGTGAGGTCAAACGCTGTCACTCACTCTCAAGGCCATCAGCTGTACTGATCGCCATAATGATTTCTACAATACCTTAAAAATATTAGGGATCCAATAATTATGTAACAGTATTTCATATTGTATCTAAGCATTACTCAAGAATTTTACATTCATTTTTTTTCTTTCTTTTCTGGTTTTATTCCAGTAGAACTGTGACCCTTAAAAATTTGTGCATAAATCATTCCCAACCAAAAAAGACACTCTTCAGTAAAATTTTAAATCTTAACAATAATTAGCTCTCAGTTTAGCTCAGTCAGTAGAACATCCACCTAGGAATAACAGAGTTCAGGGTTTGATACCAGCCATTGCCAACTCAAGGCATGAGTAGCACAGCTTGGATCTGTGCAGCAATGTAAACAGGGGGATAGACACCCTTGCTGTCTGGCTGAACACTGATTATAGGCTTATCCACTTGTTATATACCCCTCCTGTATTGGGTATATAAATGGCACGAGGAGAAGAGAGGAGGTGATAGAGATGAGTTCTTTGGTGGGTGTGTTTGTTGGTGTCCCTCTTCCTTCTGGGTTGATTCCTTCCTTCTGCTGGGGTCGTCTGTGCTCATTTGTTGTTTGTAAGACTTGATTATTCTATAAAATGTCTTTATTAGCCCAAAAGGGTTTTTATAACCATGTGGTGAGAAGATGGCATGTTGAGAGCAAATGACCCTTGCGTCTGCTTCCTTCAGCTAACGGCCAAAATCTAAGTCAGTTCCCTTTCCCACGTCTTTCCTTCAGCCAATCCGAAATCAGTGCCCAGGTCAGCAAACGCTGAACTGCTTGTCAATCACTTCCTATAATGGTTAATGGCAACTTTCCATTTACCATACCGTTATTTGAATCTTACTACACTTACAGACATAATTCGGAGGCAACCTATGAGTTTGTAATACACTGACTTAACATACAAAATTATTCTATGACTATTATCCTTACCATGGTATTTTAATTGTATCTCTGCTATTACTTTTATGTGGGGACAAGTTTTGCATAGGTTTTTATTTTAAATTTATTTTCTTTCTTTCTTTTTTCTGGTTTTATAAGTATAACCATGATGCTTAAAATTTTTCGAATGACCAAATAAAATTAAGAAGAAACAAATTTTTTTCTGATTTATGAAATAAAAGTTTTGTACCCCCAGACGGTGGCAAGATGATTGGCACCCTAGGCAATGTGTGCTTCTTTGGATGTTTTTGATAGCTAATGTAGGTACAGTAAACCATTACTACATGGGTTTTAACTCTCAAAATATAATTTTTTTCTTTTAAATTATGATTCACTCATTATATAAAGCAAGGCCAATTATTCTGAATGTCTTATTAAAATCCAAACCAAACCAAACCAAACCTTGGCATATAATGTATAGAAAACCCCGATATATTCCAGAAATACATTCTTGACATGGGCCGGGTTAGCTTGGTCGGTAGAGCGTTCAGCTAGAAACCACAAGGTTCCTAGTTCGATACCGGTCCTCGCCAACTCAGCGTATGAGTAGCACAAGGATCTGTGCGGTAAAGTAAGGAGCTGATGGTAGGTTTGGCACTCCGCCTCAGATGCAAAAACAATTCCTTGGTCTAGCGCTATTGAATAGGGATAGATTCCCTCACTGACTGGCTGATACTAACTTTAGGCCGCCCTGTCGACTTTACTTTTTTTTTACATTCTTGACATTGTTATGTATATTTAAAGAACATCAAACATCCCTCAAAATTGGCTTCTTAGGAATTTTGATATGCCTTCCCTGCTTTTGTTTATATTGAAATCGAATTTTATTAAAATCAAAAAAACTATTTTTAGTATAAAACGTACCTTTGGGTTTTAAATATACATGAGCAAACTTTTAAAAAAAAACTTACATTGAAATTCTAAAGCAAAAAAAAAAAGAATCTGTTGTTTATAATCAAACAACTGGAAGTTTATGTTGAAAAGCAAAAGGAGCTCCTTTCAAGGTGCTTTATGGTTACTTGGTCCAAAATATTCTTAAAGAATTCACTTATGATTTCAATAGAACAATAACTATAAGACTACTTATTCAAGCCAATGAATATTTTTCATTAAATTATAATTCAGTCACTTTGTGAAACAAGGCCAATTTTTCTGAATGTCTTATTAAATTCTCTCCAAACCAAACTTGGCATATAAATGTATAGAAAAACCACCTATATATTCTAGAAATACATTCTTGAAATTAATATACTATTTTCTTCAAATCATTTTTTTGTAGATTCTCTAAAATGCTATATTTCTAGTTTATAAACAATCATTTTCAGCCAACATACCTTAATTACGAAAATAAAAGGTGTCACTGCCAGGGCCGGTGCAGATGATTTGGCACCCTAGGCAAGCCTTTAGATGTGTATCTCCTTGAACATTTTGATAAGCTAATGTAGGTAGAATAACCTATTACTACTTTACTTTTACATTTTTATCCTTTTTTTCATTAAATTATAATTCGCTCAACTTTGTGAAGCAATGCCAATTTTTCTGAATGTCTTATTATAGAAAACCACCAATTTTATTCTAGAAATACATTCATGAAATTATATACTATTTCTTCAAAATCCTTTCCAACCAAACCAAACCAAACCTTGGCATATAATGTATATAAAACCACCAATATATTCCAGGAATACATTCTTGAAATTAATATACTATTTTCTTCAAAATCCTTTCCAAACCAAACCAAACCAAACCTTGGCATATAATGTATAGAAAACACCAATATATTCTATAAATACATTCTTGAAATTAATATACTATTTTCTTCAAATCCTTTCCAAAACAAACCAACCCTTGGCATATATAGTATAGAAACCACCAATATATTCTTAAATACATTCTGAATTAAAATATACTATTTTCTTCCAAATCCTTTCCAAACCAAACAAACCAAACCTTTGCATATAATGTATAGAAAACCACCAATATATTCTATAAATACATTCTTGAAATTAATATACTATTTTCTTCAAAATTCCTTTCCAAACCAAACCAAACCTTGCATATAATGTATAGAAAACCACCGATATTCTAGAAATACATTCTTGAAATTAATATACTATTTTTCTTCAAAATCCTTTCCAAACCAAACCAAACCTTGGCATATAATGTATAGAAAACCACCAATATATTCTATAAATACATCTTGAAATTAATATACTATTTTCTTCAAAATCCTTTCCAAACCAAACCAAACCTTGGCATATAATGTATAGAAAACCACCGATATATTCTAGAAATACATTCTTGAAATTAATATACTATTTTTTTCAAAATCCTTTCCAAACCAAACCAAACCTTGGCATATAATGTATATAAAACCACCAATATATTCCAAGATACATTCTTGAAATTAATATAACTATTTTCTTCAAATCCTTTCCAAACCAAACCAAACCTTGGCATATAATGTATAGAAAACCACCGATATATTCTAGAAATACATTCTTGAAATTAATATACTATTTTCTTCAAAATCCTTTCCAAACCAAACCAAACCTTGGCAATATAATGTATATAAAACCACAATATATTCCAGGAATACATTCTTGAAACTAATATACTATTTTCTTCAAAATCCTTTCCAAACCAAACCAAACCAAACCTTTGCATATAATGTATAGAAACCACCATTATATTCTAGAAATATATTCTTGAAATTAATATACTATTTTCTTCAAAATCCTTTCCAAACCAAACCAAACCTTGGCATATAAGGTATAGAAAACCACCATTATATTCTAGAAATACATTCTTGAAATTAATATACTTTTCTTTAAAATCCTATCCAAACCAAAACAAACCAAACCAAACCTTGGCATATAATGTATAGAAACCTTATTTAATAATGTTCCATAAGAAATATCAAAATTCCTGGTATCTTTGGTTCAAAAGAAAATCATTTGTAGTGTACTTATTTTTGTAAAATTCAAAATGTTAAAGAACACACAAATATTCTATATTTATATGCTTATATTATGTCAAGGACAATTTATAATATTTGAATTTCAGTAATGTAATGAACTTTTAATGACTGTTGCTAGGCAATGAACAGTAATAATTGTACTTGTTTAACCCCGAGCCTCCCGCTACTGTAGGCTTCTCTCACCTTGGGATCCTGGCTTGAAAAAAAAAAATAACTGCAAATGTAAATTGTTGTAATCTAATTTAACAGGCTGTTAGATAACAGGCTATAACATTCCATAGATGATTTAGAATATGTTAAATATATATATATACATAAATATATATATATGTGTGTGTGTGTGTGTGTGTGTATGTGTTATTGTGTGTTTGTAGATATATATGTATATATATATGTATATATATATATATATGTTATATTATTATTATTATTATTATTATCAAATTATATTTAAGATTAAATTATTCAAAAGTTTCTTGTTTAAAAAAATTTTCAAATTTATAAACACCCAAAATTTTTTAAAAAATCACCAAAATAAATAACAGCTGGTCTTATAATTATTTTTTTTTCGAAGATTTCTAAACTTCCTTGTTTCAAACAGTTAAAAACTTTCATTTCAAATTTTCAAAACATAAACTGTTAAAATAATTCATATTTTTTCAAACCAGGAAATGCTTTGAGAGTAAAAAAAGAAAAAAAAAAAAAAGATTCCGTTTATGTTGTAATCAATTCGAATGCTTCTCTTATATAAATTGTTTTTTTTTTAAATAAAAAAAAAAACACTGTCCTGATGATGACCTTCTGTTTGCATGTGAAATGTTGTGTTTTCTATTGTCTTATTTTCATTTTATTCTTATATTTAAGATTATTCTAAATTGAATACTGTGTGTGTAGTGAATTTTGGTTGAAACACATGTTGACAAATAACAATAATAAAATTTCATCTATTCCAAAATTTTTTTTTTCCAGTTATCCTTTCAACATATCTGTTGGATTAATTTCCATTTTTCTTGCTCACAAACACCACCCACACACACCCTCACACACACACACGCATACATATAATATATATATATACCTTTGAAAGGAAGGAAAAACTCAAAAACCGTCATCCTGTAATAAATTTATTTTGTATTTAATCTAAAGTAGATTATTATACATTGAGCTCTCTTTAGGGATTATAAAAATCCTTGTATTTGCACCTACTAAAACATGCAATAATTATACAGTGAGATTTTGAAGATCCCATGTAGAATCATCCCTTACGACTAGTTTTGGATACCTCACACACAACACACACACACACGCACACACACACACACACACATATGCTCCCATTAATTTGGTATGAGCTCTCTAATTGGTAATCTAAATTAATTCTCACTACTAAGCATATAAGCAATGATTGTTTCCCCGAAAATTTGATCTCTCAGTGACCGTAAAGTACATAGACAGACCTATTACTTAATAGTTTAAAACACCAGTCCCCGCTACTGCTGTCAGTGGACGAGGGGATAAGATATCGGACTACCATACAGTCAGTCTGAGTTCGACCCTAGCCAAAGATAGCTGTGTCTAGCCACAGTGAAGAGGCGTGAAATGCCGAACACATGTCTGTGGATGACTTATTTAATATATATATATATATATATATATATATATGTGTGTGTGTGTGTGTGTGTGTGTGTGAAAGATTCATCCTTAGAATCCTGATCATTCCCTGACCACAGGCTTCTCACTCCAAGATTGAAAAAATACCTGAAAATGTAAAATGTAGTAATATGTTATTCAACCACTTTACAGGCTGTTAGATAACAGATTACTACATTCTATAGATGTTGGAATATTTTCTATATAAGGTGTGCTGCAATACACCACTTAAATTTATAGACTAAGCGAGGTCACATGGTTTAAACTTCAGCCAATCAACAGCCGAATATGTGGTTGGTTAACTACTAAATCACTTGATATTGACAGATGTCCATATACACTCATGGATGAAAGACCTGCAAGACTGAGTAACACTAAGATTTGGAACCTCACCACAAGATACAGCTGATACTGACAGAAGTCCATTTGCAATCATTGACGAAGGACGTGCAAGACTAAGAAGTACCAGGGAACAATGCAAGGATTCTTCACTAAGGACTATGCTCTGCTTAACACTAAAGATCTCCACTGGACAGCACTCTTGCTTGAAGCCTAAGATGGCCACAATAATTGTAAAAATAGACAATTTAGAATATATTAAAAATAAATAAAATTATAAATAAAATATAATTTTGCAATCACAAAGTAGAAGCAGGGTATCCCCAGCTAAATTTCTGGCTGCCTGGTTTTATGTATGTCCAATTAGTAGTAGAAATATCACCAGCTCAGGTTCAAGGGAATAAGGTTTGAATTACTTTTTAATTCTTTTTATTTATTTATTGTGAATGAAGTATTACTATATACGAGGGTAATCCCAAAAGTAAGATTACGGTCAAGTCATGCTGAAAGTACTGGTTAGATCACCAAAGTCAAGCAGCAATGAACCTGTTTAATACTTAATTAGGTGATCACTTAAGCAACAGCAAGTACTGTAAGCAACCCTAGTCCTTTATTAAGCAAAATGTGTGGAAAAAATATTTGAGGTGGGCCCTCTACTCACACGGATGGTGGTCGGCTGGAGTGGCAGTGTCCAGTATGAACCAACCAACCAATCAACCAACCAGCCAACCAGCAAGCAGCCAACCAACAAACCAACCCCAACCACCAACAAACCAACCAGCAAGCCAGCCCAACAAACCAACAACAACCAACAGCAAGCCAGCCAACCAGCCAAAACCAACAACCAACCAACCAACCAACCAGCCAGCCAACCAACCAACAACCAAGCAACCAAACCAAGCCACAACCAACCAACCAACCAACCAACCAACCAACAACCAACCAACCGGCCAGCCAAACCAACCAACAGCAAGCCAGCCAACCAACAAACCAACCAACCAGCCAACCAACCAGACCAACCAACCAACCAGCTAGCCAACCAGCCATCCACCAACCAGCCAGCCAACCAACAAATCAGACAGTCAGCCAGCCAACCCACAAACCAACCAACTAACAAACAAACAAACCAAGCAACCAACCAGCTAGCCAATCAACCAGCCGACCAACCAGCCAACCAACCAGCCAGCCAGCCAACCAACCAACCAAGCCAGCCACCAGCCAGCCAGCCAGTCAACCAACCAAACCAGCCAACCAGCCAGCCAGCCAGCCAGCCAAACCAACCACCAACCAACCAACCAACCAACCAACCAGCCAGCCAGCCAGCCAACCAACCAACCAACCAACAGCCAGCCAGCCAGCCAACCAACCAGCCGAACCAGCCAACCAGCCAACCAGCCAACCTGCCTATATCCTTGTTCATTCCCTATTTCCTTTTATAATCTTAACTTATTCGTTTGATTAACACCCCTACGTTTTTGAAAAATTTTACAAAATAAATGAAAAATCAATTCTTTAGTTTGTAAAAAAAATTGTCAGTGAGATTAATAAAGTTTATATAAGAAAGAAAAACAAATGATAAAATACGAAAATAAAATTAAAATATCTAATAATTCCACTTCGGCAAAAGTTAAATTTTTGGCGCCAAAAAGAAGGAACAAATACTTTTTCTGTGTCTACCAGTTCATACTTACCATCCATTTGCTCTGGGTGGGTGAGAATAAGCAGTTCTAGAGCTCTTACCGCCAGCAGCACATCTCCTCGCCTAAAAGCCGTAAGGGTTGGGTTTCTGTCAGGTGCCTAAGGCACTCCTCAAGGGAATTTTTAAAAATCGCCCAGCAGGAGGTTCGCTTTTTGTGTGGCATCTCACATTAAACCGACATTTGTGTCACATTTTGATTGGTTTGTTGGTTGGTTGGTTGATTTGGTTGGTTTTGTTTAATGGCATATCAACTCTTGTGGGCTATTAAATGCTAAATCTTGTTAATTGTAAATTTTCACTTATTCCTCCCCCCCTTAAAAAACGGTGCCTAAACTTATACACAAAAATTTGTCTATGATTTTTCTTAATTATTAAAAGGATATAAATCCCAAGCACATCATCAAAAGAGAAAAAAAACCGGCAAAATGCGTCATTTTCATAGATATAGATTTTAATTTATAAAATTCTCCTGTTTAAAAGACTGTAAAACAAATAATTTTCATGCGATTTTAAAAATCATCTTTTAATTCATAACACTGCAAAAATTACGTTAAATTTCATTCAGTTCTTTTAAATTCATGGAAGGTGGGTAAAACACGTAAAAGTTTGACCATAGTTTGTAGATAAATAACACATACGTTCCGGCCTAACTAATAAAACAACAACCTTTTGGAAAAAAATTCGACTTTATCATTCATCAACATAGTCTCCTTCTAGAATGATACACTTGTTGGGTCAGTAAAATGTTATTCCTGTATATAGGAGATGATGAGGGAGAGGCTCTGTGATTGGATTTACCAATCACGTGATAGCCCAGAGTTTTGGCGCAATATCCAAAAAGTAGAACCAGACAGAATACACCCGCCGGTACTACGAGCAACGAATTCAGGGGCTCCAGGAAAACCACCCTAATAACTCTTCTCCAACGCGCCGGTAAGTCCCTTAAACTCAACTTTATGTACAGGAAGGACTTTATATTGTTGTTTGTGTTTTATGCCTAGCAAATAAATTGTTTGAATTAAAGGATATATTAATTCCTTTCTTGTTGTTGTTAGTCTTAGAATTGAATGTTATACTAACACAATACACTGATTCCAACGCTTCTCTAACAATTCGATGTCTTTTTTGTAGAACGATTTGTCTTTGGCCTCAAAATACGCCTTACTTTCCGATATCACTTCTTCATTGGAGCCAAATTTCTTTCCCTGGAGCATTCTTTTGAGGTCTGCAAACAACCAGAACTCACTGGGAGCCAGATCCGGGGAATAGGGTGGGTGTGAAGCAATTCGAAGTGCAATTCATGTAGTTTTTGAAATCGTTGCCATCGACTTGTCATAACACTGCAAAAATTACGTCAAATTTCATTCATTTATTTATTATTTCATGGACGGTGGTAAAAACATTTAAAGTTTGACCATAGTTTGTAGGTAAATAACTAATAAAAACAACAACTTTTTGGCAAAATTCGACCTTATTTATCAACATAGTCTCCTTCTGGAGTGGTACATTGATTCCAACGCTTCTCTAACAATTCAATGTCTTTTTTGTAGAGCGATTTATCTTTGGCCTCAAAATACGCCTTACTTTCCGATATCACTTCTTCATTGGAGCCAAATCTCTTTCCCTGGAGCATTCTTTTGAGGTCTGCAAACAGCCAAGACTCACTGGGAGCCAGATCTGGGGAAAAGGGTGGGTGTGGAAGCAATTCGAAGTGCAATTCATGTAGTTTTGAAATCGTTGCCATCGACTTGTCATAACACTGCAAAAATTACGTCAAATTTCATTCATTTATTTATTATTTCATGGACGGTGGGTAAAAACATGTAAAAGTTTGACCATAGTTTGTAGGTAAATAACTAATAAAACAACTTTTTGGCAAAATTCGACCTTATTTATCAACATAGTCTCCTTCTGGAGTGGTACATTGATTCCAACGCTTCTCTAACAATTCGATGTCTTTTTTGTAGAACGATTTGTCTTTGGCCTCAAAATACGCCTTACTTTCCGATATCACTTCTTCATTGGAGCCAAATCTCTTTCCCTGGAGCATTCTTTTGAGGTCTGCAAACAGCCAAGACTCACTGGGAGCCAGATCTGGGGAAAAGGGTGGGTGTGGAAGCAATTCGAAGTGCAATTCATGTAGTTTTTCAATCGTTGCCATCGACTTGTGACACGGTGCATTGTCTAGGTGAAAGAACACTTTTTCTTCCTCATTAGTGGCCTTTTTTTTGTGATTTCTTCCTTCAAATGCACCAATAATGCTATATAACATTCTCTATTGATGGTTTTACCTTTCTCAAGGTAATCGATGAACAAAATACCTTGCGCATCCCAAAATACGGAGGCCAAAACCTTACTTGCTGATGTTTGCGACTTTGGTCGCTTTGGACGGTTTTCATCTGCTGCTGTCCACTCAGCTGACTGTTAATTTGACTCACGAGTGAACTGGTGGAGCCATGTTTCATTCATTGTCTCATAGTTACGCAAAAACTCCTTTTTGTTGCGTTGAAACAGTTGCAAACAACACTCTGAATCATCAACGCGTTGTTGTTTGTGATTGACTGTTAGCAAACATGGCACATACTTTGAACACAGCTTTCTCATTGAGAAATGTTCATGCAAAATGGTGAATACACTGCCTTCTGATATCTTCAACTCCTCTGCTATTTCACGCATCTTCAATTTACGATCGGCCAAAAGGAGTTTGTGTAGCTTTTTGGTGTTTTCCTGGACAACTGCCGAATTTGGGCAACCTGAGCGTTCAGCATCATTTGTGTCTGTACGACCGTGTTTAAAGTCAGCATACCACTTCTTAACTGTTGTTTCCGACGGAGTCTGAATAACACTTATCAAGCCATTGTTTTGCTTGAACAGTATTTTCCCCATCAGTAAGCAAGGCTTTATCAACACCCAAAATTCAGATTTTTTCATTGATTTGAAAATGTGCAACAGTAGCTTCACTTGAATAAGTGTAATTGGTAAACTTATAATCTAATTGGGCTCACATTTTCACACATGTCATTTATAAGAAAACAGTTCAGTTAGATTTTGTAAAGAATAGATAACGACACACAAGGCTTATAAACAAAACAGAGGCTTTATCGTAGCAAGACAAAGTTATAAAATACAATACAAATACAATGTAAGTTGGTACAAATGTTTGAGTAAGTTTACAATGTGTAATGTTAGTAAATGTTCAAATTGTGAGTTGTTTGCGATTTGATACTTATCGCGGACTTATCTGAAATCCAGGTAGAAAGTCTTGCTAGTTCGTTAGTTGCTTTTCACACTGCAGCGACCCTGTCTTTGCTGTTCCAATTTCTTCTCGTTCCGTGAATGCCTGAAGTATAAATTTACGTCCTTCCGAGATAGATTCCAGCGGCAAGAGGGTGTGATAGCAGTTTCCACTATCAAAATTGGCGGTCCAAACTGAGCCTCGTAACGTGTGCTCTGATTGGTCGCCGACAAAGGCCCTTAGCCAATCGCATGAGTTTTCTCATCAGTTTATGGCTAAGACATTAGGGCTCTGTCGCTATAGACAAAGGGAGATAATTAGAATTGTTTTGGGCTTATTATGTTTATTATTTGCATAAGGTGGAAAATAGATAATATTATTTTCCATGTATTTGAAGGTTAGTACTTTATAAAAAATTATATGGATTTTTTTTAATTAGTGGCGCCATCTATATGTCAGGCCCGGGACTTATTGAGGGATGTGTTATGTTTGTTTACTTTGGTTTTACAAACTGGTAGAAACCATCTTCATTGAATAAAACATCGCAATATGTGTAAGGTAAAAAAAAAATACTAAACATACTAAGTATACATGTTAAATTCTAGGTTTACAGGTTCCAAAAAATCTTTATAAATTGTACAGTTGGACCCATGCGCAACGGATTACTGCTCACATAAATCCCTAACACAACCTGGCGCTTGGGTGCAAGCGCTTGGGTTTCCAGGAGGCTTGCCTCTTGTGAAGTGACTCAATACTACCTGAGACAGCAGCCTGCAGCAGTTTGGCTCAGCTTGCCTCTCGTGAAGTGACTCAATACAACGTGAGAGAGCACCTTGCAGCAGTTTGGCTCAGCTTGCCTCTCGTGAAGTGACTCAATACTACCTGAGACAGCACCTTGCAGTAGCGCGGTTCAGCTTGCCTCTCGTGAAGTGACTCAATACTGTCTGAGACAGCACCCTGCAGCAGTTCGTCTCAGCTTGCCTCTCGTGAAGTGACTCAGTACTACCTGTGACAGCACCCTGCAGCAGTTCGGCTCAGCTTGCCTCGTGAAGTGACTCAATACTACCTGAGACAGCACCCTACTGCAGCTCGGCAGCCCAGTCGTCTCGGACTTTCCCCTACTACTGGACTAAGGGTTGAGCTAATACAGTTCTAAGTGACAACTCTATGGAGGTTCCAGGTTCAATCCTACTGGCGAAAATAACGTAGAATGCTTAACACTTGTACCTGGTCATAATTAACGGAATGAGAAAAATCTACCTCAATGAATCATTCTTTTAATCCAATTGGTTAAATAAAGGGTTCGGTTCAAAGTTCCGTGAAGGCTCCCGAACTTTACAAGAAACACCTGTAGAAGGCTGGAGAGCACGTCGGTCGAATCTCTGTGTACATATTTACCAACTCCTCCGCACAAGGTCAATTTTTAGGCGGTGTTTAACAGGTTTGAATTCAGAGTTTTCCTTTTCTTTGACTGGTTGCCTAACAAAGATTAAAGAACCCAGTCTGCCCTGCTATTTACCCATAGCTGGGAGGGGGGAGAGCAGGTGGATGCATATCACCTTTCCCATATGATATGTAGACAGCCTCCAGGATTTGAACTCTGTTCGACGAGTCCATTCCCTACGACTCTGACCATTACACCACGTGCCTCTTCCAGCCGAAATATTACACAGTTTCATTAGCTTCACTAGTACAAAATATAAAAACATCCTCCGGGCGATGTAAAAATAGATTTTTGAAACATATTGCCTCAGGGGTGGGAGTAAAAAATTCAATGTCATCGAGTTTGTACCCTGAGTAAGTAAAATCATCGAATTCATTAAAGGATTAAAAAATAAAACAATTTGAAATGTAAACTTTAAATATGTATTAAAATAAAACAAACTATATATAGATATATAATACCAGTGATGTATTTATTAAAACTTGTTTTAAAAAAAGAATGAGGACTGTCTAATGCTGCATGTTCAAATTTTGAGTGTATTTTTGGAATAAATATTTATGGAATAAATATTTATGGAATAAATACACTCAAAATTTGAACATGCCAAAAATCGTAGAATAAATTTTATTCTATGTTATGACAATTTTGGGAAATGTGATGTAAGCAATGACGTAATTTTTGTTACAGACAAAAACCGGAAGCGAATCTCCATTATTAATAGATGTGTATCAATAATCTGGTGTTTGATTAGCCACCGCATTCTAGCACCTATATGATAAAAAGGGTTGGATGTTTGCCATACGAGCAATTTAAAGAATACTGTTTGCGCTCCCATGTCTGCATGGATATGACCACCACATGGCTCCTGTACGAAGTAAGTGAAATAAGTGTATACTCACAGATATACGTTTTCGTAGATATATTTATTCACGTGAATAACAAGCAACCTTCGGTAAATCCTTAACTTGTTCCTTGTAAATTCCTACCATAAAATAAACTGAACCTTCATTTTATATCCGTGTTTTTGCAATAAATGTTTTATTTTTCTTGCACCCGTTATTTTACAATACTGAATATATTTTCTTTATTTAAAAACATTTATTGCAAACATATATATTTTCTTTATTTAAAAAACATTTATTGCAAACATATTTAAAACATTTATTGCAAAAACACGGACATAAAATGAGGGTTCAGTTTATTTTATAGTAGGAATTTACGAGGAACAAGTTGAAGATAACCGGATAGTCTTAGGGCCCGTTCAGAGTGAGGCTGGGCGGATGTAAACAAACCCTACAAGAATGTTTCGGGCTTAATGTGGTTAACTGTAGCTAGTGGTCAAAACTGTTACAGTAAGTGACAACCTTATAATGTAGGACTTTCATCCCTTCGGTTGACTCTTCACTCTTCGAGGACGCTTTTCCCCTTAGGACCTTCATCCTAGTTGTTTTTGCATTGTATGTTGAACGTTGTTCAGACAATAAAGTCTGTATTTGTTATGTTATCTTTTTGTTGGAATTTGTTGTATATTTGTTGTGAACAGTTCCAGACGCCTGCGTACGGAGGCTTTTCTGGGGCCTCCTAACGTATTCTATAAAAAGTGGTATCAGCTACTGAAGCTAAAATAACATTTAATTTATATCATCATCATCATCATCATCATGTCGCACTAGCAGCACGGATATCCATGACATTCTCTCGCCAACCGTCCCTATCAGTCATTGTTATATCAGTAATTTCTTACTGATAAGAACGAAACAAAGGGTTATGTCCCTTGTTTCGTAGCCGTGACTTGGGGTCACGGGGAGTTGAATAAAAGTTGTAAACCTCTCAACACGTGTTCTGGTCTTGTCTCCTCTTAGCTCGTAATTAGCATTGTCCTGTTACTAACCTAACCTTCGGTAGAAGTACGTTCGTGCATGAAACAGTCATTGCTCTTGGGAGGTCCTCTGTGCAGCATCCAGTATCCGCGCAGAGTTGGTCTATGTACGTCTTTGCGGGACGGCCTACTCTGGCGTGCCCATGTGATAGCTTCCACAGTAGAACGTCACTACTGCGTTAACTCTT
>CM042147.1:127521536-127522934 GCA_023376005.1 Doryteuthis pealeii
CAAAAGTAAAACAAATCAATACACCAGGTATTTTTGTCCCCTCCCTACCCGCGCAAGCACCGGGTAGCCGCTTCTAATATCTAATAAACTGATCTGGGAGTAATAGCAATGAAAGATTATTCCCAATTTCCCACATTTCCACTACTTGTGCCAGGGGGGGGGGTGCAGTCTGCTTATTCTATCCCCCGCCGACAGAGTGTGCATGGTGTTGATGTTGTCTGAAAGACAGAAAAAAAAAAGTAAGTTGTTTAGGAATTTGAGTGTTAAATGCTTTTCAATCAGAGAAACAGGGCAAAATTAAAGAGGCATAAAAAACAGTAATTAGAGAATAAAGAAAAGATAAATAGATTAGGTAAATCTAGTTAGCTGAGGTCGTTGAGTTCAACCCTTGGTCGAGTAGTGCAATATATTCTGGTTCAGTGGAAAAGAAAGGCAATTGATAATCAAAAGGACTAGATACAATTACTATTTAACTGTTCTAGTGATGCATTTGATATATAAGGGTGCTGAGTTTAGCTGTCTGTTAATTCTTCATATATATATATATATATATATATATATATATATATATATATATATATTTAATATACCAAACTTGTTGGTAAATCCTCGTCGGTGAGAAAAAACCAGCAAATAGTTTGATAGTAAAAATATACTACCAAACATTACCCGGGAAGAAAAAAAAATTTTGGAAAAAAGAAAAGATAATCGTACCAACCAAAAATAATCTATTGGTACAATATTTGGCCAAAAGAAAAAACAATTTATATGTATATATATATATATATATATAAGATATATATATTCATACAAAACCACAAGGAAACTAAAGCTAATAAGTAAAAAGTGCTCAATACCTAAGTAGAGCAAATAATAAAGATAAATCTGATGAGTCAGACAACCTACTAAAAGTTTCGCTTAATTAACCGAAAACTTTTAGTAGGTTTGTCTGACTCATTAGATTATCTTTAAATATATATATATCTATATATATATATATATATATATTATATATATATATATATAATATAATTTAATGGAGAATGAATGTGAAAAAATTTTAGCATATGAACATGCTCAATGGTAAAATAACAGAGCAGTATTAAAATAATAGATGAAATATTATGGAGTTATCACCATAGTATTTAAATCGCTGTGCTGTGTGTCTAATATAGACCATAATAGATTCTATGAAAAGTACTGTTGTATACCACGCAATATCTCGGGTATGAAATGGGAGAGAGAGAAAGCACAGATAGATAGATAGATAGATGGGGGATAAAGATGATTGGTCTTACTTGTTAACCCGCTTCTTGTATCCTTGGGTGAAAAAAGATACACAGCAGAACACAGGGTGCGGGAATATGATTTTAACTCAGCACTTTTAAATCTCTCTCT
>CM042147.1:127528034-127570534 GCA_023376005.1 Doryteuthis pealeii
CAAAAACATTACATGCTCAAGGTTTGCTGTTTGTAAGATGATTAATTGACCTTATACGTTTACCAGGCAGTTGCCAGACGCCGAGTCAGCGAATCCATTCCCAGGGCAGTGAGACGTTCAGGAAGAGCATTCACTGATCTTTCTCAATGCTAGCTTTTCCCCTAGCCCGAATAACAATTTCAAACAATTAAAGAATTTCTTGATGCTGACTTTGGAGCATTCCTTGGGTGTAGAACAGGTGTTTAGGAAACATACACATATGTCCAGTCCATTGTATTTTGATTTGGCATAATCAAAGTTTCTAGATGTAATCAAAATTAAATTGTCCAGTGTCTTTCTTTGCCACTTCACATTGAGTATTCACCTCAAAGTGTTTTGATGAAACGTTCCAAAATTTTAAGATGCTTGCGATGAACTGTCCATGTTTTAAAGAATAAAGCAAATAAGGTGTGTCATAAAAACTATCAAGATTGCACTGTATTTACCAAAGATAAAAAGAACAATGAATGAGTGTTCATTTTTTCAGATAAAAAGGTGAGTCATAAAGTTGGGCTGAGTTTGAAGCTGTATTACCAAGATAGAAATGAATAATGAATGGCACGTTAATTTTTTTCAGAATACAAGGTGTGTCATAAAAGTGCTGAATTTGAAGCTGTATTACCAAGATAGAAATGAATAATGAATGGAACGTTAATTTTTTTTTTTTCAGAATACAAGGTGTGTCAAAAAAGTTCTGAGTTTGAAGCTGTATTTACGAAGATAGAAATGAACAATGAATGGAACGTTAATGTTTTTCAGAATACAAGGGTGTCAAAAGTGCCGAGTTTGAAGCTGTATTTACAAGATAGAAATGAACAATGAATGGAACATTAATGTTTTTTCAGCTAATACAAGGTGTGTCAAAAAATACAACAAATCCTCGATTACTTTTTTAAATACCTTGGTATATATTAGACAGAAAGAGAGAGAATGTGAGTTTACTATATTTATAAATAAGAGTGCTCAATATCAGTTGGATAAAGCATAATATATCTAAGGATAATGTTGGATACAGTTAATAGCACTTGGTAACAGTCAGATATGTCATTGACTCTATGTTCTCCACTAGCCTAACAATATGATATTATATATATATATATATATATATATATATATATATATATTAATTAAGTTTGTGGTGTAAATGGGAGATTGTTTGTGTATAAAAGAAGGTATTTTAGTTTCAAACAACCTCCTCTCCAGGATTTGAACTTGGGTCAACGAGTGCATTTCCTATAACTCTAACCATTACCCCCATTATACAGGTGTGTCAAAAAAGATTTTTTGTACTCTTGACCACCTTGTATTCTGAAAAAAAAAAGTTCCATTCATAATTTTCTTCATAATACAAGTGGTGTCAAAAAATTACCAAAAGTTTTAAAGGCTGTATTTACCAAGATAGAAATGAGAATGAATGGAACGTTATTTTTTCCAGAATACAAGGTGTGTGTCAAAAAAAAAGTACCAAGTTTAAAGCTGTATTTACCAAGAATTAAATGGAAATGAATGGAACTTATTTTTTCCAGAATACAAGGTGTGTCAAAAGTATTCAAGTTTAAAGTGTATTTACCAAGATAGAAAATGAGAGAATGATGGGAACGTTATTTTGTTCAGAATACAAGGTGTGTCAAAAAAGTAGCAAGTTTAAAGCTGTATTTTACCAAGATAGAAATGGAGAATGAATGAAACGGTATTTTTTCCAGAATACAAGGGTGTGTCAAAAAAGTACCAAGTATTTAAAGCTGTTTTACCCAAGATAGAAATGGAGAATGATGTATTTTTTTTTTCAGAATAACAGGTGTGTCAAAAAGTACAAAAAATCTGATACTGTTTTTGACACATTTTGTATATCTGTGTTGTTGTGTGCATGTGTGTGTGTGGTGTGTGTTGTGTGTGTGTGTGTGTGTTTAAGATTAATTATTTATCAGACATAAACTTTGAAGTTTTTATAATATTTTTCTAATTTTCAAAATGATTTGTATAAAATTGGAAGATACACTTGGTCACCGTGAATACTGAAAAGTCTTTTTAGTAACAATTTTATTGATAAATTTCCCAGAGCAATTCTAAACATTAAAAAAATTGATTGAAATACAAAATTGAACTTTTTTTTTTTTTTTAGTCATAAATGGCGAAAAGAATAATAATGTAAATTCAATAGAGAAATAAAAAAATGAGCTTTTTAATTTTTTTTTTAATACTTCTTTCGCTTTATCAACAATACAATAATAGTAATAAACTGGAAAAATGACTTTTCAAAAGAAAATACGGAACTGTTTGACTTATTGTTGAATTGTATAGTATAATAAGGAAATAAATAAATAAACTTTCTTTTTTTTTCATTACCAACTTTATCTAGAAACTTGAAACTAAAATATAATTTGTGATAACCAGCTTGTTAACCCATACTCTTGTTGTTACTGTGCATTGTTCATAAGCAGCTATGAATTATGTACGTACCTGTAATTAAGAAAATTTGAATTAGGGTCCGTTGGATTTCAGAATAATGGAGTTTCCAGTGGAAAGTTACCTCGATGGTTACTAACGGGTAATCACCTTTTTTACTTGACCCCTTGAAAATCATGCCATTAGAGGTGTGGGAGGATAAGATTAGGTTTAGTTTCAGATGCAAGTTAGGCACCCGACGAGAGAGGATGTTTCTCAGGAGTTACAACTATTTCATGCAGTTGAATCTTATGGGCTGGGTTGTTTTAAATAAAAAGTTCAGAAAAAACAACCTAAGACTTGAAGTAATTTAAAACAGAGCTGACAGCCTTGAAGAAGAAAGAAGGTGTCCTATGGAAAGGTTACCCGACAGTTATTGACTGGGTAATTAATCTTTTTACTTGACCCTTGAAAGTGCACGATTAGGTATGCGATGGTTCTAGAGCAGATGCAACAAATATTTCAGAGCGAGTGGACTCGAAGTTACTCACTCTGAGTGCCAAATCTCCCCCCCCCCCCGTGGGGTTGGGATGAATATGGCTGGGTGTTGGTAATAAAGCTTTAGAAGAAACAAACAAGTCTTGTTTGTTAGTTAATATTAAACAAGAAATGACCAGCCCTTTTTTCCTTTTTTTTACTCTTAATATTTTCGGGCTAGGCCCATCATAATATGTTTTTCAACATAAATTTGCATTATTTTGCCATCAAAAATATATTTTACATTTTAAATTAATGCTTCTAAACACACTAATAAAAATAACAAATAAATCTTTATTTCAATATCCCCGAGCAGGGCCTCATTTATTTTATAGTATTAAAAAAAATATCTGAAATGATTTTCCAAAACTTCCCGCAAAACAAAACGCAGCACGGGATCTAACGGAGTTTTTACGATCTTTGCGGCGTTGTGAATTTACATTAGAACATTCAACGGGATTTAATAATCACAGTGAGTTTAACAAACACAGATGGAAACTTTTCAACTCTTCTGAAGATGGCCTGAAGCCGCGAAATATTTAAGAGTAAATCAAACAGAAAAGAACCCCAGAGGAAGGCCCATTAAATCGACTGAAGAACATGCGTCTAGCCTGATTTAGACAGCAGTAAGCAGCGGTGTTGTGCTGGAGTAACATCCCTACAAGATGGACTGACCAAAGTCATATAAGAGTCGATGCAACAGTGACAGAAGTCGAATAATATTTCGGACGGAAAATTACTGCGTCAAACTCCATCCATTTGAACTCCTCATTTTGCTACGTTCTGTCTGTGATTGTACTATTCTTTGTTCTATGTTAAAAGTGCTGGAATAAAATACATAGTCACGCACCCTGTGTTCTCTGTGTATCTTTTTCCACCCCAAGATACAAGAAGCGTTACAAGTAAGACCATCTCTTATCCCCATCTATCTATCTATTCTATCTGTCTTCTCTCTCTCCCATTTCATACCCGAGATATTGCTGGGTATACAACAGTACTTTTCATAGAACTATTATGGTTATTATTAGACACACAGCACAGCAGATTAAAATACTATGGTGATAACTCCATAATATTTCATCTATTATTTATATTCTGCTCTGTTATTTTACATTGAGCATGTTCATATGCAAAATTTTTCACATTTCATTCTCCATTAAATTATATTATGTTATGTTATATATATATATATATATATATATATATAATATATATATATATATATTATATAATACATATATATATATTTAAAGATAAATCTAATGAGTCAGACAAAACCTACTAAAAAGTTTCGGTTTAATTAAGCGAACTTTAGTAAGGTTCGTCTGACTCATAGATTATCTTTATTATTTGCTCTACTTAGTATTGAGCACTTTTTACTTATTAGCTTAGTTCCTGTGGTTTTGTATGAATAATTATATATCTTATATATTATATATATATATATATAATATATATAGCATATAAATTTTTTTTCTTTGGCCCAAATATTGATACCAATAATTATTTTGGTTGGACGATTATTCCTTGGTCTTTTCTTTTTCCAAAATTTTTTTTTCTTCCCGGTAATGTTTGGTAGTATAGTTTTTTACTATCAAACTATTGCTGGGTTTTTTCTCATCGTGAGGATTACCACAGTTTGGTATATTAAAATATATATATATATATATATATACCACTACGTGTATACTTACATAGATAAAAATATATATAGTTAACACCTTATATGAAGAATTAACAGACAGCTAAATCTCAGCACCCTTATATATAAAAAATGCATCCACTAGAAACAGTTAAATAGTAATTGTATCTAGTCCTTTTGATTATCAATTGCCTTTCTTTTCCACTTGAACAGAATATATTGCACTTACTCGACCAAGGGTTGAACTCAAACGACCTCAGCTAACTAAGATTTACCTTAATCTATTTATCTTTTCTTATTCTAATTAACTGTTTTTATGCTCTTTAATTTGCCCATGTTTCTCTGATTGAAAGCATTAACACTCAAATTCTAAACAACTTACTTTTTTTTTCTTGTCTTTCAAGAACAAGCATCAACACCATGCACACTCTGTCGGCGGGGGATAAATAAGCAGACTTGCCACCCCCCCCCCCCATGGCACAGTAGTGGAAATGTGGGAAATTGGAATAATTCTTTCATTGCTATACTCCCAGTCAGTTTATTAGATATTAGAAGCGGCTACCCGGGGTGTTGCGCGGGTAGGGAGGGGACAAAAATACCTGCGTGTATGATTTGAGTTACTTTTGAGATCAACAAAGTTGCAACATTGTTTAAGTAGATTTCAATGCTATTTCTAGCAATATTTTAATTTTTCAATATTTTTCAAATATAAATCAAATCTTCATCAACCCCTCTCAGTATCTCTCTGTGATACTTTAATGATGTTATATAGTTACTTGCGTCCATTTATTTTCAAGCTATGCCCTCAGAATAGACACCACACTCATTGCGCCCTTTTGAGTGTGTGTCACTCACGACGCAGTGGCGCTACCCGGTATTGCCTGGATAGAGGGGATTTTTTAAGTTAGTTCCGCAGATCCATTATTACTGAATCGGGGTTGCATCCTCGTGGGATGCCCCATTTAAATCCCTATATATAAAAAAAAATTAGACCTTGCATTGATCCAGCTACTCTTGAAAAGAAATGTTAATGTCTACTATCTAAAATATCAAATGAAAAAAAAACCATGCTATTATCATTTAAATTTTTATTTTTTAATTATCTTCACGAATTATTAAATCAAATCTTTATTATTTTGCTCAAAACCAAGCCCTGGTGATATTTTAATGTGTATATATATCACTTTGTGTCGTTAATTGTTTTATTTTTGAAGTTCCTCCAGACATACATATACACACAAACTGACCTTATATATGTATTGATGATTTAAACTTAAAACCATGATCTAACTGTTCGGCGTTCCTTGATTTCTTTGTTTAATGCCATATCAACCTTCATGGGTTATTTAATACCAAATTCATGCCTTGTAGAAGAACATTAGTGCGTACTAAGTTAACTCATAACTGCAGAAGATGAGGATGTTTATAAAACTTTAACCAAAAGGAATTAGAACTGAAAGTGAACAATTAATAGCGTGCTCTGGGATTTGTACTTGGTTACTATGTTTGTCACAGACCAGCACATTAGCCACTAATCACAGGGACTCCCTTTCCATGATAACTGGGTGCAAACAAGTGAATTCTTTATTATTATTATTTTACTCCTTTGAGTTTTCACATCAGTGTTTAGCTGATGTCTCTTCACTGGAGTCATGAGTGCCAGCAAGTCTCCTCAGGTCTTCCAGGACTCTTCTGAGTATTCTGGCAGATTTGCAGCAGTGCAGCGTTCTGAATAGTTGCAATCTCCTCTGATTTCCAAACTTCTAACCCTTTTCCAATCCTTTTGGGATCGTCCAAGTGCCACCAACTACAATTGGTATCACTTTCACTTTCATATTCCATACTTTTCAGTTCTCTGGCAAGGTCCAGATATTTTCCCATTTTTTCATTTTCCTTTAGCTTCACCCTGTGATCTGCGGCACTGCCAAAATCCACCAGTGACAAGTTCTTCTTTTTTGTTTATCAAAACTAGTCTGGTCTTCTTGCTGGGATAAGGTGATTCCGTTTTTATTTCAAAGTCCAGAGAATATTTATGTGTTTCGTTCTCAAGACAGATTCTGGTTTGCATATACCATTTTGTTGTATGGTCAAGATTATATTTTTTTGCATAATTCCCAGTTGGATCACCTTCCCAACCCAGTCGGTTCTTAGTTTTGTATCCCTGTGTGCTAGTTTGGCTACATTCGCAGAGTAACATGTTTACAGTCTCATCCTATTACCGCAAAGTCTACATTACTAATTTTGTTGAGTCTTATCAAATTTCGCTTTGATATAGTTTTCTCCTTATGGCATTATTCTGTGCAGCAATTATTGGAGTTGATTCAGTTTTCTCTTTTTAAGGTTTCCTTTTTCTTAAACCACGTCCAGGTATTTTCGTATGCAAACCTCTCCAATTTGTCGTTTTGAATGTGTCCATATAATTGTTTTTCTTCCATTTTATTATATTATATCGATTATTATTACTATTATTATTAGTTTTCACCCCAGCATTAGCTGTTGGTGTTTCACTGATATTGAGTGACAGCAAGTCCCTCGGGTCTACATGACACTTCCGGTGTATTTTAGCCGATCTTAACAATGCTGGGGTGAAAAACTAATAATATAGTAATATAATGATAATAATATAATAAAAATGGGAAGAAAAACCAATTATATGGACACTTCAAACGAAAAATTGGAGAGGTTGCAGTTACGAAAATACGCTGGACGTTGGTAAGAAAAGGAACTTAAAAGAGGAAACTGAATCACTAATAATTGCTTGCACAGAATAATCCATAAGGAGAAACTATATCAAAGCGAAAAATTGATAAGGACTCCAACAAAATAGTAAATGTAGGATTGCGTTAATAGAGATGAGACTGTAAACCATGACTCTTGCGAATGTAGGCAAAACTAGCACAAAAGGGATACAAAACTAGACACGACTGGGTTGGGAAGGTGATCCACTGGAATTATGCAAAAAATATAATTTTGACCATAGCAACAAATGGGATATATGCATAAAACCAGAAGAATCTGTCTTTGAGAACGAAACACATAAAATTCTCTGGACTTTGAAATAAAAAAACGGATCACCTTATCCGCAGCAAGAAGACCAGACCTAGTACTGATAAACAAAAAAAGAAAGAACCTTTCAAGACTGTGGATTTTGCAGTTTGCCAGCAGATCACAGGTGAAAGCTAAAGGAAAGAAAAAAGGACAAAATATCTGGACCTTGCAGAGAAACTGAAAAAAGTTATGGAATATGAAAGTGAAAGTGATTACCAATTTGTAGTTGGTGCACTTGGAACGATCCCAAAAGGATTGGAAAAGGGTTTAGAAGTTTGAAATCAGTAGGAAGGATTGAAAAACTTTTCAGAAACGCTGCAACTGCGTGCAATCTGCCAAATACTTCAGAAGAGTTCCCATGGAGGACCTGAGGAGACTTGCTGCCACTCAGACTCCATGAGAGACCATCAGCTAACCTGATGTGAAACTCAAAAGGAGTAAATAATAATTAATAATAATCACTTGTTTGCACCCAGTTATATGGAAAGGGAGTCCCTGTGATGTAGTGGCTAATGTGCTGGCATGTGACAACATAGTAAGCAAGTACAAATCCCAGGCACGCTATTATGTTCACTTTCAATTCTAATTCCTTTGGTAAAGTTATAAACATCCTCATCTTCTCAGTTATGAGCTAAATGGTACCACTAATATTCTTCTACAAGGATGAATTTGGTATTAAATAACCCATGAAGGTTGATATGGCATTAAACAAAGAAATCCAAGGAAACCGAACAGTTAGATATGGTTTTAAGTATAAATCAATCAATACATATATAAAGGTCAGTTTGTGTGTATATGTATGTCTGGAGGAAACTTCAAAAATAAAACAATTAACGACAAAGTGAATATATATACACATTAAATATCACCAGGGCTTGGTTTTTGAGCAAAAATAATAAAGATTTGATTTATAATCGTGAAGATAATTAAAAAATAAAATTTAAATGATAATAGCATGGATTTTTTTTTCATTTAATATTTTAGATAGTAGACATTAACATTTCTTTTCAGAGTAGCTGGATCAATGCAAGGTCTATTTTTTTATATATAGGGATTTAAATGGAGTATCCCACGAAGATTCAACTCCCGATTCAGTAATAATGGATCTGCGGAACTAACTTAAAAAATCCCCCTCTACCCAGGCAATGCCAGGTAGCCGCTGCTGGTACATATATAAAGGGCAATTGGTGTGTATGTATGTCCGGATAAAGCTATGAAAATAAATGACCAAGTATAATATATATACACATTAAATATCACCAGTTCTTGCTTTTTGTGCAAAAATTATGAAGATTTTTTATATTTGAAAATATTTGAAAATTAAAATATACGTAGAAATAGCATTGAAAATCTACTTAAAAATGTGCAACATTTGTTGATCTCAAAAGTAAACAAATCAATACACCAGGTATTTTTTGTCCCCTCCCTACCCGCGCAACACCGGGTAGCCGCTTCTAATATCTAATAAACTGATCTGGGAGTAATAGCAATGAAAGAATTATTCCCAATTTCCCACATTTCCACTACTTGTGCCATGGGGGGGGGTGCAGTCTGCTTATTCTATCCCCCGCCGACAGAGTGTGCATGGTGTTGATGTTGTTCTGAAAGACAGAAAAAAAAAAGTAAGTTGTTTAGGAATTTGAGTGTTAAATGCTTTTCAATCAGAGAAACATGGGCAAAATTAAAGAGGCATAAAAACAGTTAATTAGAAAATAAAGAAAAAGATAAATAGATTAGGTAAATCTAGTTAGCTGAGGTCGTTGAGTTCAACCCTTGGGTCGAGTAGTGCAATATATTCTGGTTCAGTGGAAAAGAAAGGCAATTGATAATCAAAAGGACTAGATACAATTACTATTTAACTGTTCTAGTGATGCATTTTATATATAAGGGTGCTGAGTTTAGCTGTCTGTTAATTCTTCATATATATATATATATATATATATATATATATATATATATATATATATATATATTTAATATACCAAACTTGTTGGTAAATCCTCACGATGAGAAAAAACCCAGCAAATAGTTTGATAGTAAAAATATACTACCAAACATTACCCGGGAAGAAAAAAAATTTTGGAAAAAAGAAAAGACCAAGATATCGTACCAACCAAAATAATCTATTGGTACAATATTTGGCCAAAAGAAAAAAACAATTTATATGTATATATATATATATATATATATATATATATATAAGATATATATATTCATACAAAACCACCAGGAAACTAAAGCTAATAAGTAAAAAGTGCTCAATACCTAAGTAGAGCAAATAATAAAGATAAATCTAATGAGTCAGACGAACCTACTAAAAGTTTCGCTTAATTAACCGAAACTTTTAGTAGGTTGTCTGACTCATTAGATTTATCTTTAAATATATATATATGTATATATATATAATATATATATATATATATATATATATATATATATATATATATAACATAACATAATATAATTTAATGGAGAATGAATGTGAAAAATTTTAGCATATGAACATGCTCAATGGTAAAATAACAGAGCAGAATTAAAATAATAGATGAAATATTATGGAGTTATCACCATAGTATTTTAAATCTGCTGTGCTGTGTGTCTAATATAGACCATAATAGTTCTATGAAAAGTACTGTTGTATACCCACGCAATATCTCGGGTATGAAATGGGAGAGAGAGAAAGACAGATAGATAGATAGATAGATGGGGATAAGATGATGGTCTTACTTGTTAACCGCTTCTTGTATCCTTGGGGTGGAAAAAGATACACAGAGAACACAGGGTGCGTGAATATGTATTTTATTCAGCACTTTTAACATAGAACAAAGAAGTAGTACAATCACAAGACAGAACGTACAAAATGAGGAGGTTCAAATGGATGGAGTTTGACGCAGTAATTTCGTCCGAATATTATTCCGACTTCTGTCACTGTTGCATCGACTCTTATATGACTTTGGGTCAGTCCATCTTGTAGGGATGTTAACTCCACTACAACACCGCTGCTTACTGCTTCTAAATAGGCTAGACGGCATGTTCTTCAGTCGATCTAATGGGCCTCTTCTGGGGTTCCTTTTCTGTGTTGATTTACTCTTAATATTTTCGGGCTAGGCCCATCTTCAGAGAGTTGAAAAGTTTCCATCTGTGTTTGTTAAACTCAACTGTGATATTAATCCGTTGAATGTTCTAATGTAAATTCAAACGCTCGGCAAAGATCGTAAAAACTCCGTTAGATCCCGTGCTGCGTTTTGTTTTGCGGGAAGTTTTGAAAATCATTTCAGATATTTTTTTTAATACTATAAAAATAATGAGGCCCTGCTCGGGGATATTGAAATAAAGATTTTATTTTGTTATTTTTATAGTGTGTTAGAAGCATTAATTAAAATGTAATAATATATTTTTGATGGCAAAATAATGCAAATTTATGTTGAAAAACATATTTATGATGGGCCTAGCCCGAAAATATTAAGAGTAAAAAAAAGGAAAAAAGGGCTGGTCATTTCTTGTTTAATATTAACTTAACAAACAAGACTTGTTGTTTTTCTTCTAAAGCTTTATTAACAACCAGCCCATATTCATCCACCACGGGGGGGGGGGAGATTGGCACTCAGAGTGAGTAACTTCGAGTCCACTCGCTCTGAAATATTTGTTTGCATCTGCTCTAGAACCATCGCATACCTAATCGTGCACTTTCAAGGGGTCAAGTAAAAAGATTATTACCCGTCAATAACTGTCGGGTAACTTTCCATAGGACACCTTCTTTCTTCTTCAGGCTGTCAGCTCTTGTTTTAATTACTTAACAAGTCTTGGTTGTTTTTCTGAACTCTTTTATTTAAAACAACCCAGCCCATAAAGATTCAACTGCATGATGAGTTGTAACTCCTGAGAAACATCCTCTCTCGTCGGGTGCCTACTTGCATCTGAAACTAAACTAATACTTATCCTCCCACACCTCTAATGGCATGATTTTCAAGGGGTCAAGTAAAAAGGTGATTACCCGTTAGTAACCATCGAGGTAACTTTCCACTGGAACTCCATTATTCTGAATCCAACGGACCCTAATTCAAATTTTCTTATTACAGGTACGTACATAATTCATAAGCTGCTTATGAACAATGCAACAGTACAAGAGTATGGTTAACAAGCTGGTATCACAAATTATATTTTAGTTTCAAGTTTCTAGATAGTTGGTAATGAAAAAAAAAAGAAAGTTTATTTATTTATTTCCTTATTATACTATACAATTCAACAATAAGTCAAACAGTTCCGTATTTTCTTTTTGAAAAGTCATTTTTCCAGTTATTACTATTATTGTATTGTTGATAAAGCGAAGAAAGTATTAAAAAAAAAATTAAAAAGCTCATTTTTTTTATTTCTTCTATTGAATTTACATTATTATTCTTTTCAGCCATTTATGACTAAAAAAAAAAAAAGTTCATTTTTGTTTTCAATCATTTTTTTTAATGTTTTAGAATTGCTCTGGGAAATTTATCAAAAATGTACTAAAAAGACTTTTCAGTATTTTCACGGTGACCAAGTGTATCTTCCAATTTATACAAATCATTTTGAAAATTAGAAAAATATTATAAAAACTTCAAGAGTTATGTCTGATGAAATAATAATCTTAAACACACACACACACACACACACACACACACACACACACACATGCACACACACACACAGATATACAAAATGTGTCAAAAAAGTATCAAGATTTTTTTGTACTTTGTGACACACCTTGTATTCTGAAAAAAAAACTTCCATTCATTCTCCATTTCTATCTTGGTAAATACAGCTTTAAACTTGGTACTTTTTTGACACACCTTGTATTCTGGAAAAAATAACGTTTCATTCATTCTCCATTTCTATCTTGGTAAATACAGCTTTAAACTTGCTACTTTTTTGACACACCTTGTATTCTGAAAAAATAACGTTCCATTCATTCTCCATTTCTATCTTGGTAAAAACAGCTTTAAACTTGATACTTTTTGACACACCTTGTATTCTGGAAAAAATAACGTTCCATTCATTCTCCATTTAATTCTTGGTAAATACAGCTTTAAACTTGGTACTTTTTTGACACACCTTGTATTCTGGAAAAAATAACGTTCCATTCATTCTCCATTTCTATCTTGGTAAATACAGCTTTAAACTTGGTAATTTTTTGACACACCTTGTATTATGAAGAAAATTAATGAATGGAACATTTTTTTTTTCAGAATACAAGGTGTGTCAAAGAGTACAAAAAATCTTTTTTGACACACCTTGTATATGGGGGTAATGGTTAGAGTTATAGGAAATGCACTCGTTGACCCAAGTTCAAATCCTGGAGAAGGTTGTTTGAAACTAAAAATACCTTCTTTTATACCACAAACATCTCCATTTACACCACAAACTTATATATATATATATATATATATATATATATATATATATATATATATATGTTAGGCTAGTGGAGACATAGAGTCAATGGACATATCTGACTGTTACCAAGTGCTATTAACTGTATACCAACATTATCCTTAGATATATATGCTTTATCACTGATATTGAGCACTCCTTATTTATAAATATAGTAAACTCACATTCTCTCTCTTTCTGTCTATATATACAAGGTATTTCAAAAAAGTATCGAGATTTGTTGTATTTTTTGACACACCTTGTATTCTGAAAAAAACATTAATGTTCCATTCATTGTTCATTTCTATCTTGGTAAATACAGCTTCAAACTCGGCACTTTTTGACACACCTTGTATTCTGAAAAAGACATTAACGTTCCATTCATTGTTCATTTCTATCTTCGTAAATACAGCTTCAAACTCAGAACTTTTTGACACACCTTGTATTCTGAAAAAAAAAATTAACGTTCCATTCATTATTCATTTCTATCTTGGTAAATACAGCTTCAAATTCAGCACTTTTATGACACACCTTGTATTCTGAAAAAAATTAACGTGCCATTCATTATTCATTTCTATCTTGGTAAATACAGCTTCAAACTCAGCACTTTTATGACTCACCTTTTATTCTGAAAAAATGAACACTCCATTCATTGTTCATTTTTATCTTGGTAAATACAGTGTCAATCTTGATAGTTTTATGACACACCTTATTTGCTTTATTCTTTAGAAACATGGACAGTTCATCGCAAGCATCTTAAAATTTGGAACGTTTCATCAAAAACACTTGAGGTGAATACTCAATGTGAAGTGGCAAAGAAAGACACTGGACATTTAAATTTTGATTACATCTAGAAACTTTGATTATGCCAAATCAAATACAATGGACTGGACATATGTGTATGTTTCCTAAACACCTGTTCTACAACCCAAGGAAATGCTCCAAAGTCAGCATCAAGAATATTCTTTAATTGTTGAAAATTGTTATTCTGGGCTAGGGAAAAGCTAGCATTGAGAAGATCAGTGAATGCTCTTCCTGAACGTCTCACTGCCCTGGGAATGGATTCGCTGAAACTTCGGCGTCTGGCAACTGACCTGGTAAACGCTCATAAGGTCATTAATCATCTTAACAACAGCAACCTTGAGCACCTTTTTGATCTCCATCTTTCTAACACACGTGGGCATGCCTACAAAGTCAGAAAACAGCACTGCTCACGTGACTTGGAAACATTTTTCACGCTCAGAGTTGCGGAGACATGGAATAAACTGCCCATGTCTGTTGTAGGCTGCCGAAGCACTGAGTCTTTCAAAGCCTCCATGCTTCCTGTAGTCCAACGACACTATACCTGATGCCACTCTCCACATACATATGCACACACGCACACACATACATGCATATTACTACTGTAAACTATTCATGTTCCTGACACTAATAGATTATTCTGTGTACTTGACATGAGACTTTGATGAGTTGTGGTGCACCTGAGCACTGTACACAATAAATTTCATTATTATTATTATTATTATTATTATTAAGCAGAGATACAACAATCATGAAAGGTTGAAGCAACAGGTGAGGAAGAAAACAATGTCAAACTCTCAGGTTTAAAGATACTGCTTGGAGGTGTAATTTTTGTGACTGTATTCTTCTCTCTAAAACGGGATATTAAGTCTCATGGGAGATGTGAGAAGGACACATTTGCTTCAGGTAAGGTTATACCATTTACAGTAAAGTCTACAACTCTTTGTCCAACTTGAAGAGACACATGGCCAAACAACTGGTCAAATTGACCCAAACAGCATCAGCTAGTGTCAGTCGTTATCTTGAATGAAAGCCTAATATTGTTTTTGTGCAAATTCTTCACTTCGTTTGTGTTTATTCTCTATTTTACAGCTACTTTAACCCTTATTCAGCAGTGATACTATTTCTCTCTTCTTTCTCTCCCTCTCTCTATTTCTTTCTCTCTCTCTCTCTCTCTCTATATATATATATATATATATATATATAATCAATTGTAATATTATGGATTTGGACTCATAACTTAAAGTTTCATGGTTATGCAATCATCAGATGAGTCAAATGGTTGAGATCTTAAAAACCAGAAGTCAAATGGTTGAGTTTTTTTGTTTTTTAAAAATCTCAACCATTTGACTTCTGGTTTTTATGATCTCAACCATTTGACTCATCTGATGATTGCATAACCATGAAACTTTAAGTTATGAGTCCAAATCCATAATATTACAATTGATTATATATATATTATATATATATATATATATATATATAAAGTTATATTGAGGCAGAAGCCTTTCTCTTAACCATGTATTGCTAAAAACCAGAGACAAGGTTATCATTAACAGATTTTAATTCATTTTTTTTTTTGCTTCACAAGATTTCTTAAGTTTGGTCAAATCTTACAGAAAGTTTTCTCAGACAATAATACTAATATATCAGATATTACAAATAAAAGTTTCACCAAATTCTAGATGAAAAATACATCTGGATTATACTCTTGAAAATGACCAATGATGGGGTGAATGCACTCAGGAAGAAAAATGTCTGACAATTTTTGTTTAAAATTGAACCCAACTTAAGAAATCTTTTAAGACAAAAAAAAATCAATATAAACTACTAAAAAGAACCTTGTTTGTCATTTTTAACAAAAATGGCTTTATATATATATATAATATATATATATATATATATATATATATATACATGCACTCACACACACATATGTATACACACATACAAAACAAACACATATATGTATATATTGTTTGTCATTTGTCGTTTTAACAAAACTTGCTTTATATATATATATATATTATATATATATATATATATATATATATATATATATATAGATACATACATACATACATATGTATATAATAGTATATATGCATATACATATATATTATGTATATATATAACTTAGGCATATATATATATATATAAATATATATATATATATGTGTGTGTGTGTGTGTGTGTGTGAGTCTACGTATCTGTATTAATATATAAAGTTCATATGTGCTCTGTAAAATATATAAAAAAAAGTTTCTTGAAAGTAGTAAGTTTAGTTGAAAAGTAAATTTTTGACAAACATATTTTTTACTATTCTATATGTTTGGGCAAAAATATTTTTTATATTGTGGGCTACTTGATATATAGGAACACAATATATGAATAATATATGTAAAAATGTGTTTTTTGCATATGTTATTCATATTTGGTGCTCCTATATAATAAGATATTTTTGCCAAAACATAGAATAATAAAAACTTTTTTGAATTGGATTTACTGATTTTTTTACTATATATATATATATATATTATATATATATATATAATATATATATAAATATGTCTGTGTGTGTGTTTGTGTGTGTTTGTGTGTGTGTATGTGTAAATAAAAAAATACATATATATTTGATAACAACAATAGTCTACTCCACCAATTTAACTTACTATCTATCTCCCTCTCTCTATCTCTCTCTCTCTCTCTCTATATATATATGTGTGTGTGTGTGTGTGTGTGTGTGTGTGTATATATATATATATATATATGAGTAAACAAACAATGTGTTTGATATGGCTTTTTTAGCTGACAATTTTGGAGAATATGTGCTTAATTGAAGTCATACCTAATTTGAAAATTAATTGTCGGCTATCGCCATCTCAAACAAACTGTTTGTTTATTCTCATAAAACAAACGAGAAATCTGGGAAAAACCAGCTAGTGTAATGGTTAGAATCCCCACCTATCAGCCTGGCAGTTAGGGTTCGAATCACACACAAAGCAGCTTTCTGTCTATAACTCTGCTGATGAGGCATAATATGCCGAAATGTACATACAGAGATTGACTTTTTCTCGATTTGTTTACGCCTTACATTTGAACAGATATATTCGCCTGATTCATTATTTATCAACTAATTAATTTTCAAATTAGGTATGACTTCAATTAAGCACATATTCTCCCAATGAAAAATGTTGTTCTGGTTCCAACAGGAGAAAATTCAATATTTTATAAAAAAGAAGGTCCGCAAAATGTATTATGTTTTTAGAAATAAATTTTTTTCTTTTTATCTTACATATGCAAAACGTGTTTCAGATTTTCTGGTATCTTCTTCAGGCTTTGATCAATATTGATCAAAGCCTGAAGAAGATACCAGAAGATCTGAAACACGTGTTGCATATGTAAGATAAAAACTGTTTGTAAATTATTCATATTTGAGAATATTTCACAAAAAACTTTCCTTGCATCCCCAACACTTTGGAGACCTTACTTTTGATAGTTGTAAAAAAAATACTTTATGATATTTCAAATAGGTGTTACAATTTGTTACAATATGGTGTAATGTTACAATATGGTGTAATAATATGGTGTTACAATATGGTGTAATGAATTGTTGACAAACCCTGTAACTGAATAAGGGACTGTTGGCTTTGAGATCAGGGAGTGGAAAACTACCAGGACGGTTAATCCCACTCTTCTCCCTGGAGAACACGTCCCAAGAAACATGTGACTAGATTTAGATTTTAGATACAACCTGACTTTTGAGCAGAGAGGATGTGTCTCTCTCTGCTGGGGTTGATATCTCTCCTCACGGTATAAGAACATGGGCTAAATAAAAGCTTGATCAAGAAAAAAATGTCTTGTGAATTCATTTGATTGCAATGACTAAAGTTAGCCCCAAAAAAAGCCCTTAGTTAAAAAAAAGAAGCAGACAGAAGACAATAGCTAGACAACAACATGACAGCCAGAGTAGAAGTACTAATGCAGTTCAAAATCATTTTAAGCATTATGTAGTGTCATAAATTGTTGACAGAACCTGTAGTTAGTTTGAAATAGGTTCGTTGGAGTTAAAAGTGTAGGCGGGTAGATTTTCATTGGATGACCCCAACTGACCCCTTGAGTGGCGCGAATCTCGTGCACTATGAGAAAACCGGAACTAGTTAGATTGAGCTGAGATGTTGCCGTGCGGTGATATGGGCTAGACTAAATAAAGAAACTTGATCAAGAAATAAAAGTTTTGTAGTTCATTCAATTGATTGCAATGACTAAAATAAGCCCAACAGAAGCCCTTAGTTAGAAGACAGCAACTAGACATGATGTTGGCCAGAGAAGAAGAGGAAACAGCCAGACAAGATAGTAATGAAGTTAGCAAGAAGCAAGAAGCAAGTAAGATCTCCTCACCAAGTAAGTGTCTCAAATTTCTGTCTCTGTCTCTCTCTAATATCTCACTGAAGTCACTCTCTCAGGTATATACCCAATCAGGGTATATATATATTTACCAACCCCTCCGCACGAGCAGGATGTGACACAAGGTCAATTTCTTAAGCGGAGTTCAACAGGTTTGAATTCAGAGTTTTCCTTCTCCTAGACCGGTTGCCTAACCGAGGTTAAAGAGCCCAGTCTGCCCTACTATTTATCCATAGCTGGAGGGAGAGTAGGATTCATGCATATACCCCCTAATCCCTGGATAACATGCCATGAGAAACACATGACTAGATTTAGATTTTAGATGCAATTGGACATTGAAGCAAAGCAGACGTGCTGCTGCAATGTTGATCTCTCATCCGCACAGAAAAACATGGGCTGAATAAAGAAACTTGATCAAGAAATAAAAGTCTTGTAGTTCATTCAATTAATTGAAATGACTAAAATAAGCCCAACAGAAGCCCTTAGAAGAAACCCTTAGTTAGAAGACAACAACTAGACGTGATGTCAGTCAGAGAAGAAGAAGATGAAACAGCCAAACAAGATAGTAATGAAGTTAGCAAGAAGCAAGTAAGATCTCCTCTCCAAGTAAGTCTCTGTGTCTGTCTCTGTCTAATCTCTTTCTCTCTCTCTCTATCACCGAGAACTCTCTAAAGTCACTCTCTCATGTATATACCCAATGAGGATATATAACACAGGTTTGAGACAGTTTGCACTGTTGATTTTTGTCCGCAAAATTGGCTTCAATTATGCCATGATTAATGCCTGCAAATAGGAACATTTTAATTCTGTAAAATCAAAAATTTCTAAAATAAATTAACTACTATCAAAATGTAGGATTTCATAAATATTTGTTAATTTAATTGTCGTTTTTAAAAATATTGCTTATATATTTCTTTAAAATTTGTTGAAAAATGAAATTTCTCTCAATATTTGCCAATTCAGTTCCAATGTCAAATAATTTTGATGCACAAGACATGTGAGTAGGTGTACTGATCAAATTAACATCGATATATATATATATATATATATATATATATATATATATATTAATTATATATTATATTATATTAATTATATATATATATATTAATTATATTATGTATAATATTATATATATGTATATATATTGACACATATATTATATTATATATAATATACATATACATATGTATATAATATATATATATATATATATATATATTATATATATATATATATATATATATATTATATAGGTAGATAGATAGATAGATATTAATCCTATTGAGTCAGGTCTACCAACTAACTGCTTCACTTACTAGCTGATCAGAGCAAGAATATATATATATATATATATATATATATATATGTGTGTGTGTGTGTGTGTGTGTGGGTGTGTGTATGTGTGGTGTGTGTCTTCATGTCTGTGTATGTGTGGTGTGTATATATTTATGTGTGTGTATGTACATATATATAGATGTGTGTATGTGGATATATGTGTATATATTTGTGTCTGTATGTGTATGTATATATATATATATCTGTGTGTATGTATGTGTATATACATGTGTGTTTATGTGGATGTATAATTGTATGTGTATGTCCATATATATGTGTGTGTACGTGTGTATGCATTTTTATATAGTGTGAATGTTTGCATGCATATATATGTGTGTATGTATGTGTGCATATATGTGTGTATGTATGTGTGTATATGTTTAGTTAGCTAGCTTTGACCTTATGGGAAGAAAGCCTGCTCAAATTCAGGAGTGTATCATGGGTGAACTGTAGTATGGATGACCAAAAATGACAAAACCTGATATTACCCAAAATGGCAAAAGTATATTACTAACATTAAAACACTGTCATATGATAGGCAACACCCTACTTCTTAGATACTGATATGATATGTGATATTATGTGATGTATATATGATATGTATATATCATATATATATATGATATGTATATATATATGATATGTGATATTATGGGTTATGAATTCTCTCTGTAATACAGTCATCATAAACAGCTCATATGACAACAGAGTTGATAGAAAAAAAATATACAACCTGAAAAATATCTTGCTCGATTAAGTTAGAGGCTTCATACTCAAGGAGTTAACTTGGTCATTGCACTTTGTGGGATAGGCACAGCAGGCCCAAAATGATATAGGGTGTATGTGTGTGTGTGGGGGGGGATTTCCACTAGTTTTCATGCCCATCTGCAAATACAACTGATTGGCTGCTATTTATTCTTTTCATTAAAATGAATATGTATATGATATGAAAAATATGGGTTACCCTCCCCTGACACCAAACCCAGAATAAAGTAAACCTGGAAGTAAAAACTAGGAGGAATTACGGGGTTCATAGGGTGCTCTTATTCTCCCGGTGGTCGGCAATTATTTCGGATGAAAGAAGACAAACAACAAAATGGAATTAAAACACTTGTATTATAAAGGTACAAAAATTGCTGCAAATTTGATGGCTTTGCTACAAGACTTATCTTGAGAGGTGAAATTAACAGTTCATTGGTGAGGAGCGCTAGAAAAGGGGTTCTACTCACTGTGGTTTTGGAATGCTGTTAAAAACGCGTCCATCTTGGTCTATTCTCGTCCGATAAGTAAAAGTGTTGGGGAGTGCTTTTTTTGTGCGACTCTCCTAGTTAACTGCCCTTTTAAGTGGGCAATGGATGGAGCCCTTGTTCAGGTGATTCTTCAGGTCGACAATCTTCAGACAAGTGATGGGATTTGGTTTTGCCGACAACATCGTATGTTGGCAATTCGCCCCCTAGCGGCAGGGGGAGATAATTCTCTATCGGTTTTTCCGATAGAACAAGTGGAGCCAGAGTCCTTAGAAATTTTAATAGAACAGACCAAGCCACTTAACTGGACAACTGACACAATTGTATGGCTAAAACAGAATATACTTCTCCTTTTGCTTGGCTGAAACATAAGTCAAATTTCATATAATAATAATATATATAATAATATTATAATAATATATAAAACATATAATAATTTGAGAATAAGTAGAAGAATGAATGACCAGTACTGTAGAAACAACTTGAAAGCTTGGGAAACTATAAGGAGTATAAAGACAAAATTCAAAGTGATGAATATTGTGTTCTTAATCTTCTTTATTTCTCTTAAAATTTAAGTATTTATGTTTCTTTATTATTTTCCTTCAGAGGTGTCTCAGACACTAACCCAGCACTTACCAGGTGCTTCTGCCTAGGGGAAAAGACCCCAGGAACACAGCTAGTAATTTTTTTGAACAGCATCCAACACTGATACTAGGTGTCCCAAGATTAAAAGCTATGTACAGTAGGCAATAGATTATGATCTTCCTAAACCTGAAATAATCTCTTGACCCCAGATTGAAAGGGTTTAAGAGAATCCAGATGGCCAGCAAAAACAAAAGTCTCAATTATTAAGGGCAAGGACTCTTATTCTTCCACCCACTTTCTCTTCTTTTATTCTTCCCCTATTTTTCCTTCTCCAATCTCTGTCCTCCCTTTTTTTGCTTGTGAGCCTTCAGTTCCTATTTTTTTAGTGGCCTGTATGCTGCTGTATCTGGGTCCCTATAGTGGGGATAAAATATAAATGTTTTGAAAGCTAGAGAAGTTGATATAGTTTCCTGAAGGTGTTTGTCTTTTCTGCTAGGGCTTTGTATAGATCATCTGTTCATCAGGGGTAAAAAGTGGAACTTATTAAAATGAATGAATCAGTAGTACTTTACTTAAAATAATAATTTAAATATTTCAAAGAGTCAGTCCTTTGTATTTCAATAAGCAAACATCTTAATACACCCACCCCTTAAAAGAACAGTTGATATTGTTGAATCAATTTAATATTGTGCAAGAGATTAAAAATTGACTATAATAATAAAAATAATATATGCACAAACCACAATCTGTCTCAGAGAATGAGTAGCACGAGTGGGTGGGAAACGTGAATGACTGGGAATTGTGCAAAAGATTAAAAATTGACCATACTAACAAATAGTATATGCATAAACCAGAATCTGTCTTAAAAGAATGAGTAGCACAAGTGGGTGGGAAAAGGGATCAACTGGGAATTATGCAAAACATTAAAAATTGACCATGCTGCCACAAAAACAGATAAGTGTTTTATGTAATTTGTAACTTATCTTATTTGACTTACAACCAACTGCTAAAAGAATATGTTTTTAGGAATTAACTTACTATAAAATCTCTGTTGAAATATCTATTAGTATTTGTTCTTTTTCCTTTCTATCAGTTCATATTGGATACCGAGAATGATTTCCCATCATGATAGTAAGAGAGATATTTGAATTAGTACAAAATGTTAGGGAACAAATTTTCTCTCTAAAATTTTCATTAATTCCATTTTTACTTTTGGTCAATTCCTTTTTTACACTTTTGATAACTTACGTTTTTTTCCATTTTATTTAATTTCATGGGTGAATTGAAAAAAAATTGGGTTAAATTGAACTTAACGGACTTAAATTCCACCATCATAAGTCACCCACCGAGAGAAAAAGAAATAACAAAAATCAGGGAATTAACCGAATTTAATGAAATTTTCAGTGTTGATATATTAATGAATAAACACCAGTTATTTTATTTTAAAACTTTTACATTTTTTCAGGTCAGTTATTCAAAGATATGTCTTACTATTCAGTAATAATAGATCTATGAGACTAGCTTACTAACCATAACATCACAATGGGACACCCTGGTTTTGACTGGAGGGTCCGGTGGCTTCAGCCCTGGACCACATAAGTTAATATCTTTGATCCCAGGGGGCCATCCCCTCAGGCAAAACCTGCCACCTCGATTTAAAGGGGTAGGGCTGGGTTTATTGCCCGATGCCTGAGGCGCCCCCTTGGGGTGGAATGCCGACTAGATCAACGCATTTTTTCCCCTGTCTCCCACAAGCTTCGGTTCATGAGTGGTCCCTCATTAATAGGGCCTTGTGCCTAACCCATACACATGGGGTACATGGTAAATATTCACCCTGGTCTTGTGACAAAGTAATGAGAAATTGCATTGTTATGTCACTCAAAACAAACATGATCTGTGTTACCATGGCAATAAAATTTCTCCTTACTTAGTTACAAGACCAGATTGCTGATATATTAAATTAACGTTTGTTTACAGTTTGAAAATTGACAGAAGTTGGATTAGATATTAATATTAATATTTGAAATAAGAAAATAGAAAACTCTTATTTCAATATTTCAATTTCATCCGTGGGATTATTAATTTTTGGTTCAAATTTTGTTAGATTAAAGCAACATATTGAAATAGTTGAAATCTTATAAATTTTTTTTTTTTTAAAATTTTGTGTTTTTTTTTTTTTTTACCTTTACTCATTTTTATTTTCATAATTTAATTCTTATAATTTGATATTTAAAAAGAATTTAAATCCAGAACTCATTCTTTATTAAGTGAAAAGAGAGAGAAAGTAATTGGATTGATAGGATTTTCTTTTTTTTAATGACAAATGAATAAATATGTTAGAGGAAAAGATTCAGAACTGGACAGAAAGGAAAGAATGGTTGAAAGGAAAGAGAGGAAGGATGGATGGAAAGAAAGATAAAA
Organism: Doryteuthis pealeii; assembly: GCA_023376005.1. Classification (NCBI taxonomy): domain Eukaryota; kingdom Metazoa; phylum Mollusca; class Cephalopoda; order Myopsida; family Loliginidae; genus Doryteuthis; species Doryteuthis pealeii. Next base: position 127,551,888 of record CM042147.1, read on the forward strand.
GGTAGAGGATAAAAGAGAAAAGGAAAGAAGCAATGGATGTGCAGACAATGAAAAAGGTTTAGCAGATAAAAGAAAGGAAAGAAACAGTGGATTAGGAGTACAATCAGAAAGGATTAACTGTTTAATGGAAAGAAAGAAAGAATGGATTAAAAATACAATTCATTAACTGATTAATGGAAGGAAAGAAAAAATGGATTAGAAGTACAATCAGAAAGGATTATCCTGAATAATGAAAGAAAGAAAGAAAGAAAGAATAAGTGTGGAATAAAATCAGATTGGATTAACTGAAAAGGGTAAAAAAAACAAACAGTGGATATACATATAAATAAAAGGAAAGAAGCAATGGATTAGAAGTATAATTAAAAAGGATTAACTGATTAATGGAAGCAAAGAAACAATGGTTGAGGAGATAATAAGGATTATCCATTCAATGGGAGGAAAAAGACATTAAGAAACTCAACTGATAAATAGAAAGAAAGAATGAATTTTGGGATGAACAATGAGGATTAAATGATTAATGGAAGTTGAAGAAATAATGAATGTAGAGACAATAAGGATTAACTGATTAAAAGGAGGAAAAAAAACAATAGATTAAGATTACAATCTGAAAGGATTAACTGATTAATGAAAGGAAAGAAATGTTGAACCTATCAAAATTCTGTCTATTTTCCATTACTGTACTTATAATAATAATAATAATCTTTTGTGCTGGACATTGTTGGTGAAGTAAGAACGAACTCATAGGTGATGTTCTCTGTAGACAACTACTTATAGACACACCAGAATGGGCTGACCAGCAAAGATTTATATTGATCAGATCTGTGTGGATAGTGGGTGTTGTAAGGAGAACTTGCCTGGATTGATGATCGATAGGGACTGGTGGTGAGAGAGAGTCATGGGAATACATGCTTTTTGTAATTATAAATCATGATTTTACTAATAAGAGAAAATGTGTTAGACTGCTTAGATGTGCATTACAGGATGTTGTGCTTTATGGTTGGTTGGTTGGATGGTTGGATTTTATGGCATGTCAGCCCTTGAATTATTTTATGCTGAAGATGTTTGTGTTTTATTCATTCTAGTTGAGTATTTAACATTTTTTAAACTCATCTTTTTAAAAATACATACTCTTTTTTTATCTACTTAACCCATATATGGGACCCTAATAGGTACTACCACTCTGGTTCCAAATGGATCTGGGAGTAATGGCAATGAAGGAGTACTCAACACTACCAAGAGTTCCAGAATAGTCACCTCACCACAAGATGCTGTTTAGCATCATACCCAGAAAACTAAGAACGTCAGCCACCACCTTCTAGCATATATAGGATAAAAAGATTTGGGATTTTGCCATAAGAGTAATTGAGGAATATGTTCAGGACTATCATATCGGTGCTAGCGCTTGACTTGTTTCTTCTTCTTTAAAGCCTCTTGATGCTACTGTGTTTTTGGTCTTGTAACACGCACTTTTCTTTCACTCCCACCTGGGCTTCTGCTGGTCTATTTATACACTCAGTTCCCCTGTGCTTGTAGCTGTCATACGGGCATCTGGTTTTAACATACAGGAACTTAGGTCAACTCAATCCTCAGCGCTTTGCTCAAGTATCACCTTTTCATATTCAGAAGGACGCAGATTCGATCTTAGATCAAAGTCCTACACACCAGATAAAGCCTAACCTGCTTCTTTGAGAATATGGCAAGTCTTCATTTCCGACACTAGACTTGTGTTCTCTGTCACAGTTAGACTACTTAGATGTGTGTTCCAGGATGTTGTGCTCTATGCACAGCAAGACATATCCATGTATACAGGTGCAGTCGGCATATTCTACAGTTTGATCTGTTTAGGCAGTTTGTCCCAGAAATATATTACTCTATGCACAGCAAGAGATATACATGTACATTGCAGGATCCCGATGTTATTTGTCTTTCTTCTTTAACCAGTAGAATATTTACATTTATGTGCCATTGCAGGAAGGTAAGGTGGGGTTGTTAGATTTCAGTGGAGAGACAATCCATGTCTCTCTCATGGGGGGGGGGTAAGGACTACTTCTTTCTTCTGTTGTGTTATGATCATCAGAAACAGAATTCAGCAAATCTCTTTCGAAGTCGGAAAAGTTTTTATTGCAAATTTTCTTTGCTCTCGAGTCTTTGTGTAGATAACATGATTTAACTCGGAGTCATTTTTCTTTGGTTGATTACCAGAGAGTGAGTGAGAAGTAGAAAACAGGAGTAAGAGAGAAAATAGGAGGAAAATGATTCATCAAATTAAAAAAAAATCGCCGAGAATTTGTATAATAGAATATTTGTTTATTTTAGGAAATGTTTTTTTGTTTACATTTAAGATATTATTTTTTAAAATGCATTTCTAAACTTGAGTGTTTTGAAACATTTTTTTTTCGAAATTTTTTGTTCATATGACAAAACCTTAAATTCAGTTTTTAATTGTTTATCTTAATAGCTTGTTGCATACAAAATAAAAATAAATTCATTTTCTTTTTTACACCTAAAAAAGTAACAATTAAAAGGAGACATGTGTCCTTATTCATGCTGCTGGGCTGTATCATATGCCGACTGCACCTCTGTTGAGGACTAAGACCTCCTTCCAATTGGACCTCCTGTAGACTGTGGGTGTCGAGTCATTTTTCTTTGTTGTGTTAGCAAGTGCTGCCTCCAAACTCCAATGCAACTCTATAATATGTTACATAATTATTAGATACCTAATATTTATGTGCAATAGTGTAGAAATCAAAATGGCCGTTATAAGCTGCAGCCCATGGCCTTGAAGGATTTGAATGACAAGGCTTGACCTGTCCTGATCCTTCCTTCCGGTGGATACCGTCAGAATCGGAAGAGAGGACCCTCTCTTCTGGTTTTAGATAGTAAGTAAGTTGCAGTCAGTTAGAAGGTAGCAGCGAGCTCGAAAGGGTAGTCGCATTACATGCACTCCCGTCTTAATCTGCGCAGATGTCTGGTTGGGGATTTAAAAATAAAGTAAGATCAAAGCAAATCGGAGTCTTGTGTTATTACCTCTAAAAACTAACAATGACACAGGGTTTCTGATAAAGAGAAATCCCCAAGAAAGTCCAGACCTTAGAAGATTCCAGACTAAGACAAGATGTTATAAGATGTCAGAAGAACAGAAGAAGAATAGAAGTAAGAAGTAAGTAATGAGAAGGGTATACAACAAATGTTCATGTGTGGAATTGCAGGAGAGAAGAGAAGGAGACAGAATGGAAGATAGGCAACTTGCTGACCAGGAATGTCATACAACCATCAATTTAGAAGGGATAGAAGAAATGGTATGAAACAACATGAGAATCACTGGATGAGTCAGAATTTATATATTTACCCATAAATCAAATTCTGTTCATCCAAAAGTTTCCAAAAATTCTTCTTACCGTTATTTCTGAAATCATCTAAATTAATCTTAACTTTTTTTTAGACTTTTGCTGTTTTTGATCTTTTTATGCTGTTTGTTCCAGAAATATATTTCTCTATTAGCCAAAAAAAAACAATAGAATTAATAGAATTAGTTTTTGAAATCTGCTTTGACAGTAAATTTCCAGTTCAAGAACTATTGTAAAAATGTCTGTTATAATTAGAAGTTCCATTTATATTTTGAAAGTTTAATTTAGATCACCTGTCATTCTTTTATATATATATATATATATATATATATCTTTGAAAGGAAGGAAAAACTCAACACCGTTATTCCATAATAAATTTATTTCGACCAAAATTTGTTGCATAGGGTCTGACTCACTACTCAGGCCACAAAATCGTACATGTTGCTATACTGTTGCTGATCGTAGGTGTTAGTAATGGAGTATAAGGATTCACACGTAGACATATGTAGTAGTAAGACTTTTAACGTTTATTTAATTCCCTCGTGGTCGGTTGGGTGACGGCACTGACAATGGAAACTACTACTGCTGTTACTATTAGGATCTGAGGCAAAGAGGGGTGGGCGAACCTCACTGACGCTGGCTGCGATGGTGCGTGACCAGCGTGGTCACGCACGTCCTCGTCCTATCTCTCACCTTCTGCTCTGTTCGCCGTCTCTCTGGGGTCTCTCTGGGGTCTCTCCGATGACCTGCTTAAATACTGACGATCGCCCACACATTCTTTTGTTCCTTGACCGGAAGTCCTTTCTCTTTGTTCAAATTAGCGTTTGTCCAGATGAGTCCTTTGTCACACCTCTTTTGTTATACTAAGATTTCTGTCTCGCCTATCTATTGTTTTCCCTGTTCAATTTTCCTTTGTCTTTTCGACTTCCCGCGCAAAACAAACAGTCAATCTGCAACAAATTGCCCCAATTTATATATATATATATATATATATATTTTTTTTATATATAATTTTTTTATATATTTCTTTATAATATTATTATATTTTATATTTTATATACTTTTTTGTTTTATCCTTGCTCCATACTTTTTCAGACTCATTCTATTCTCATAGTTTAATTTGTCTGACTACCATCCCCCGAAGAAACCAGACTTTGAAAAGTATTCTTTTTTCTCATTTGACTTCCTGTCGCCATGGTGACAGTCTTTTAATGTATACATTTGTAAAAGGAAAACAAATGTTTTGAGAAGTAAATTTTTCTGTTATGCAATTCAAATTATTTTGATTTACCATCTGATGAGACTGAATTCTGGGGAGCTATATTAAATCAACTTAGATTTATAAAGACCCCAATTTTGGTCGAAATAAATTTATTATGGAATAACGATGTTGAGTTTTTCCTTCCTTTCAAAGATAAATATTGCTCTGTATATAATCTAAAAAGTTTATTCTACATTGAGCTCTTTTTAGTGAATTAATGATTCACTGTATTTATACATACTGGATCATACAATAATAATGTGTACATACAATACATAAGTGGTGAGATTTTTTATAAAAACTATCTCATGGAAAAGTGAGTGTGTGTGTGAAAGGAAAATGTGATAGAAAATTTAAATTTTGTTATGTGATTCTAATATTGTAGTTACTATGATGATGATATTTATATCTATGTATTTGTAATTAGTTAAATATCTATCAATCTATCTATCTATCTATGAATAATTAAATGTCTATCTATCTATCTACGTATCTATCTATCTATGAATAATTAAATGTCTATCTACCAATCTATCTATGAATAATTAAATGTCTATCTATCAATCTATCTATCTATCTATAAATAATTAAATGTCTATCTATCTATCTATGTATTTGTAATTAGTTAAATATCTATCAATCTATCTAAATATCTATGAATAATTAAATGTCTATCTATCTATCTATCTATCTATCTATCTATCTATAAATAATTAAATGTCTATCTATCTATCTATCTAGTAATTAGTTAATATCTATCAATCTATCTAAATATCTATATCTATCTATCTATCTATCTATCTATAAATAATTAAATGTCTATCTATCTATCTATATTTGTAATTAGTTAAATATCTATCAATCTATCTATCTATCTATAAATAATTAAATGTCTATCTATGTCTATCTATCAATCTATCTATCTATCTATAAATAATTAAATGTGTATCTATCTATCTATCTATCTATATCTATAAATAATTAAATGTCTATCTATCTATGTATTTGTAATTAGTTAAATATCTATCAATCTATCTAAATATCTATGAATAATTAAATGTCTATCTATCTATCTATCTATCTATCTATCTATAAATAATTAAATGTCTATCTATCTATCTATGTATTTGTAATTAGTTAAATATCTATCAATCTATCTATCTATCTATAAATAATTAAATGTGATCTATCAATCTATCTATCTATCTATAAATAATTAAATGTCTATCTGGAAATGATTGGAGAGAGAGAAGTGGGGTGGGGATTTGGGGGAAATTTATATGTTGTTATTGTTAAAATGATTGGTTTAATTGGTAAAGTACAATAATTTGTTGTGTGTTGAAAGTTTAAAGGAAAAATCGTATTGCCTGATGAATGTGTCTGATTATATATATATATATATATATATATATAATATATATATATATATATATATGGTTAGAGTCCGCACCTGTCAGCTTGACAGTCAGGGTTCAAATCACACACAAAGCAGTCTTCCTGTCTATAGCTCTGCTGATGAGGCCTAATAGGCTGAAATGTACATACAGATATTGATTTTTCTTGATTTGTCTAGCCTTACATTTGAATAGGTATGCCCGCCTAATTAATCAATTATCAATTAATTAATTTTCAAAATTAGGTACGACTTCAATTAAGCACATATTCTCCCAAATTGTCGGCTAAAAAAGCCATATCAAAACACATTGTTTGTTTGTCTACTTCTCATATATATATATATATATATAGAGAGAGAGAGAGAGAGAGAGATAGATAGATAGATAGATAATAAATTAAATTGGTGGAGTAGCCTATTGTTGTTATCAAACGGACAGTGAGGGAGTATATTCGCTTTTCACTTGTGCTAGACCAGGGAGATTGTTTTTGCATGTCAGGTGAAGCACCACACCTACTACCAACTTGTATAATGCACAGATAAAAGCTATGCTACTCATGCACTAAACAGGTTTTTATATTTACATTTATATATCATAGGATTAGTATATTATATATATACATATATATATATATATATAATATTATATAGAGAGAGAGAGAGAGAGAGAGAGAGAGAGAGAGAGACTGACAGACAGACAAACAAACAGAGACAGAGACAAAGACAGAAATAGATAGATATGGAAAACATTATATGTTTAGTTAGGTAGTTAGAAACAAGCATAAATAGATTGTAAATAAAAGCAGACAATTGTGCATTAGTCGATTTTCAACTTGCTTTGAATATCAAAAAGATTCACCCGAGGAAAGTTGGGTATTGGTATGATAAGTACTGATACAAAAATGTAGATTTCTAACTTGCACCAATTTTTGAGGATTTAGTTTTAAAAATCATCTAATATGAAGCCTCCCAAAATCTTTGTTTATAATACATTTAGATATAAAATTGGGCAAAAATCTTTTTGATATTCAAAAAAAGTTGAAAATCGACCTACCCTATTGTGTATATGTTATTAGCATTTGATAGGAATACTTGAAACCATATAACTGTGCAAATTATTTGTATTAAGCATAGATACTTGAAACTATAATTGATTATTAACTTATATACAAAACTATATATTTCTATTTACTAACCACTCCAATTGAGCATGATATGACACAAGGTCAATTTCTTAAGTGGGTGTTTGAATTTGGAGTTTTCCTTCTCCTAAATTCGTTGCCATTATTAGCCCAGTCTGTCCTACATTTTGTCCATAGCTGGAAGATGAGTAGTTGGATTCATATCTTTCCAAGGGTATTAGCGCTATGGGAAATGTAAACTGCCTTATCCAGGATTTGAACTTGGATCAGCAAGTCAATTTCCTACAATGATATGATTGACCATGCACCTATATGAACCATATAACTGCTTGCAAAAACTGACTTCAGCATTAAATAACCCAATAAGGTTTGACATGCTATAAAACCAACCAACCAACCAACCAACCTAATATGTTTATATGCTATGAATACTACTTGTGTGTAAAAGAAATTACAATAAACATGATATAAAGAGACAAAGGAAAGGATAGGGTTAATTTTGGGAAAAAACTTTTTATTAGTTGTTTTTTTGGTTTTTTTTTTTTCTCAAGAATAAGATTCCCTCGAGGCAAAGTATCATGATACGAAAAGAAATCACTTGAAATTGCTGAAAACCATACATTTGTGTACAAATTACTAATGTTACATAGGAATACTTGAAACCATCTAACTGTGAATAAACTGAAGCATAGTCATTTGAAACTGTGATTGTGGAATAAAAAAATGAACAACAGAAAAGATTATCTGATAAAGTGAAATAAAGGAACAATGGACATGGCAGCAGTTGGAAAGGATTAACTGATAAAAGGAAGGAAAGAAATAATGAAGTTAGAGTACAATCTGAAATAATAAAGGGGGAAAAAGTACAATTGGTTTTTATGGCATTTCAACCCATTGGGTTATTTTATGCCAAAGACATCTTATTCTATTAATTCAAAATGGGGATTTCAAAATGTTTTTTTCAAACTCATTTTAAAAAAAAAACTCCTAAAATCTATTTATCTCATAACTGGAACCCTAACAAGTTCTAGCATTCATGCTAGACCAGGGAGATTGTTTTGGGGTCTGAGGTGGATTAATTAATAAAAGGAAGGAAAGAAATAATGGAATTAGAGTACAATCTGAAACAATTATCCAATAAAGGGAAAAAAAGTACAATTGATTGGATTTTACGGCATGTCAACCTTTGGGTTATTTTATGCCAAAGACATTTTATTTTATTAATTCATCAAGGGTTTTCAAATTATTGATAACCGATAAAAGGAAGGAAAGAAATGATGAACTTAGAGTACAATATTGAATCAATTATCCAATAAAGGAAAAGAAAGTACGAATGATTGGTGGGTTGGATTTTATGGCATGTCAACCCTATGGGTTATTTTATGCTGAAGAGATTTTATTCTATTAATTCAAAATGGGATTTAAAATTTTTTTTCAAGCTCAATTTTTTCAAACTCATTGTCTTAAATCTATTTATCCCATAAATGGAACCCTAACAAGTACTAGTGCTAGTGCTAGACCAGGGAGATTGTTTTAGTGTCTGGGGTGGATTAACTGATAAAAGGAAGGAAAGAAATAATGGAATTAGAATATAATCTGAAACAATTATCCAATAAAGGGAAATAAAGTACAATTGGTTGGTTGGTTGGTTGGTTGGATTTTTATGGCATCTCAACCCTTGAGAAGACATTTTATTCTATTTTACTAATCCATAATTATTTATAACTGATAAAAGGAAGGAAAGAAATAATGGAATTAGCGTACAATCTGAAACAATTATCCAATAAAGGGAAAAGAAAGTACAATTGGTTGGATTTTACGGCATGTCAACCCTTTGGGTTATTTTATGCCAAAGATATTTTATCTTATTCATTCTTGATGTGTAATCAAATTTTTTTTTAATGCTAAATATTTTTTAAACTCATTTTTTTAAATCAATTTAGCCCATAGTGGAACCCTAACAGATACTAGCATTAGTGGTTGTTCAGGGAGATTGTTTTTGCATCATAGGTAGATTGCCACACCTATCATCAGCTTCCCACTTTACTATACAGATCCTACCTGTGCCACTCATTATTATAGTTATACTTGATTATTATTAGTTACTTGAAACTTTGAGCAATCAGCTGACAGGGTAGCTCAGTCGATGAATTGCACAGCTTGGATCTGTGCGGTAGGTGTGGCACTCCACCTTAAAAAAGGGGGTGTCCTGGGTATGACGACTAATTGCCTCTAATGGTGGGGCTCCAGTTCTAGAGCTCTGAGGTGATTGGATTACCCCCTCATTGCCATTACTCCCAGGTCCACTATAACCCTAAGTAGTAGTAGTGTATGTTAGTGTCACATCAATTTTTTTTATTTGTTACGTCTTAAATCATATGATTATTGAAAAATTTTCTGATAAGGAGTGCGTGTATTTTCGGAGGCAACCTGTACGATAAAATTATTCGGAAGAACTTTCTATCGATGTGCACACTTTCTCAGTAAATAAATCTTCATATGTATAATCTGCGGTTATTATTTTTTTATGCGTGCGAAGTAAAAAGTCCCTGTGGATAATATACCCAAACATAAATGTTAGCATTTTTTCACCTCATCAAATTTTCAATCAGACATGATGGCTCATAACTGTCATTTTTCGTGGGATTGGTTTACGGAGTGCCGGCAAAATCATCATCATCAGCATCATCATCATCATCATCATCATCAGCATCAGGAGCAGCAGCAGCAGCAGCAGCAGCACAATTATCACCATCATCGTTTCTTTTGAGAATTTTCATTGTTTATCGAAATGAACTTTCTCCGCCTCTCATCAACCCCACCCCCCGCCCCTTGTAAGATTCTTTCTTTCTTTTTTTTTCCTTCTTGTTTTCTTTATGAATCTGTCTCTCTTCTTCCCTTTTTAATTTAGTAGCATTTGCATGTATAGATGTGCTGAATGGTCGTAAAGACTTGCAGCAGCTTTAGATTTTAATACCTATCAAATATATGAGTAATGCAATAGTATGGGGGTTCATCAAAAGTGTTTGTTTTTTTGACAAACCAGAGCTCACAGCTTTGTACAAATTATTTGTATTAGTTAGGAATACTTGAAATCATACAATCATTTGTATTAGATAGAAATACTTGAAATCATAAAACTGTGTGCAAATTATTTGTATTAGTTAGGAATACTTGAAATCATACAATTATTTGTATTAGATAGGAATACTTGAAATCCTAAAACTGTGTGCAAATTATTTGTATTAGTTAGGAATACTTGAAATCATACAATTATTTGTATTAGTTAGGAATATTTGAAATCATAAAACTGTGTGCAAATTATTTGTATTAGTTAGGAATATTTGAAATCATACAATTATTTGTATTAGAGAGGAATACTTGAAATCATACAACTGAGAGAAAATTATTTGTATTAGATAGGAATACTTGAAATCATACAATTATTTGTATTAGTTAGGAATACTTGAAATCATAAAACTGTGTGCAAATTATTTGTATTAGTTAGGAATATTTGAAATCATACAATTATTTGTATTAGATTGGAATACTTGAAATCATACAATTATTTGTATTAGTTAGGAATACTTGAAATCATACAATTATTTGTATTAGATTGAATACTTGAAATCATACAATTATTTGTATTAGATGGAATACTTGAAATCATACAATTATTTGTATTAGATAGGAATACTTGAAATATACAATTATTTGTATTAGTTAGGAATACTTGAAATCATACAATTATTTGTATTAGATAGGAATACTTAAAATCATACAATTATTTGTATTTGTTAGGAATACTTGAAATCATGCAATTATTTGTATTAGAGAGGAATACTTGAAATCATACAATTATTTGTATTAGAGAGGAATACTTGAAATCATACCATTATTTGTATTAGATTGGAATATTTGAAATCATACAATTATTTGTATTAGTTAGGAATACTTGAAATCATACAATTATTTGTATTAGATAGGAATACTTAAAATCATACAATTATTTGTATTTGTTAGGAATACTTGAAATCATGCAATTATTTGTATTAGAGAGAATACTTGAAATCATACAATTATTTGTATTAGATAGGAATACTTGAAATCATACAAGTATTTGTATTAGAGAGGAATACTTGAAATCATACAAGTATTTGTATTAGGTAGGAATACTTGAAATCATACAATTATTTATATTAGGTAGGAATACTTGAAATCATAAAACTGTGTGCAAATTATTTGTATTAGATAGGAATACTTGAAATCATACAATTATTTGTATTAGGAATACTTAAAATCATGCAATTATTTGTATAAGAGAGGAATACTTGAAATCATACAACTGTGTATGAATTATTTGCATTAGATAGGAATACTTGATGTCATATAAACTGTATGCAAAAAAACACTAATGAAACAATGAACTCAATTGTGAGGATCCAGTTCTGAAATCTCGGCAGTATGGAGTACCCCTTCATTACCATCCTAGAAACCTATAAAACAGTAGCTATATCAGCCACCTACATCCCATCTCACAAACTGTTGTGGAGTAGCTAGCACCACTTTAGCACTTTACCAGATGGCCTGGCTCATAGCCTTAAACAATCTATGATTAAAGACTTCAGTAGTGGATTAATAAGCTGATTAATATTCAGACTGATCTTACTGCATTTGACCCTCCTCTATTTCTTGTAAGTTCTCTTGTTAATTGTTTTGTAACTTATTGTACTGTGTTTTTGGATGTATCTGTTAGCACGAGATATTGGTGCTGAATAAATATATTGAGCACTCAATTTCTTCTGTGTATCATTTAACCTTGATGATACAACACAAACCATCCAAGTCAGATGAGCAAGATTTACTGGGTACTGCTAGAGAAGTAAGGACAACCTCATAAGTGACAGACCAGGGATTAAAGCTGAGTACAAATTATTTGCATTTTATAGGAATACTTGATCTCATATAACTCTTTGCAAAACACTCTTATGAAACAACTTCACCGAAAATATAAACCCGGTGGTTAGGCTCCAGTTCTAAAAATCTTGGCAGTGTAAAGTACCCTTTCATTGCAATTTTGAAAACAATTTTTGGCAGAGGTTCAAACCATGGGACCTTGCTTAGTCTATAAATTTAAGTGGTGTATTGTAGCACACCTTATATCAAAATATTCCAACACAGCCTTTGTTTTAGAGGATACCTCTAAAACAAGGGCTGTGTTGGAATATTTTGGTGATATAAGGTGTGATACAATACACCACTTAAATTTATAGACTAAGCAAGGTCCCATGGTTTAAACCTCTGCCAATCAACAGTCCAAATACATGGCTAGTTAACTACTTAATTGCTGATACTGCAAGAAATCCATTGATAATCATTGTCGAAGGACCTGCAAGACTGAGGAGCACCAAGGAACAATCAAAGGATTATTTACCAAGGATCACACTCTGCTTAACACACTGGACAAGCACTCTTGCTTGAAGCCTAAAGGATGGCCACAAAAATCATAACAGGCCACTTATCTCCCATCTCACAAACCCTCCATGAATTTGAATACAGAGGAATAAGACACCTCTCATAGGAATGTCCTTGATATCACGCTAAACTACATCTGGCAGTGAGATTTCAGTTCAGGAGATCTGGGGGGGGGGATACTATTTTTTGCCATTACTCCCAAACCCACCTGGAGTGGTAGTATCTGTTAGCATCCCTTCTATGTATCAAATAGATCTGATTGCAAATTACTTGTATTAGATAGGAATACTTTGTTTATTTAGAAACCTATGTCACATAGACAACACACAACAACATGTTAGACTAATCTGCCATCTTTATTCTAACTGGTAAAACAACAATACACAAAAGTAAGGGACATAACTAGGTATTAACCATAACTAAGATAGATAACTCAGACTTCAACATACTTTATATTATATCTATATCTATATCTATCTATCTATCTATCTATCTATATATATATATATATATATATATAATTTTTTACTTCTAAACTCTACCACTGTAGAAAAAACCCAGATAACTCAGGTTTTCAAAATAAAGGAATTTTTCAAACTGGCATCTGGGGAAAAATTTTTTAAAAAAGAAAAGACCAGCACATCTGTATTTTCTGAAAATAATCATCAGTATCGTATATGTAATAGCCAAAAGAAAAAAACACCGAAGAAACTACACTCTCTAATCAATAGGTATAAAATAACTCCAAACAGGTTGACATGCCACTAAAATTAATCAATCAATCAGCTTTTCCATTTTACCTAACCTCTGACCTTGTAACTCATTCTGTTTTCGAAGCTATCATCTGCCAGAAAGTATTGGAAGGAGGGAGTTCTTTGCAAGGACAAGGGTCGGGGACGGTTGATGGGAGAAGGTCATGTGAACATCCGATGTTGCACCAGCATGCAAACTCAAGTACAGGTAACCTTTAACCTCCTTCCTTTTTTTCCCCAATTGCATCCTAGGAAGTTAAGCATTTGATGCACACTGGGAATGCCTCTCTCCTCTTCTCTCCCCTGGTCACATGACCTTGCTTGGTTCTTTCCTCCTAGGGGTGTCGTTTTTCTCTCTCATGCATGCTGATGATGTGTAAAGTATTCCTTTGGTTTGGTTTCTTTGTTTAATGACATATCAACCTTTATGGGTTATTTAATGCCAAAGCCATCCTTGTAGAAGAACAGTACTTCTTTACTCATAGCTGGAGGGATTAGGTAGTTCTTACCTTTCCCAAGTGTATTTGTCTGAAAAGTGAACATAATAACATGAATGGAGTTCAAACTTGCTTATTAAAATGCTGTGACATTGTAATAAACAAGTTTATGACATCATTTGTGACATGTTGTGCCATCGTAATAAGCAAGTTTTTGACATCGTTTGTGACATGTTGTGATATCATTTGAGACATGTTGTGACATCATAATAATCAAGTTTTTGACATCATTTGTGACATATTGTGATATCATTTGTGACATATTGTGACATAATAAGCAAGATTTTGACATCATTTGTGACATGTTGTGATATCATTTGTCACATATTGTGACATCATAATAAGCAAGTTTTTGACATCATTTGTGACATGTTATGATATCGTTTGTGTCATGTTGTGACATTGTAATAAGCAAGTTTTGGACATCATTTGTGACATGTTGTGATATCATTTGTGACATATTGTGACATCGTAATAAGCAAGTTTTTGACATCATTTGTGACATATTGTGATATCATTTGTGACATATTGTGACATCGTAATAAGCAAGTTTTGGACATCATTTGTGACATGTTGTGATATCATTTGTGACATATTGTGACATCGTAATAAGCAAGTTTGTGACAACGTTTGTGGCATGTTGTGATATTATTTGTGACTTGTTGCGACATTGTAATAAGCAAGTTTGTGATATAATTTGTGACATGTTATGATATCGTTTGTGACATGTTGTGACATCATAATAAGCAAGTTTGTGTCATCATTTGTGACATGTTGTGATATCATTTGTGACATATTGTGACATCATAATAAGCAAGTTTTTGACATCATTTGTGACATGTTATGATATCGTTTGTGTCATATTATGACATCGTAATAAGCAAATTTGTGACATCGTTTGTGACATGTTGTGACAACATTTGTCACATGTTGTAACATTGTAATAAGCAAGTTTGTTCAGCATGCCATGAAGACCCCCTTCATAAATATTCATATTTAATACAAATAATTTATACACAGTGATTCGGTTTCAAGTAACTATTTCTATTTACTGATAATTATTTGTTTGCAAAAACAATTGAATGGTTTCAAGTAACGAATGATAATAATCCTATGTAAACAATTATACCTCCAAGTAACTATTCTTAGTATAATTAATTTGCATACAGATATATGGTATGAAGTATTCATATCTAATATGTTGGTTGGTTGGTTATTATCATGGAAATCTACAATAACCAGTACTTTCAACATGACTTGATTTTAAGCCCGCTTTTTAGTTGGCTGGTTGGTTGGATTTTATAACATGTCAACCATTATTGGGTCATTTTATGCTGAAGCCTTTTTATTTTATTCATTCTTGTTGTGCATTCAATATTTTTTCAAACTCAATTTTTCTTAAAAAACATTTTTAAAACACATTTTTAAAAATCTATTTAACCCATAGATAGGACCCTAACAGGTACTACCATTTTGAGTAAGGATTGACCTGAGAGTAATGGTGATAAAGGGGTACTCCACATTCCCATTCATTACTTTGAAGCATTTTCATGATTTTTTAGTTCTTGGTCTGAAAATTGAAACCGACTGAGACATTTGCTGGATTGAGATTGGACAGTGTGAATAATTTGTAAGAAACAGACAAAAGAGGTGTGCCGCATTAGGAAATCTCCGCTGCAAATCAGAGAAACCGGCGGGAGGAAAAAAAATTCTATGGAATAAATAGATGGATAAATAAATAATATCCATGGAGGGGGAAAAAAAATCAACTGCACCTCCACAAAACCAAAAATAGATGAATAAAAAAAAAATAAAAAAAAGCTAAAAAGAAAAAAAAAACATTCTTTCAAATATGTAACCACTTTTCTCATTTCCGATTCTTTTTTTTTTTTGTTTAATGATAATTACAGGGGTGAAATTATTGCTTTGGTTAAAATGGTAGGGGGTAAGAAATTATCATGGGAAACGAGTTGCAATTTGGATAGATGAAAGATTGTGTTTGTACGAGGAAAGCTTTCAAAAACACAAAAGGAAGATTTTATACAACCTTGTCATTACTGCAACGAAATTGGTTTTGATATTAATTTGCTTTTTGTTTTTTCATTTTGCTTTGCCACCCTCCACACCTTACCCTACTCCCTCGTTTCAAATGAGCTTCTCGGAGAGACTTTGGTATTTATTGATTTTCATAACCATAGATATAGATTTTTGATACGTATGACATTTATATAAGATGATTTCCCTTCTTATCTCACATCAACCCATTTAGGTGAGTTATATCTTTTCTTTCTTTTTTTTTCCCCTCCCCGTTTTAATATCTATTTATTTATCTGATTCTGTGTAAAACTTTTTGATGATCCACTTTGACACCTTTTTTTTTTTTCAAATTTTAATCAAAATAAAAAAAAATCATCCATAATATTTTTTTTTATATAATAACGTCACAGAACGGTTATGGTTACCCTGTAATCACCTCTGCCAGAGATTAATAAGTACTCTTGCACTAAAAAGCAGGCTGCCCTTTTATCTGGGGTTGTAGAACACACCGACTGCACCTCTGCAGAGGGAGAACTCCCCCCACCACCACTGCCAATGGGGCCACCATTTGGCTGTAGGTGGCAACCATGATGCTTAAGAACGGAATCAGGTGGCTAAGTAGCCCATTACATGCAACACTCTACTTTGGCCTTTACTTGGGCGAGATGAGCAATCGGAAAGGCCAGCTTTGATTAATTGGCTAGTCAGGTCAAGCCCTATCACCTATGTGATTGTCCCAACCCTATTGAAAACTCCCCCCCCCCAATGGAGCCACTATTTGACTGTAGGTGGTGAACGATGATGCTTAAGAATGGAATCCAGGTGGCTAAGCAGTCCATAACATGCAATACTTTTGCCCTTACTTGAGCTAGATAGATGATCAGAGAGGTCCACTTTGTTCAATTGGCTAGCCACGTCAAGCCCTACCACCTATATGATTGTCCCAACCCTATTGCCTCTATGGCAACCTCCAAACCCTTTATATCATATAAAAAAAGACAAATTTACTTGAGCAATTGGAAAGGTCAGCTTTGATTAATTGGCTAGTCAGGTCAAGCCCTAGCACCTATGTGATTGTCCCAACCCTATTGAAAACTCCCCCCCAATGGGGCCACTATTTGACTGTAGGTGGTGAATGATGCTTAAGAACAGAATCCAGGTGGCTAAGCAGTCCATAACATGCAACACTTTTGCCCTTACTTGAGCTAGATAGATGATCAGAGAGGTCCATTTTGATCAATTAGCTAGCCACGTTAAGCCCTACCACCTATATGATTGTCCCAACCTTATTGCCTCAATTATGGCAACCTCCAAACCCTTTATATCATATAAAAAAAGACAGAGAGTAACCAAATACAGTCTGTAGCAACTGACAGGACATGATCAAGTGTTTAATATATATGGATAAAAATATCCACACTAAAACCACCAGCCAATCAAAATCCTGTAAATAGACTTAACCATGCCAAATAGTAAAATAGCCCAAGCTGCTATTTAAACCAATTACCAAATCTGGATTTGGAGAAGCAGGGTATATTTGTTTGTTTGTGTAGAATGAACATCATACACACCTTCACTGGAAGGTTGTGACTAGCACCCAGTCAGCAGACAAAAAAAAGACAGAGAGTACTGAATACAGTCTGTAGCAACTGACAGGACATGGTCAAGTGTTTAGTATATATGGATAAAAATATACACACTAAAAACCACGAGCCAATCAAAATTCTGGAAATAGACTTGACCATGTCACATAGTAGAATAGCCCAACCCATATTTAATCCACTTACCAAGTCTGGATTTGGAGAAGCAGATTCAACTTGCAACACAGTTGAATACAGATCAGTCTACACCAATCACTGTCTACAACAATCTACACCAATGTTTTTTTGTTTTGTTTTGTTTGTTTTTTTACATTGTTTCATTTTTTTTTTCATATTTGCATATGTTTTGATTCTTATTTCTACAAAGTTTATTTTGTTTGGATATATTTTTGTTTTTATTGTATATAATTTTGTTTATTCTTTACTTTATTAACAGTTATGGAGGTCTATAATAAATTTATAATTTATATAATACAATTTATGAATTTTATTTGTTTTATTTCATTTATCTATTTTGGTTAGTTTTTTTTTTTTTCATAAAGGCTTTGACAAGAATACAAATTATGTATGTATCAAGTTTTAATAACTTGTGGTTCAATAATTTTTGTTTATTTTACTAAAATTCATTATAAATTTCTATATCTCCTTAATAAATGCATAAATTCATTCTTATTATACATTCATTTATTCATTCATTCATATATACGAGGTTGGCTGAAAAGTTCATAGGCTGACCAAGAATCTCTCATGGAATGTGACCATTTTTGTTTTGTTTGACATTGTTTATATTGTGTATACGAGTAAGATGGGCTAGGCATGCAGGACACTGCAGGAGAAGCAAGGACGAGCTCGTAAGCGATGTATTACTGTGGAAGCCAGCACATGGGCATGCTAATGTGGGCCGCCCAGCCAGGACCTACATTGACCAACTATGTATGGATGCTGGCTGCAATGCAGAGGAGCTCCCAGAGTCGATGAATGATAGGGAAGGTTGGCGAGAGATTGTCATGGATATCCATACAAACTGCGTGACATGATGATGATGATATTGTGTAAGTAAAATGTAAAGTCGTCTGGGGCAAAAGGGGTGCCTAAAGGTCATATGGTCCACTACTTAAAAAAAAAAAAAAAATGCTTCTACA
>CM042147.1:127580534-127585534 GCA_023376005.1 Doryteuthis pealeii
AAAATATATGTACATATATATATATATATATATATATATATATATAAAGAAACAACAGTTTGGTAAAAAATGTGAAAAATCTAAATGGAAAGGTGGATAAATAACACAAACAATTGATTCAATTAATATTTAATTTATGGTAGTGTTTCCTACCATACATCTAAATATTTTTCTCACATTTTCCTCAGAGGCGCGTGGTCTGATGGTTAGAGTTATAGGAAATGGACTCGTCAATGCAAGTTCAATTCCTGGACGAAGCTGTTGGCATTTCACATGACGGCGCTAATACTCTTGAGGAAGGTATGAATCCAATTCTCCCTCCAGCTATGGCTAAATAACAGGGCAAATTGGACCCTTTAACTATGGCTAGGTAACCAGTCTAAGAGAAGGAAAACTCTGAATTCAAACCTGTTAAACTCTGCTTAAGAAATTTACCTTGTGTCACATCCTGCTCATCTGGAGGGTTGGTAAATATATATATGTGTTTTCCTCCACTTTCTATCTGTTTTTTTCTTTTATCTGCTATGATGTATCAATTTGTATTCATTGTCTTCCTCTTTTCTATTTTGACACACAGACGTTTGTTCTCTTTTTCTTCCCTTTCCCCTTTGTCTTTCTTTTGCTTTTCCTTTTCCTTTTTCTTTTTCTTTTCTCCCCCCCACACACACACTTTAATCTTTTCTTCGTTCTCTATAGATTTGTAGATTATTAAATTCATTCTGATGAAGTCTTTTAATGAATAAAGATGGAATACTAATTGAATCAATTGTTTCGGTTGGTTTATCTACCTTTCTATTTATATTTTTCACACACACAGACACACACAGACACACACACACACATACACACATATACACTAATGCACACACACACACACACACACACACACACACACACACACACACACACAGATACAGACACAGACAGACACAGACACAGACACAGGCACACACACATACACACACACAAGCACTAATGCACACACACATACACACACACACACTAATGCACACAGACACAGACACAGATACAGAAACACACACACACACTAATGCACACACACACACACTAACGTGCACACACATACACACACACACACACTCATGCACACACACACACACACATATATGTTTATATATTATGAAAATGGAATGGTGTATATATTTAACTATTGTTAATAACTATAAGAAAGTGTTGAGAAAATATAATGTACTTACAATGAAAGGCCGTTGGAAATGAAGCATCAGAAAAAAATATTTTATATATTTGTGATATATAAATATGATACACAGTGTCCTGGGCAAGACACTACACTGCACCCTGTGGTGAGGTTCCAATTCTGGAGCTCAGAGAAGTGAGGAGTACCCCTTAACTGCCATTGCTCCTAGATCCACATTAACCTGGAGTGGTAGTACCTGTTAGAGTCCCATCTATGGGTTGAATAGATCAAAAAATGAGTTTTAAAAAATGAGTTTTAAAAAAATGAGTTTTGAGTTTTCTTTGGCATAAAATAACCCAACAAGAAATCCAACCAACCAACCAACCAACCAACCAACCAACCAACCAGCCAAAGAAGGAAAAGTTCATAGGCTCAAAAGTACATATGATAACCTGGAGGTAGCCTGCAAATGTCTAACCACACTGTAGAGACATGATATATCAAAACACTGTCTGTGGATGACTATATATATATATATAGGGCCGGGTTAGCTCAGTCGGTAGAGCAAGAAACCACATGGTTCCTAGTTTGATACCGGTCCCCGCCAACTCAGCATATGAGTAGCACAGGGATCTGTGCGGTAAAGTAAGGAGCTGATGATAGGTGTGGCGCTCCACCTCAGATGCCAAAAAACAATCTCCTTGGTTTAGCGCAAGTGAAAAGGGGATAGACTCCCTCGCTGATTGGCTGATACCGACTTTAGGCCACCCCGACAACTTTTTATATATATATATATATATATATATATTATATATATATATATATATATAATATATAAATCAAACTCTCTCATACCATTAATTTTACCCTCCTCTCCCAACCAACCCCCCTCTCCCATCAAACACCTAGCATCTTCCCAGCTTCCTCTAAACTCTTCCCCCTCCCACTTTATATCATGTTATTCTTATTTCATCAATTCTTCCCTAATCTCCCTACCCCCTCAATCCCACTACTAACTCACTTTCTCTTCTAATGAAGTGATTTTTTCAGTGTAAACAAGTGACATGTGCGAAAGTAGCTGCCAGTGGTTTACGGTAGGATCACAGAGGTGGGACAGCTGCTGTGAGCAGCTTAAAATAAGCAAAGAATTAACAATGGACTCCAACATGCTATAGATAATATAACAACAGTATGCTTACCAGGCCTTCTGGCCATGTGTCCAGTGGCTTTGGTCATTATACCAGTAAGATATGTAATATCAGTTTGATCCTAAAAAAATTATCCCCCCCCCCAGGCAGTACCTGCCCCCTCGTCTAAAAGGGGCAGGGATGGGTTTATTGCCCAGTGCCTGAGGCACTTCAAAAGAGGAATGCCAATGGGATTCACATAATTTTTAACACATGAGCTTCGTTTTGTGCATGGTCCCCCACATTAATTAATTAATGTACATATTTTGCTTTGAGTAAAGAGTCACATCTACTGAGGAAGTCCTTCGCATCAGAATTGACAAAATATTTCTCCCCCACTTGGACTTATTTGAGTCATCATTTTTGTTCATTCTTCCTTTTACCTCACCTCATACATATATATATATATATATATATATATATGCTTTGTATAACTTTTTATTTTGCTCCATTATGGCCAATTCTGAATTCCAGCTTATTTTAGGATCTCCTGTCTTTTATGTCTTTTTAAGATCCGCTCTCTTTTTACAAAATTAAACAAATTTCTCGCATATATTTATCATTACACTTAATGTCTTGTTTCCTTCTTCACAGAGTTCTTCAGTTTTTTTATCACTTCTTTTTATTCCCCCCCTCCTCTCCACCTCCTCCTCTTTGTAATTCCTTCTCGGAGACGCTGCCTTAAGTTTATAATTATTTTCTTTTATTTCAACGGATTCTGTTTGCTTTGTATATTATTTTCAAACAATTTATTCTATGCTTAATTGTGGTACTTGCTTTGTTATTTTGTTCAATATTGTTCTTATTTTCTTAAAAACATAAAAGTTGTGTCTTTATTTTTCATTTCCTTTCATGTTTGTTTTAGGCTTCAGTCTCATGTTTATCTATTTATTTACTTCTTTTTTTTTTTCAAAAAGTTTGGTTTCATCTTGTTGCACATTTCTGGATTCATGTTTACATGTGTTCAAATCTGATCTTATTCAATTGATTTAGTCATATATATCACAGGATGATCATATCTATCTATCTATCTATCTATCTATCTATCTATCTATCATCTATCTCAGTATGTTCATATATATCTATATCTATTTCTATTTCTATTCATTCTCAATATATTTTATCTAGCTATCTCTAGCTATCTTTGTATCTATCAATATTTCTATCTATCTATCTCAATATAATCATCTCTCTCTCTCTCTCTCTCTCTATATATATATATATATATATATATACATATTTATATATATATGTGTGTGTTTATATATGATATATTCCTCATATCATACTATCTATCTATCTATCTATCTATCTATCTATCTATCTATCTATCTATCATTTTATTTCCTTTACAATTTATCTATCCATCATCTTAGTCTATTACTATCTATCTATCTATCTATCTATCTATCTATTTATCTATCTATCTATCTATTTATCTATCTATCTATTTATCTATCTATATTCTTATCTATCTAAATATGTTCTTATCTATCTCTCCTAATGTTTTACCTATCTATCTATCTATCTATCTATGTATCTATCTATCCCCCTGTCTATATCAGTATACTCATATCTATCCATCTATCTATTTATCTATCTATCTATGTATCTATCTATCATATCAGTATACTCATATCTATCCATCTATCTATCTATCTATCTATGTATCTATCTATCCCTCTGTCTATATCAGTATACTCATATCTATCCATCTATCTATTTATCTCTATCTATGTATCTATCTATCCCTCTGTCTATATCAGTATACTCATATCTATCCATCTATATGTATCTATCTATATCTATCTATCTATATATATATCTATCTATCTATCTTGTCTATCCTGTCTGTCTATCTGTCTACCTATCTTATGTCATTATTTATGATTATTTTATCACTCCTATTTTTCTCCCTTATTTCCTTTTCTATTTTCCCCCAACAACTTTCATTTTTTTATATCTTTTTTCCCCCTTCACAATTTACACTTTCATGTTTCATTTTATTTCATTGCGCAACTGAATATTTTATTTTATTGATCTCGTTTTTTTGCTTTTGTTCTTTACATTATTCTTTCAAAGATTTTATTTTGTTTTAATTTGCTTTTAAGTTTGTTTTTTTTTTTAAATTTTTTTTTTATATTACTTTTTTCTCCTTTCAAGCTTTTCCAATCCCCCCCCCCCGAGCCAATAAAATGGCAGCTGTGATAATATTGCCTTTTCATGTGTTTACCTTACATTATCCAATTGAAGCAACTTGATTCAGAAATTATATGGAAGCCTTTCTTGAAAAATAAAACAAAAAAAAAAAAAAAAAAGAGGAAAGAAAAAATCAAGAAAAATCTTGAAACAAACAGGAGGATGTTTATTCACACTTCTGAAGGTAAGTAAAGAAGAAAAAAGAAAGAAAGAACATACATATATATATATATATATATATATATTATATATATATATATATACAAACACACGCACATATATATATATATATTATACATACAGTACACACATAATAATATGTATATGTATATATACACATATATAATATGTATATATATATACACACACATATTATATATATGTATATATATATATATATATATATATATACATACACACATATAATATGTATATGTATATATACACAATATAAT
>CM042147.1:127588034-127600075 GCA_023376005.1 Doryteuthis pealeii
ATAGATAGATACATACATAGATAGATACGAACAGAGTTAGATAGATAGGTAGATAGATAGATACATACATACAGAAATAGAGAGATAGTTAGATAAGCAAATAGATAGGCAGATAGATACGAGGGTGGGCTGTAAAGTTCATATGATATTGATGACTTTTTTTTATCAATAGGTTCCAATCACAGCAACATTGATGAAAAAAGTGTGTGAACCACAAGAAGGACTATGTTGAAAAATAAACCTCATTTGGTCGACGAATTAACTTTTCAGCTGATCCTTATATAAACAGGTTAGATAAATAGATACAAACATATTGATATAGCTAGCTAGGTAGATAGATGGATATAAACAGTCGGTATCAGCCATACAATGAGGGTGTCTATCCCCTTTTCAGTTGTGCAAGACCAAGGAGATAGTTTTTGGCGTCTGAGATGGAGCGCCACACCTATCATCAGCTCCTCACTTTACCGCACAGATCCCTGTGCTACTTATACACTGAGTGGGTGAGGGCTGGTATCGAACCTGGAACCTTATCCCAGCAAGAAGACCAGACCTAGTGTTAATAAACAAAAAAGAAAGAACTTGTCAACTGGTGGATTTTGCAGTGCCAGTAGATCACAGGGTGAAGCTAAAGGAAAATGAAAAAATGGACAAATATCTGGACCTTGCTAGAGAACTGAAAAAGTTATGGAATATGAAAGTGAAAGTGATACCAATTGTAGTTGGTGCACTTGGAACAGTCCCAAAAGGATTGGAAAAGGGTATGGAATGTTTGGAAATCAGAGGAATGATTGAAACCATTCAGAACACTGAACTGCTGCAATCTGCCAGAATATTCAGAAGAGTCCTGGAGACCTGAGGAGACTTGCTGTCACTCAGACTCCAGTGAAAGACCATCAGCTAATGCTGATGTGAAAACTCAAAAGGAGTTAATATAAAATATTTTTTATCTAAACTAGCAAGAATATGAGTCCTTAGGGTGTAAATATTTAAGTTTTAATGCAATGAAATATATTAAATTAGAAAGACTAATGAAATTAAATAAGAACACATAAAATTTGAACATTAAACCAGTGATTCCCAAACTATACATCACAATATAGAGTTGAGTGAAAAATGTATACACATAAAAAAAAAAGAATTCTTATTTAACAAAAATAGAAATTAAACTTTTATTTTCCACTAACAAGAATATTTAAGTTTTAATGCAATGAAATATATTAAATTAGAAAGACTAACGAAATTAAATAAGAACACATAAAAAGATTACACTTATTTTAATTATATCTTAATTGCTGAGGTCCCGGTTTTGATTTCTTTTGGAAGGAAGTTGTTAGTATACATCGCTGATGAGACTTAATAAAGTCGAAACAGTCTGTATGATGTTCTACACACCGAGCGATCCTTTGCCGGGATTACACTCGTCAAGTTCATTTTCTATAAAAAAAAGGATCGAATGCGATACATGCATTGTAATTGCCTTCAAGCAAAAATATAATATATACTTTATTCAACAATGCATCTAAAAAAACACACATCCAAAAATCTTATATCTTAATTGCTTTCTATATAAAATCATTCATAGTTTTTAATTTGTGTCATGCAGTTAATTTATTTAATGCTGTTCGGCTTGATATGGAGTTGGTAAAGATGAGGATTCTTTGGGGTGTTTGCTGGAGGTTATGATGCCTAAGGTAGTGTATATAGACATTTTATTTGTAAGGAATTTCATAAGTGATTGTTTTCATGGATGGCTGTACATCCTGTCCGGTCTCTATCTTTGGATCAATCAGTGTAAATTGGTAGGTGTTTAGGGTATGTATTTTTCATGATATTCTTTGCAGGTGTTTTTGGTTTAGAGTATTTACTTAATCTTAATATGATTTTTGGTTGAGAGAGTTTTAAATATGTTTTCAATGTACATTTCTTCCATTGGTAAGTGTTTATGGGTGCAAATCGTAAGTTCTCTAATGCCAGTACTAATGTATGGTTGCACCATGGATAATTAGTCCACACTTAGACTACATGCACCACTTGGACTCTAGAATGATGCATGGACAAAAGCTTGATGAAAACTACACAAGGGTGCTGCGTGTTGTCTTGAATGTAAGTTTTGCTGGTTGGCCTACACTGATGGATCCATGTATAGGAGTCCATAGAAAATAATTGCTTATGTGTTCCTCCTTACTTCTACAGAAATGCCCAGCATGTCTTATTTTGATGATTTCTAAGATTGGAGGTGTAGCGATTGTCTGCCCCTATTTGGTCTGGAAGAGTTATCTTCCCTTGTTTTCAGGTTTTGACTGCCAGAAGTGCTGACTATTTAATCAGGGAAGCGCCAAGTTTGAACTCCTTTTTTTCCTGGAACAGCAAGCAGGAAACATAGGTTAGACATTTACGTCTATTCATTTTATATGGGTGGCTTCACCACCCAGATTGTCATAAGTAAGTAACATTCCTTCATGGACTCTTCATCACTTCTACAGGACACAGTCCTACTTTCTTTATACTTCTATATTGTACCTTGTCTCTTATATGTGTTCATTATATCTACTTTGTATACCGTGTATTTTGTATATGTATTCCTGTTAAATGTATTCCTATGTGCACATGTATTAAAGTCCGTTTGTTACACTTCACTGTTTCTTTGTCGGAATATTTCTGGTACTTATATGTACCCACGTTGGGAGGCCACCTAAGCTTTCCAACCAACTATAATACTCTTTAAACCCAACTGAGGTAAGTGGCTGTATAGCTGCAATTTTGTAGGGTACTGCTTCCAGGGTTTGTTTGAAACAGCATCCAACACCCCAGTACTTATGTACTTCTTTACTTGAAACATGGATTTCTTGCATAGACCACTTCCAGTTCCAATCAGATAATGTGCTGCCAGATAAAAGCTGATTTGGCATTCAAAATTCCTCATATTCTTACATATTCCAATCCCTGTACTCATGTGTATCTTTTCTTGAGTCATTATTTTGTTTTCAATGAAAGTTTTTGATGGTTGGCCAATATTGGTGTGCCCATGTGTAGTAGTTCATAGGAGAAAGTCACTTATGCATTCATCCTTACTCTTTCAGAAGTACCCAGCATGTTTTGCTCATCTTACTCGGGTGTTCTTTTTTTAGATGGGCTGTAAGTGGCTGTAGAGCAGACTAATCTATGAATTCCTCCCAAATATTAAAAAGTTGGCCAGAAAACTTGAAAAAATCACAAATAAAATTGTTAAACAGGATATGTGTCTTTTGTTTAATATATATATATGTTTAATATATATATATGTTTAATATATATATATATATATATATATATATATATATATATTTCTATACTTATATATAGACACACATATATATATAATTTTACATGTGTAAACATAGTTATAATATAATTTTTTACATTTATAATTTTACATGTGTAAAAATAGTTATAATATAAATATTTAGTAATCTGAGCCAAGTACTTCACAAATCCAAATGGGCAGAATGACACAGAGAATCTACAATGCTAGCAGTGACTAACTACTTAGAGAAATGAAATATAAATAAATGAATTTATAATGAAATGCATGGAGAAAAGCTTGATGAAAACAACTTAAAGGATGCTGTGTGTTGTTTTGAATGAACACTAGTGTCCCCTTGTGTAGTAGTCCATAGAAGAATGTCATTTATGCATTCATCCTTACTCCTCCAGAATTACCCAGCATGTTTTGTTCACCTTACTTGGATGTTTTTTCTAGATGGGCTGTAAGTGGCTGTAGAGCAGATATCTTGTAGGGTACTGCTTCCAGGTTTTGTTCAAAACAGCACACATCGTTCTTGTGTTTCTTTTCTTGTGTCATCATTTTGTTTTCGATGAAAGTTTTTGCTGGTTGGTGTGCCCATGTGTAGTAGTTCATAGGAGAAAGTCACTTATGCATTCATCTTTACTCCTCCAGAAGTACCCAGCATGTTTTACTCATCTTACTTGGATGTTTTTTTTTAGATGGGCAGTAAGTGGTCATACGGCTGCTGTTTTTTCGAGTGCTACTTCTAGGGTTTGTTCAAAACAGCATGCAGCATCCTTGTTTCTAGTATTTCTTTACATGAATGATGGGTTTCTTGGATAGACCAGTTCCCTGTACTCATGTGTTTCTTTTCTTGAGTCATCATTTTGTTTTCAATGAAAGTTTTTGATGGTTGGCCAATATTGGTGTGCCCATGTATAGTAGTCCATAGGAGAAGGTCACTTATGAGCTCATCATTATTTCCCCAGAAGAGCCCAGCTTGTCTTACTTGGGTGGTTTGTGAGATGGGAAGTAGCTGGACAGCTGCTATCTTGTGGGGTGCTGCTTCCAGGATTTGTTCAAAGCAGCATCCAGCATCCTTGTTTCTTGTATTTCTTTATTTGAATGATGGGTTTCTTGGATAGACCACTTCCGTCTCCAATCAGATAATGTGCTGTCAGATTTGGCACTCAAAATTCCTCATATTCTTACATATTCCAATCCCTGCACTAATATGCATTTTTGTGTGTTTCCATGGGAGGCAAGGTAACACAAAACAATTAGGCTTTGGGCAGCCAAATATAGGTAATTTATGAGGAAGTGCATCCCAGTCTCCTGCCTCATAAATTGCTACCTGGTGACTATTAAAATAACGACCCCAACTATGGTGTTACTTGAAAGAAAACAACCAACTTAGGGCGTTAAATGTATTTTTTTTTTTTGGGGGGGGGCTTCTCTTTTTTGGCGTAATTCTTATTTATTTATAGAAATTTGTTGTAATTCTTGTTTAGATATGAACATGGATATCTATCTATCTATCTAAATTTGTTCATTTTTTACTTTGTTTATATCTATCTATCCTCCCATCTATCTATCTATCTGTCTAGTCATCTTCCTATATATCTGTCTCCATTTATTCATATCTATCTAGATCATTTTGTTTGTTTATCTATCTATCTATCCATCGTCATATCTATCTATCCATCTTCATATCTCTCTATCTATCCATCCATCGTCATATCTGTCTGTCTATCTATCTCAATTTGTTCATATTTATCTATATTACTTTGTTTCTATCTATCTACCTTGATCATCTCTTTATTATCTATTCTTTTTTAATGTCTTGTTTTTAATTTAAATAAGAATTACGACAAAAAAAAGCACCCCCCCCAAAAAAAAATACATTTACTTGTCAAAAATATCTATCCATCTCAGTCTATTCAAAACTATCTAAACAAAAAATACGACAAATTTCTATAAATAAACAAGAATTACGACAAATTAGGATATTATATTTATCTATCTATCTCCATTTGTTCATATCTATATTATTTTGTTTGTTTATCTATCTATCTATCTCAGTCTATTCCAAACTATATATCCATCTCCATATCTAAACAGGAATTAAGACAAATTATGATAAATAAACAAGAATTACTACAAATTACGATAAATAAACAAGAATTATGACAAATTATGATAAATAAATAAATAAGAATTACGACAAAAAAGAGAAGCCTCCCCCCCCGCTAAAATACATTTAACGCCCTAAGTTGGTTGTTTTCTTTCAAGTAACACCATAGCTGGGGTCGTTATTTTAATAGTCACCGGGTAGCAATTTATGAGGCAAAAGACCGGGACGCACTTCTTCATAAATTACCCAAATATCCAGCAGTGGCTCTTCACTGTGTATCCTCCTTGGGGCATTGATATTAACCTCTACTCTTGCATTCATATGATTGTACAGGTGGAAAATACCATTGAGCAATAGATCATTCCATGCTGAGGACTTTGAATATTTTATCAGAATATCTAAAATCTTCTATATTCATATACTGTACCCAGGTGAAAATCACCATCATCCTTCAGGGTATAGCAGTTTTATTAACCAACTGGGATAGATAGATAGATAGATAGATAGATATGAAAATAGATATGAGTAGTCTCACATACATATATAGATGTGAACAGATAGATAGATAGATAGATAGATAGATAGATGTGAACAGATATACATGGAGATACCCACATAGACTAGGAATTGGAAATCAGAGGAAAAATCGAGGCCACGCAGAAGACAACAGCATTGTTAAAATCGGCTAGAATAGAATAGAATTCTGGGAGACCTGAGGATATTAGTTGTCACTCAGCCTCCACTGAAAGACCACCAGCTAAAGCAGGTAGGAAAAAACCCTCAAGACATGAAATAATAATAATAATAATAATAATAATAATATAATATGGACACTTCAAACGACAAATCAAGAGTTTGCACATGAAAAGACTTGGACATGGTTAAGAAAAGGAAACCTCAAAAGAGAAACTGAATCACTAATAATTGCTGCTCAAAATAACTGAGGAGACTTGTTGTCACTCAGACTCCAGTGAAAGACCATCAGCTAACACTGATGTGAAAAACTCAAAAGGAATGGAAATAATAATAATAATAATAATAATAATAATAATAATAATAATAATAATAATAATAATTGCTGCACAAAATAATGCCATAAGGACAAACTACATCAAAGTAAAAATTGATAAGACTCAACAAGATAGTAAACGTAGACTATGCGGTAATAGAGTTGAGACTCTAAACCAAGTACTCTGCGAATGTAGCAAACTAGCACAATGGGAGTACAAATCTAGACATGACTGGGTTGGGAAGGTGATCCACTGGGAATTATGCAAAAAATTAAATTTTGACCATACAACAAAATGGTATATGCATAAACCAGAATCTGTTCTTGAGAACGAAATGCATAAAATTCTCTGGGACTTTGAAATAAAAACGGATCACCTTATCCCAGCAAGAAGACCAGACCTAGTTTTGATAAACAAAAAAGAAAGAACTTGTAAACTAGTGGATTTTGCAGTTCCAGCAGATCACAGGGTGAAGCTAAAGGAAAATGAAAAAATGGACAAATATCTAGACCTTGCCAGAGAACTAAAAAAGTTATGGAATATGAAAGTCAACATGATACCAATTGTAATTGGTGCACTTGGAACGGTCCCAAAAGGATTGGAAAAGTGTTTGGGAAAGTTTGGAAATCAGAGGAAGGATTGATACCATCCAGAACACTGCACTGCTGCAATCTGCCAGAATACCCAGAAAAGTCCTGGAGACCTGAGGAGACTTGCTGTCACTCAGACTCCAGTGAAAGACCATTAGCTAATGCTGATGTGAAAACTCAAAAGGAGTAAATAATAATAATAGCATAATATATCTTTAATAACCTGATGAATGAACCTTTGAATGTCAGATATGCAATCAAATTTAATTAAGTTAATTAAATAAGTAGAAAGTAATGTAATTATTCTTTAGACATTGTTGAATATTGATCCAGTTAATAATTGTTGAGTATCAATCTTTAAATTTTTGTTTATTTCTTTTGATGATTTCAATGAGATCCATTTTAGCAAAACAAAAGCCATCAGCTGGATTAACTGGAAATAATAGAAATGATTAATTTATTTAATACACTAGTTACATAACATTTTTTGTGGGGGTGGTGGTTGTGCAGGTTACCCTGGTTTTTTTAAGTTGTATGAGGGTGGTTCTAAAAGTAAGTCGTCCGAGTGGCCAATGTCGGTGTCAGCCAAACAGCGTGGGAGTCTATCCTCTTTTCAATAGTGCTAGACCAAGGAGATTGTTTTAGCATTTGAGGTGAAGCGCCACACCTACCACCAGCTCCTCACTTTATTGCACAGATCTCTGTGCTACTCATACGCTGAGTTGGTGAGAGCCGGTACTGAACCTGGAACCTTGTGGTTCCTAGTTGAACGCTCTACCGACTGAGCTAAACCGGTTCTAAAGTAATGCCTCTTATTTTATTATGTTAGCTAATAATGACAGAAGCAGATATCAGTGGTATTGCACTAGAGGTTGAACCTTCTTGCCAATAACCCATACATTTTTTTGCCTCTTTATAAATTGCATTTGAGTGGCAGTCTAGCAAAATGGCATCTGACCTGAAAGTGCATATGTTGCATAGCTCTTATGTTTAACTTCTTATACTCATAAAAGAATTAAAGATGAAAAAGATTTATTTGATTTTCTTTTGATAAAAAATAGGAAAGATAAGGGGTTTTTTTTTAATAAAATAATTGAAAGAATTTAAACTTCTGGATGTCATCAAGTTCGATAAAACTTTCTGCGAATACTGATTTGTTTTAAATTTACAAATAAATAAATCATTAAAAAAAACAAACATAAACTCTAGTGAATACCTAAAGTTAACTTTTATAAGAGGGAAAAAGAAAAGTGCTTGGTCATTCGGTTTAGAGAAAATAAAATAAAAAGTTGTTACACCTTTTCTTCTATTCTTAAATTTGTTAATAGTTTATCATCCAGTGTTTTTTCACTGGTTTTGCGACATCTACGACCGCAAAAGTTTTAAAGAATTAACAAAATATAAGTTTTTACTTTGCTATAGTAGGAAGTAGCACCTTTTTTTTTCGTACAGGTATCATTTAATTCTAAACTTAAGGACCAAACAATTAACAATAACAAAATGAAACTAGTACCTCTTTGAAATTTTTCTAGATATGTCACAAGATTTTTTTTTTTTTGCAGGAATATTCTTTTCTTTTTTTTTTTCAGGAATATTCTTTTTTTTTTCTACAGGAATATTCTTTTTTCTTTTTTTTCAGGAATATTCTTTTTGTTTTTTTTTTCTACAGGAATATTCTTTTTTTTTTTTTTACAGAAATATTCTTTTTTTTTTTCTACAGGAAAATTCTTTTTTTTTCTCAGAAATATTCTTTTTTTTTTTTTTTTCAGGAATTTCTTTTTTTTTTTTCTAAAGGAATATTCTTTTTCTTTTTTTTCAGGAATATTCTTTTTGGGTTTTTTTCTACAGGAATATTCTTTTTTTTTTTTTTATAGGAATATTCTTTTTTTTTTTTGCAGGAATATTCTTTTTTTTTTTTCTTTTAACAAAATAGAATCATTCTTTCAGTGAACAATGTTCTTTTTGCTAATCTTAGCAATTTATTTGAAGTGGACGACTACATCTCTGCATCCAACCCCAAGAAACAAATACGCCTAACGACACTATTTTATTTACATGAAGTCGGTAAAGAGATACAGTCGTACACATCAGGGCACAATGCCCAAAGTTTTGTTTTTGGGGGGAACGCGGTACAAAACTGTTCATGCAGGACATCTTGAAGTTCTATCTTAGCTAGTCTCATTCGCCGACCGATCCACACCAATAATACAGTCATCCATCGCCTTCCACTGCTGCTTCCACCAAAATTCTTCTGGCTCTCTGTGAATGAAACCCTACTTAAATCCATATGGGAAAAAACCCCAGTAAAATACACATTAAATCCAAATTATTATTTATAATGATCCTTAGTACTGAGAGTTGGAAGATAGTTAACCAGAAGATATTTATATCCTATTGAATACTAAAGAGTTAACAGTTTTATTTTATAAAATGATGTTGGTCAGGTTCAGTTAGTTATGTGAGCTGTGTTCAAAAAGTATCAAGACGTAAAGCTGTATTTATCAAGACAGAAATAAACAATGAATGGAACATTCATTTTATTCAAGACAGACATGAATGAGATGTTTATTTTTTCAAAATAATCCCTTGCCATTGAACAGACTTAATCCAGTGAATTTTCCATTGGTCAAAGTACCTCTGAAACTCCTCTTTTGGTATGGTGGGAATCCATGCTGTCATATTTTTTGAGGTCCCCCACTTCAAATCTTATCAATTATAAGAATTAAATGTGGTTATAACCATTTCTCATAATACATTAGGAGGCTTTGAGAAGTCTCTAACATAGGGGAACATATACAAAGAGGTAATTATGAACTTTAGTTTAGTAAATTAGGGTGTCCCAGAAAAAACAGAACCCACAAATTTTGTAATAAAACTGTTAATTTTAAATAGGAGGGTTTAGGGTTAGGGTCAGGGTTGGGGTTTAGGGTTAGGGTTGGCATTTAGGTTTTAGGGTTAGTTTAATGGGAAAATAAATAAATAATTTGGGTTCTGTTTTTTCTGGGTCACACTGTACAGGATGACTCAGAAAAAAACAGAACCCAAACCCTAACCTTAACCCTAACCCTAACCTTAATACTGACACTAATGCCAACCCTAACCCTAAACACCCCTAGTTAAAATTAACAGTTTTATTACAAATTTGTGGGTTCTGTTTTTTTCTGAGTCACCGATATATAGGGTGACGCAGAACAGAACCCAAATTATTTA
The DNA here is from genome assembly GCA_023376005.1 of Doryteuthis pealeii. NCBI lineage: Eukaryota > Metazoa > Mollusca > Cephalopoda > Myopsida > Loliginidae > Doryteuthis > Doryteuthis pealeii. Next base: position 127,598,247 of record CM042147.1, read on the forward strand.
TTTATTTTCCCATTAAACTAACCCTAAACCCCAACCCCAACCCTAACCCTAAACCCTAACCCTAACCCTAAAACCCCTAGTTAAAATTAACAGTTTTATTACAAAATTTGTGGGTTCTGTTTTTTCTGGGACAAACTAATTTACTAAACAAAAGTTCATAATTACCTACAAAGAAATCCAACAAAAAGGTATATAAGAAAATACAGACTTTATTGTCTGAGCACATGTAACATAAAATACAGATACACAACAGTTAGGACAAATGTCCTAAAGAAAGAAAGAGTTTTTGTAGAGCTAATCTTGAGGCTACCAACTGGAGAATAGAAGAGTCACTTACTGTATAGGAGCCTCGTGGTTAGGATCTAGAAAGGACTATGTACATACATAGGTACAAGCCTATAGTTAGGGGGTAAGGCTCCCCCTCCCAAGCCTTGATATACAGACAACTTGTCTAGTGCATCTTTGTGGATGCCAGATGAAAGAGAGTGAGTTCTTCCCAGGCTATGTTTAAATTGCTAGGTAGTATGCCCTCTATTGGCAAATCCTGGCAGTAAGGGAAGATAACCCTTTTCCACTATCAACCTCATCTCACAAAGGTAGACAATCGCTACACCTTAGTGAGAGAGGGTGTTGTTGCACTTGCACAATCTTGTGTTTGGCCTAAAATATGTAATAAAAAAGTATTGAAATTGTCTTTATAAACATGTTTTTCAAATTGGCACTGACTTATCTCAATTATTGAATAGATATCTAGGAAGGTGTCCTATCATGGTGTAATAGCAATCTAGTCTCGCAAATCCATTACTACTGAAATGCGAGTTTGATCCTCATTGGATGCCCCATACTTGTAACCTTGTGTCAAATCCTATCTGTCGGATATTTTTTTTTTTTTTTTCTTGACATATAGGTATTATCTTTTTATTATATAAGTTCCTCAGCTATTTATTATAGGCATTTAAAAATAATAATCCTGTTTCAACATAATTTCCTTTGTATTAAAAAAGATTATTCTTTTTTAATTTTAAATATTCTTTTTGTTGCTAATATTGTGTATGGCCTCTATGTATATTGGAATGATATTTATTTATGAACAAGGTAGAAAGCGATGAAAAGCAAAGATTTCAAAATGCTAAACGCATTCTATCTATCTATCTATCTACCTATCTATCTATCTATCTATCTCAGTTTGTTCATATCAATCAATCAATCAATCAGTCAATCAATCAATCTATCTATTTCATTCCATATCTATCTATCTATCTATCTATCTATTTCAGTCAATACCTATCTATCCATCTACCAATTTCATTCAATATCTATCTATCTATTTATTTATTTCATTATCTATCTATCTATCTATCTATCTATCATTTGAATTTTTAGATTTTTTGAATGCTTTTTGATCATACCTTGTATTGCTAATTTAACACAAAATACAAAAAGTGACAATAAAAATGTTCTAAAAAGTACCTTAATCTCTTAACACACACACACACACACACACACATTTATCCATCTCTCTCTCTATATATATATATATATATATGAAGATAGGATGGATGTACTAGAATCCGACAGTATGAGGTAGATAAAAGGATAGTGAACAAGAAATGATAACTCAAAACAAATCTAAGAGTTGAAATATTTCGTCCGATTTATACAGACATCATCAGTCAAATGATTTTTATTGAAAGATTATTGAGGATTTAAAAAAAAAAAAATCCTTCCCCCTGCTCTTTCCACTAACTGACCCAGTGACCTAAGATCACTCAAATCTCCCCTCCTCTTATCTTCCCCTGACATCAAACACAGCCAGAACTTTTTTTACC
>CM042147.1:127600175-127602675 GCA_023376005.1 Doryteuthis pealeii
GCCACTTACATCCGCCGTCACTGTACCGCCCGTCACAGAACAAAAGCATCGACAATAAAGATGAGAGCAACGATGCTGGGCTACTGGTTCTTGGAGTAGAGGCAGAATTTAGGATGGTGTAGGATTGCATAAGTAAGCTCAGCTTCGCGCCTAATGAACTCCTACATGCAGATGTTCGGGCCGACACCAACCGAGACAACAATCTGATCCTTTTGTCGCAGTTTGGCAAGACTAAAATGATGGACGTTGGGAACGCATATAGAAGACGGCACCAGAGGATCAGATATTGGTAGTGGTATTCTGTTTTGAACAGATGAAAATCGATGCTGGAAAACAGTACCACTATCCCATACATGGAACGCAAGCTCGTTAGTTGGCCGGACGTTACGTGGTAGTAAGCGCTTCATCACGACTGAATTGAAGACCATAAGCAGAACTCAGAGCTGCTCCTCAGACAGTAAGTTATTGAAGGCAAAGTACGAAGCTATTGCTGGCGTAGTGGACGGTCGCTCATGATAGGATAGAGTAAGGAGTGAGCGAACATGCATAAGTGACTTTCTCACACTATGGACTACGTTACACAATGGAGTCGACGTGCGACGTAGTCTCAATGTATTGTCAATCACCAAATCGCTCAGTCGACGAGGACAAGATCAGATTCATTTGCTAATGAACCGTAAAATAAGGACTCGCCAAGGGGAGAACAGAGTCAACGACTCAATTATAGTGAGATAGCAGGAATTCGGATGATAGTTGATTATAAAGAATATTGAGGAATTTTGAATGCCAAAATCAGCTTTTATCTGGCAGCACATTATCTGATTGGAACCGGAAGTGGTCCTATGCAAGAAATCCATGTTTCAAGTAAAGAAGTACATAAGTATGGGGTGTTGGATGCTGTTTCGAACAAACCCTGGAAGCAGTACCCTACAAAATTGGCAGCTATAGCAGCCACTTACCTTCTGTTGGGTTTAAAGGGTATGTTATAGTTGGGTTGGATAAGCTTAGGTGGCCTCCAACGTGGGTACATATAAGTACCAAAGAATATTCCGACAAAGAAGCAGTGAAGTGTAACAAACGGACTTTAATACATGTGCACATAGGAATACACATTTAACAGGAATACATATACAAAATACACGGTATACAAAGTAGATATAATGAACACATATAAGAGACAAGGGTACAATATATAGAAGTATAAAGAAAGTAGGACTGTGTCCTGTAGAAGTGATGAAGAGTCCATGAAGGAATTGTTACTTACTTATGACAATCTGGGTGGTGAAGCCACCCATATAAAATGAATAGACGTAAATGTCTAACCTATGTTTCCTGCTTGCTGTTCCAGGAAAAAAAGGAGTTCAAACTTGGCGCTTCCCTGATTAAATAGTCAGCACTTCTGGCAGTCAAAACCTGAAAACAAGGGAAGATAACTCTTCCAGACCAAATAGGGGCAGACAATCGCTACACCTCCAATCTTAGAAATCATCAAAATAAGACATGCTGGGCATTTCTGGAGAAGTAAGGAGGAACACATAAGCAATTTATTTTCTATGGACTCCTATACATGGATCCATCAGTGTAGGCCCAACCAGCAAAACTTACATTCAAGACAACACGCAGCACCCTTGTGTAGTTTATCAAGCTTTTGTCCATGCATCTTTCTAGAGTCCAAGTGGTGCATGTAGTGTAAGTGTGGACTAATTATCCATGGTGCAACCATACATTAGTACTGGCATTAGAGAACTTACGATTTGCACCCATAAAACACTTACCAATGGAAGAAATGTACATTGAAAACATATTTAAAACTCTCTCAACCAAAAATCATATTAAGATTAAGTAAATACTCTAAACCAAAAACACCTGCAAAGAATATCATGAAAAAATACATACCCTAAACACCTACCAATTTACACTGATTGATCCAAAGATGGAGACCGGACAGGATGTACAGCCATCCATGAAAACAATCACTTATGAAATTTCCTTACAAATAAAATGTCTATATACACTACCTTAGGCATCATAACCTCCAGCAAAACCCCAAAGAATCCTCATCTTTACCAACTCCATATCAAGCCTAACAAGCATTAAAAAATTAACTGCATGACACAAATTAAAAACTATGAATGATTTTATATAGAAAGCAATTAAGATATAAGATTTTTGGATGTGTGTTTTTTTAGAAGCATTGTTTGAACAAAGTAAATATATTATATTTTTGCTTGAAGGCAATTACAATGCATGTAATCACATAAAATTTTGATACTTTTTTTTTATAGAAAAGTCTCATCAGCGATGTATACTAACAACTTCCTTCCAACAGAAATCGAAACCCGGGACCTCAGCAATTAGATATAATTAAAATAAGTGTAATCTTTTTATATGTGTTCTTATTTAATTTCGTTAGTCTTTCTAATTTAATCTATTTCATTGCATTAAAACTAAAATAGGGCAAAATATTCTTGTTAGTGGAAAATAAAAGTTTAATTTCTAT
>CM042147.1:127607675-127623063 GCA_023376005.1 Doryteuthis pealeii
GACTGAAGATAGATAGATAGATAGATATGAACAGACTGAGATAGACAGATAGATAGATATATAGATAGATAGTTGTGAACAGGCTGAGATAGATAGATAGATAGATAGATAGATAGATATAGATAAATAGATAGATAGAAAGATAGATAGATATAGATAGATAGATATGAACAGACTGAGATAGATAGATAGATAGATAGATAGATAGATATAAACAGACTGAGATAGATAGATAGATAGATAGATAGATAGATATAGATAAATAGATAGATAAAAAGATAGATAGATATAAATAGACTGAGATAGATAGATAGATAGATAGATAGATAGATAGATAGATAGATATAAACAGACTGAGATAGACAGATAGATAGATATGAACAGACTGAGATAGACAGATAGATAGATAGATATAAAGATAGATATGAACAGGCTGAGATAGATAGATAGATAGATATAGATAGATAGATATGAACAGACTGAGATAGACAGATAGATAGATAGATAGATAGATAGATAGATATATAAACAGACTGAGATAGATAGAGAGATAGATAGATAGATATGAACAGACTGAGATAGATAGATAGATAGATAGATAGATATAAACAGACTGAGATAGATAGATAGATATAGATAAATAGATAGATATAAAGATAGATAGATATGAATAGACTGAGATAGATAGATAGATAGATATATAAACAGACTGAGATAGATAGATAGATAGATAGATAGATAGATATGAACAGACTGAGATAGACAGATAACTAGATAGCTAGCTAGCTAGATAGATAGATATGAAGACTGAGATAGATAGATAGATAGATAGATAGATATAAACAGACTAAGATAGATAGATAGATAGATAGATAGATATAAACAGACTAAGATAGATAGATAGATACATAGATAGATACGAACAGAGTTAGATAGATAGGTAGATAGATAGATACATACATACAGAAATATATAGATAGTTAGATAAGCAAATAGATAGGCAGATAGAAACAAGGGTGGTCTGTAAAGTTCATATGATATTGATGACTTTTTTTATCAATAGGTTCCAAGCACAGCAACATTGATGAAAAAAGTGTGTGAACCACAAGAAGGACTATGTTGAAAAATAAACCTCATTTGGTCGACGAATTAACTTTTCAGCTGATCCTCATATAAACAGGTTAGATAAATAGATACAAACATATTGATATAGCTAGCTAGGTAGATAGATGGATATAAACAGTCGGTATCAGCCATACAATGAGGGAGTCTATCCCCTTTTCAGTTGTGCAAGACCAAGGAGATAGTTTTTGGCGTCTGAGATGGAGCGCCACACCTATCATCAGCTCCTCACTTTACCGCACAGATCCCAGTGCTACTTATACACTGAGTGGGTGAGGGCTGGTATCGAACCTGGAATCTTATCCTAGCAAGAAGACCAGACCTAGTGTTGATAAACAAAAAAGAAAGAACTTGTCAACTGGTGGATTTTGCAGTGCCAGTAGATCACAGGGTGAAGCTAAAGGAAAATGAAAAAATGGACAAATATCTGGACCTTGCTAGAGAACTGAAAAAGTTATGGAATATGAAAGTGAAAGTGATACCAATTGTAGCTGGTGCACTTGGAACAGTCCCAAAAGGATTGGAAAAGGGTCTGAAAAGTTTGGAAATCAGAGGAAGGATTGAAACCATTCAGGACACTGCACTGCTGCAATCTGCCAGAATACTCAGAAGAGTCCTGGAGACCTGAGGACTTGCTGTCACTCAGACTCCAGTGAAAGACCATCAGTTAATGCTGATGTGAAAACTCAAAAGGAGCAAATAACAATAATAGTTAATATTAAACATTTTTTTATCTAAACTAGCAAGAATATGAGCCCTTAGGGTGTAAGTATTTAAGTTTTAATGCAATGAAATAGATTAAATTAGAAAGACTAATGAAATTAAATAAGAAAACATAAAATTTGAACATTAAACCAGTGATTCCCAAACTATACATCACAAAATAGAGTTGAGTGAAAAATGTATACACATAAAAAAAGAATTCTTATTGCAGCAGAGCATTTAACAAAAATAGAAATTAAACTTTTATTTTCCACTAACAAGAATATTTGCCCTATTTAAGTTTTAATGCAATGAAATAGATTAAATTAGAAAGACTAACGAAATTAAATAAGAACACATATAAAAAGATTACACTTATTTTAATTATATCTTAATTGCTGAGGTCCCGGTTTCGATTTCTGTTGGAAGGAAGTTGTTAGTATACATCGCTGATGAGACTTTTCTATAAAAAAAAGTATCAAATTTTATGTGATACATGCATTGTAATTGCCTTCAAGCAAAAATATAATATATACTTTGTTCAACAATGCTTCTAAAAAAACACACATCCAAAAATCTTATATCTTAATTGCTTTCTATATAAAATCATTCATAGTTTTTAATTTGTGTCATGCAGTTAATTTATTTAATGCTGTTAGGCTTGATATGGAGTTGGTAAAGATGAGGATTCTTTGGGGTGTTTGCTGGAGGTTATGATGCCTAAGGTAGTGTATATAGACATTTTATTTGTAAGGAATTTCATAAGTGATTGTTTTCATGGATGGCTGTACATCCTGTCCGGTCTCCATCTTTGGATCAATCAGTGTAAATTGGTAGGTGTTTAGGGTATGTATTTTTCATGATATTCTTTGCAGGTGTTTTTGGTTTAGAGTATTTACTTAATCTTAATATGATTTTTGGTTGAGAGAGTTTTAAATATGTTTTCAATGTACATTTCTTCCATTGGTAAGTGTTTATGGGTGCAAATCGTAAGTTCTCTAATGCCAGTACTAATGTATGGTTGCACCATGGATAATTAGTCCACACTTACACTACATGCACCACTTGGACTCTAGAAAGATGCATGGACAAAAGCTTGATAAAACTACACAAGGGTGCTGCGTGTTGTCTTGAATGTAAGTTTTGCTGGTTGGCCTACACTGATGGATCCATGTATAGGAGTCCATAGAAAATAATTGCTTATGTGTTCCTCCTTACTTCTCCAGAAATGCCCAGCATGTCTTATTTTGATGATTTCTAAGATTGAGGTGTAGCGATTGTCTGCCCCTATTTGGTCTGGAAGAGTTATCTTCCTTGTTTTCAGGTTTTGACTGCCAGAAGTGCTGACTATTTAATCAGGGAAGCGCCAAGTTTGAACTCCTTTTTTTCCTGGAACAGCAAGCAGGAAACATAGGTTAGACATTTACGTCTATTCATTTTATATGGGTGGCTTCACCACCCAGATTGTCATAAGTAAGTAACATTCCTTCATGGACTCTTCATCACTTCTACAGGACACAGTCCTACTTTCTTTATACTTCTATATTGTACCTTGTCTCTTATATGTGTTCATTATATCTACTTTGTATACCGTGTATTTTGTATATGTATTCCTGTTAAATGTATTCCTATGTGCACATGTATTAAAGTCCGTTTGTTACACTTCACTGCTTCTTTGTCGGAATATTTCTGGTACTTATATGTACCCACGTTGGGAGGCCACCTAAGCTTTCCAACCAACTATAATACCCTTTAAACCCAACAGAGGTAAGTGGCTGTATAGCTGCAATTTTGTAGGGTACTGCTTCCAGGGTTTGTTCGAAACAGCATCCAACACCCCAGTACTTATGTACTTCTTTACTTGAAACATGGATTTCTTGCATAGACCACTTCCGGTTCCAATCAGATAATGTGCTGCCAGATAAAAGCTGATTTGGCATTCAAAATTCCTCATATTCTTACATATTCCAATCCCTGTACTCATGTGTATCTTTTCTTGAGTCCTTATTTTGTTTTCAATGAAAGTTTTTGATGGTTGGTTAATATTGGTGTGCCCATGTGTAGTAGTCCATAGGAGAAGGTCACTTATGCATTCATCCTTACTCTTCTAGAAGTACCCAGCATGTTTTGCTCATCTTACTTGGATGTTTTTTTTTTAGATGAGCTGTAAGTGGCCATAGAGCTGCTATTTTGTAGGGTACTGTTTCCAGGTTTTTTTCAAAACAGCACACATCGTCCTTGTGTTTCTTTTCTTCAGTCATCATTTTGTTTTCAATGAAAGTTTTTGCTGGTTGGTGTGCCCATGTGTAGGAGTTCATAGGCGGAAGTTACTTATGCAATCATCCTTATTCTTCCAGAATTACCCAGCATGTTTTGCTCATCTTATTTGGATGTTTTTTTGAGATGGGCAGTAAGTGGCCATACGGCTGCTGTTTTTTCGAGTGCTACTTCTAGGGTTTGTTCAAAACAGCATGCAGCATCCTTGTTTCTAGTATTTCTTTACATGAATGATGGGTTTCTTGGATAGACCAGTTCCCTGTACTCATGTGTTTCTTTTCTTGAGTCATCATTTTGTTTTCAATGAAAGTTTTTGATGGTTGGCCAATATTGGTGTGCCCATGTGTAGTAGTCCATAGGAGAAGGTCACTTATGAGCTCATCATTATTTCTCCAGAAGAGCCCAGCTTGTCTTACTTGGGTGGTTTGTGAGATGGGAAGTAAGTAGCTGGACAGCTGCTATCTTGTGGGGTGCTGCTTCCAGGATTTGTTCAAAGCAGCATCCAGCATCCTTGTTTCTTGTATTTCTTTATTTGAATGATGGGTTTCTTGGATAGACCAGTTCCGTCTCCAATCAGATAATGTGCTGTCAGATTTGGCATTCAAAATTCCTCATATTCTTACATATTCCAATCCCTGCACTAATATGCATTTTTGTGTGTTTCCATGGGAGGCAAGGTAACACAAAACAATTAGGCTTTGGGCAGCCAAATATAGGTAATTTATGAGGAAGTGCATCCCAGTCTCCTGCCTCATAAATTGCTACCTGGTGACTATTAAAATAACGACCCCAACTATGGTGTTACTTGAAAGAAAACAACCAACTTAGGGCGTTAAATGTATTTTTTTGGGGGGGGGGGCTTCTCTTTTTGACGTAATTCTTATTTATTTATAGAAATTTGTTGTAATTCTTGTTTAGATATGAACATGGATATCTATCTATCTATCTAAATTTGTTCATTTTTTACTTTGTATCTATCCTCCCATCTATCTATCTATCTGTCTAGTCATCTTCCTATATATCTGTCTCCATTTATTCATATCTATCTAGATCATTTTGTTTGTTTATCTATCTATCTATCTATCCATCGTCATATCTGTCTATCCATCTTCATATCTCTCTATCTATCCATCCATCGTCATATCTGTCTGTCTATCTCAATTTGTTCATATTTATCTATATTACTTTGTTTCTATCTATCTACCTTGATCATCTCTTTATTATCTATTCTTTTTTAATGTCTTGTTTTTAATTTAAATAAGATTACGACAAAAAAAGCACCCCCCCCAAAAAAAAAACATTTACTTGTCAAAAATATCTATCCATCTCAGTCTATTTCAAAACTATCTAAACAAAAAAATGACAAAATTTCTATAAATAAACAAGAATTACGACAAATTAGGATATTATATTTATCTATCTATCTCCATTTTTCATATCTATCTATATTATTTTGTTTGTTTATCTATCTATCTATCTCAGTCTATTCCAAACTATATATCCATCTTCATATCTAAACAGGAATTAAGACAAATTATGATAAATAAACAAGAATTACTACAAATTACGATAAATAAACAAGAATTATGACAAATTACGGTAAATAAATAAATAAGAATTACGACAAAAAAGAGAAGGCCCCCCCCCACTAAAATACATTTAACGCCCTAAGTTGGTTGTTTTCTTTCAAGTAACTTCCATAGCTGGGGTCGTTATTTTAATAGTCACCGGGTAGCAATTTTTGAGGCAGAAGACCGGGACGCACTTCCTCATAAATTACCCAAAAATCCAGCAGTGGCTCTTCACTGTGTATCCTCCTTGGGGCATTGATATTAACCTCTACTCTTGCATTCAAATGATTGTACAGGTGGAAAATACCATTGAGCAATAGATCATTCCATGCTGAGACTTGAATATTTATCAGAATATCTAAAATCTTCTATATGCATATACTGTACCCAGGTGAAAATCACCATCATCCTTCAGGGTATAGCAGTTTTATTAACCAACTGGGATAGATAGATAGATAGATAGATAGATAGATATGAACATAGATATGAGTAGTCTCACATACATATATAGATGTGAACAGACAGATAGATAGATAAATAGATAGATGTGAACAGTTTTACACGTACATACCCAGATAAATAGATAGATAGATAGATAGACAGAAAAACAGATATGAACAACCTTATATAGGATATGAACAGACTATATATATATATATATATATATATATATATATATATATATAGAGAGAGAGAGAGAGAGAGAGAGAGAGAGAGAGAGATTGATAGATATGAAAGATATACTGTACCCAGGTGAAAATCACCATCATCCTTCAGGGTATAGCAGTTTTATTAATCAACTGAGATAGATAGATAGATAGGTAGATAGATAGATAGATAGATATGAACATAGATATGAGTAGTCTTACATACATATATAGATGTGAACAGATAGATAAATAGATGTGAACAGTTTTACACGTACATACCCAGATAGATAGATAGATATATAGATAGACAGAAAAACAGATATGAACAACCTTATATTTGATATGAACAGACTATATATATATATATATATAATATATATATATATATATATTATATATAAGAGAGAGAGAGAGAGAGAGAGAGATTGATAGATATGAACAGATATACTGTACCCAGGTGAAATTCACCATCATCCTTCAGGGTATAGCAGTTTTATTAACCAACTGGGATAGATAGATAGATAGATAGATAGATAGATATGAAAATAGATATGAGTAGTCTCACATACACATATAGATGTGAACAGATAGATAGATAGATAGATAGATGTGAACAGATATACATGGATATCCCCACATAACTAGGAATTTGGAAAATCAGAGGAAAAATCGAGACCATGCAGAAGACAAAGCATTGTTAAGATCGGCTAAAATAGAATAGAATTCTGGGAGACCAGAGGATATTAGTTGTCACTCGGCCTCACTGAAAACCACCAGCTAAAGCAGGTAGGAAAAAACCCTCAAAGACATGAAATAATAATATAATAATATAATAATAATAATAATGGACACTTCAAACGACAAATCAAGAGTTGCACATGAAAAGACTTGGACATGGTTAAGAAAAGGAAACCTCAAAAGAGAAACTGAATCACTAATATTGCTGCTCAAATAACTGAGGAGACTTGTTGTCACTCAGACCCAGTGAAGACCATCAGCTAACACTGATGTAAAAACTCAAAAAGAATGTAAATAATAAATAATATAATAATAATAATAATAATAATAAAATAATTACTGCACAAAATAATGCCATAAGGACAAACTACATCAAAGTAAAAATTGATAAGACTCAGCAAGATAGTAAATGTAGACTATGCGGTAATAGAGATAAGACTGTAAACCATGTACTCTGCGAATGTAGCAAACTAGCAGAACAGGAGTACAAATCTAGACACGACTGGGTTGGGAAGGTGATCCACTGGGAATTATGCAAAAAATTAAACTTTGACCATACAACAAAATGGTATATGCATAAACCAGAATCTGTTCTTGAGAACGAAACGCATAAAATTCTCTGGGACTTTGAAATAAAAACGGATCACCTTATCCCAGCAAGAAGACCAGACCTAGTGTTGATAAACAAAAAAGAAAGAACTTTGTAAACTAGTGGATTTTGCAGTTCCAGCAGATCACAGGGTGAAGCTAAAGGAAAATGAAAAATGGACAAATATCTAGACCTTGCCAGAGAACTAAAAAAGTTTATAAAATATGAAAGTCAACGTGATACCAATTGTAATTGGTGCACTTGAACGGTCCCAAAAGGATTGGAAAAGTGTTTGGGAAAGTTTGGAAATCAGAGGAAGGATTGATACCATCCAGAACACTGCACTCCTGCAATCTGCCAGAATACCCAGAAAGTCCTGGAGACCTGAGGAGACTTGCTGTCACTCAGACTCCAGTGAAAGACCATTAGCTAATGCTGATGTGAAAACTCAAAAGAGTAAATAATAATAATAGCATAATATATCTTTAATAACCTGATGAATGAACCTTTGAATGTCAGATATGCAATCAAATTTAATTAAGTTAATTAAATAAGTAGAAAGTAATGTAATTATTTCTTTACATTGTTGAATATTGATCCAGTTAATAATTGTTGAGTATCAATCTTTAAATTTTTGTTTATTTCTTTTGATGATTTCAATGAGATCCATTTTAGCAAAACAAAAGCCATCAGCTGGATTAACTGGAAATAATAGAAATGATTAATTTATTTAATACACTAGTTACATAACATTTTTTTGTGGGGTGGTGGTTGTGTGCAGGTTACCCTGGTTTTTTTTAAGTTGTATGAGGGTGGTTCTAAAAGTAAGTCGTCCGAGTGGCCTAATGTCGGTATTTAGCCAAACAGCGTGGAGTCTATCCTCTTTTCAATAGTGCTAGACCAAGGAGATTGTTTTAGCATTTGAGGTAAGCGCCACACCTACCACCAGCTCCTCACTTTATTGCACAGATCTCTGTGCTACTCATACGCTGAGTTGGTGAGAGCCGGTACTGAACCTGGAACCTTGTGGTTCCTAGTTGGACGCTCTACCAACTGAGCTAAACCGATTCTGAAAGTAATGCTTCCTATTTTATTATGTTAGCTAATAATGTCAGAAGCAGATATCAGTGGTATTGCAGTAGAGGTTGAACCTTCTTGCCAATAACCCATACATTTTTTTGCCTCTTTATAAATTGCATTTGAGTGGCAGTCTAGCAAAATGGCATCTGACCTGAAAGTGCATATGTTGCATAGCTCTTATGTTTAACTTCTTATACTCATAAAAGAATTAAAGATGAAAAAGATTTATTTGTTGTTCTTTTGATAAAAAATAGGAAAAATAAGGGTTTTTTTTTAATAAGATAATTGAAAGAATTTAAACTTCTGGATGTCATCAAGTTCAATAAAACTTTCTGCGAATACTGATTTGTTTTAAATTTACAATAATAAATTGTTTAATTAAATCAATAAAAAAAAAAAACATTAACTGTAGTGAATACCTAAAGTTAACTTTTATAAGAGAGAAAAAGAAAAGTGCTTGGTCATTCGGTTTAGAGAAAATAAAATAAAAAGTTGTTGTTCCACCTTTTCTTCTATTCTTAAATTTGTTAATAGTTTGTCATCACCATCCAGTGTTTTTACACTAGTTTTGCGACATCTACGACTGCAAAAGTTATAACGAATTAACAAAATATAAGTTTTTACTTTGCTATAGTAGGAAGTAGCACCTTTTTTTTTGTACAGGTATCATTTATTTCTAAACTTAAGGACCAAACAATTAACAATAACAAAATGAAACTAGTACCTCTTTGAAATTTTCTAGATATGTCACAAGATTTTTTTTTTTGCAGGAATATTCTTTCTTTTTTTTTTTACAGGAATATTCTTTTTTTTTTTTTTTTCAGGAAATATTCTTTTTTTTCTACAGGAATTTTTTTTTTCTACAGAAATATTCTTTTTTTTTCTACAGGAATATTCCTTTTTTTATTCTATAAGGAATATTCTTTTTTTTATTCTACAGGAAAATCTTCTTTTTTTTCTACAGAATATTCTTTTTTTTTCTACAGAAATATTCTTTTTTTTTCTACAGGAATATTCTTTTTTTTTTTTCTACAGGAATATTCTTATTTTTATTCTACAGGAATATTTTTTTTTCTACAGGAATATTCTTGTTTTTTTTTTTACAGGAATATTCTTTTTTTTTTTTTGCAGGAATATTCTTTTTTTTCTTTCTTTTAAAAAATAGAATCATTCTTTCAGTGAACAATGTTCTCTTTGCTAATCTTAGCAATTTATTTGAAGTGGACGACTGCATCTCTGCATCCAACCAAGAAACAAATACGCCTAACAACACACTATTTTATTTACATGAAGTCGGTACAGAGATATAGTCGTACACATCTGGGCACAATGCCCGAAGTTTTTGTTTTGGGGGGAACGGGGTACAAAACTGTTCATGCAGGACATCTTGAAGTTCTATCTTAGCAAGTCTCATTCGCCAACCGATCCACACCAATAATACAGTCGTCCATCGCCTTCCACTGCTGCTTCCACCAAAATTCTTCTGGCACTCTGTGAATGAAACCCTACTTAAATCCATATGGGAAAAAACCCCAGTAAAATACACATTAAATCCAAATTATTATTTATAATGATCCTTAGTACTGAGAGTTGGAAGATAGTTAACCAGAAAATATTTATATCCTACTGAATACAAAAGAGTTAACAGTTTTATTTAATAAAATGATGTTGGTCAGGTTCAGTTAGTTACATGAGCTGCGTTCAAAAAGTATCAAGATGTAAAGCTGTATTTATCAAGACAGAAATAAATAATGAATGGAACATTAATTTTATTCAAGACAGACATGAATGAGATGTTTATTTTTTCAAAATAATCCCTTGCCATTGAACAGACTTAATCCAGTGAATTTTCCATTGGTTAAAGTACCTCTGAAACTCCTCTTTTGGTATGGTGGGAATCCATGCTGTCATATTTTTTGATGTCCCCCACTTCAAATCTTACCAATTATAAGAATTAAATGTGGTTATAACCATTTCTCATAATACATTAGGAGGCTTTGAGAAGTCTCTAACATAGGGGAACATATACAAAGAGGTAATTATGAACTTTAGTTTAGTAAATTAGGGTGCCCCAGAAAAAAACAGAACCCACAAATTTTGTAATAAAACTGTTAATTTTAAATAGGGGTGTTTAGGGTTAGAGTTAGGGTTGGGGTTTAGGGTTAGGGTTGGGGTTTAGGGTTAGGGTTGGGGTTTAGGTTTTAGAGTTAGTTTAATGGGAAAATAAATAGATAATTTGAGTTCTGTTTTTTCTGGGTCACACTGTACAGGATGACTCAGAAAAAACAGAACCCAAACCCTAACCTTAACCCTAACCCTAACCTCAATACTGACCCTAATGCCAACCCTAACCCTAAACCCTCCTAGTTAAAATTAACAGTTTTATTACAAAATTTGTGGGTTCTGTTTTTTTCTGGGTCACCGGTATACAGGGTGACCCAGAAAAACAGAACCCAAATTATTTATTTATTTTCCCATTAAACTAACCCTAAACCCCAACCCGAACCCTAACCCTAAAACCCCCTAGTTAAAATTAACAGTTTTATTACAAAATTTGTGGGTTCTGTTTTTTCTGGGATAAACTAATTTACTAAACAAAAGTTCATAATTACCTACAAAGAAATCCAACAAAGAGGTATATAAGAAAATACAGACTCTATTGTCTGAGCACATGTAACATAAAATACAGATACACAACAGTTAGGACAAATGTCCTAAAGAAAGAAAGAAAGAGTTTTTGTAGAGCTAATCTTGAGGTTACCAACTGGAGAATAGAAGAATCACTTACTGTATAGGAGCCACGTGGTTAGGATCTAGAAAGGACTACGTACATACATAGGTACAAGCCTATAGTTAGGGGGTAAGGCTCCCCCTCCCAAGCCTTGATAGACAGACTTGTCTAGTGCATCTTTGTGGATGTCAGATGAAAGAGAGTGAGTTCTTCCCAGACTATGTTTAAATTGCTAGGTAGTATGCCCTCTATTGGCAAATCCTGGCAGTAAGGGAAGATAACCCTTTTCCACTATCAACCTCATCTCACAAAGGTAGACAATCGCTACACCTTAGTGAGTAGTGGGTGTTGTTGCACTTGCACAATCTTGTGTTTGGCCCAAAATATGTAATAAAAAAGTATTGAAATTGTCTTTATAAACATGTTTTTCAAATTGGTACTGACTTATCTCAATTATTGTATAGATATCTAGGAAGGTGTCTTATCATGGTGTAATAGCAATCTAGTCTCGCAAATCTGTTACTACGGAAATGCGAGTTTGATCCTCGTTGGATGCCCCATACTTGTAACCTTGTGTCAAATCCTATCTGTCGGATATATATTTTTTATTTTTTTCTTGACATATAGGTATTATCTTTTTATTATATAAGTTCCTCAGCTATTTATTATAGGCATTTAAAAATAATAATCCCGTTTCAACATAATTTCCTTTGTATTAAAAAAGATTATTCTTTTTTAATTTTAAATATTCTTTTTGTTGCTAATATTGTGTACGGCCTCTATGTATATTGGAATGATATTTATTTATGAACAAGGTAGAAAGCGATGAAAAGCAAAGATTTCAAAATGCTAAACGCATTCTATCTATCTATCTATCTATCTACCTATCTATCTATCTATCTCAGTTTGTTCATATTAATCAATCAATCAGTCAATCAATCAATCTATCTATTTCATTCCATATCTATCTATCTATCTATCTATTTCAGTCAATACTTATCTATCCATCTACCAATTTCATTCAATGTCTATCTATCTATTTATTTATTTCATTATCTATATATCTATCTTATTTTATTTTAGATTTTTTGAATGCTTTTTGATCACACCTTGTATTGCTAATTTAACACAAAATACAAAAAGCGACAATAAAAATGTTCTAAAAAGTACCTTAATCTCTTAACACACAACACACACACACACACACACACACACACATTTATCCATCTCTCTCTCTCTCTCTCTATCTCTATAATAATATATATATATATAATATGAAGATAGGATGGATGTAGTAGAATCCGTCAGTATGAGGTAGGTAAAAGGATAGTGAACAAGAAATGATAACTCAAAACAAATCTAAATCCGATTTATACAGACATCATCAGTCAAATGATTTTTATTGAAAGATTATTGAGGATTAAAAAAAAAAAAATCCTCCCCCTGCTCTTTCCACTAACTGACCCAGTGACCTAAGATCACTCAACTCTCCCCTCCTCCTTATCTTTCCCTGACATCAACACACAGAACTTTACCTCCCTCCCTTAACCTACCGCTGTGCCCATCTACTCCCAACCTCTCTCTATTTCCTGTAAACTACCCTCACTTCATTCATGTCTGCCCCGATCCTCCCTCCCTTCACTTCCGCTACTAACTCACCCTCCCTCACCAAATCACTTGTACTTGCACGTAATTTTGCTTTCAATAAAAATCAATTGACTGATGATGTCTGTATAAATCGACGAAAATATTTCAACTCTAGATTTGTTTTGAGTAATCATTTCTTGTTCACTATCCCTTTACTACCTCAATATATATATATATATATTAATATATATATATATATTAATAAATAAGTAATCCACAGAGCCACTGTTTCAAGGTTTCACCTCTCATCAGTATGGTATTATCTTTAACGCTACCCTGGCGGGTTTGAGACTGAATGAATTCGTCCGCCAAGTCTCTTACCCATGCGGCCCAAGCTAGTGGCTGTCAAATACTAGGAGATGTTTAATTGATACATTTCTAAGTGGAAAGAATTCCCTAGAGTCCTCTAACTTTGTAAACAAAGTGAGGTTAGCTACACTCCAGCACAGTGAATTTTACAATTAAATCCCTATTTAGAAAACTCAACTCAAGTGGAAGTATATATATTATAATATATATATATATATATATAGAAATATAATTATTTTAAGAAAAAAGAAACACATGATGTTATAACCACTGACAGAAATCTGTACGACCTTTCATCAAAATATTGTCAAGAGCGAAATGTTGTAGATGGAGAGACGGTGTGAAGTAAACTGTTACAACAAATGGTACAACGAACGTTCTTGTTCAGAGACGGAAATTTTTTTTTTAGATTTTGACAATGCATATTCCATTTAAAAAAAAATAGAATAAAAATAAAATAAATTTTTATTTTTATTTATTTTTTCTTTAAATCAGAAGCATTATAATCCCCAAGAAAATAAAAGAGTTTGATGTAAAGTATGTATAAACATGTATCAAATAAGTATGAAAAAGTTCAAGATCCCAGCCACTGTAGACCACGTTAAGTCTCCGGAAAGATGTAGATACCAGTATTTTTTGTTTTTTCAAGTCATATGAAAAAGTGAATGGAAATGAAATCTCTGAAAGTATGAATAATATTTTTTAGAAAAAACAAACAACATGATGTTATAGTTCGCTGACAGAAATCTGTTTCGAGCTTTTATTAAACGGTCCTCACAGGAGCGAAAATTTGTCGATGGAGAGACGGTATTTGTACCACTGTTGTTTGTAATGGTTTACTCACACCGTTTTTCTCCATCATAAACATTTCACTCTTGAATGCAGACTGTTTTAAATAAAGGTTGAAAACGATTTCTGTCCAAGCGGTTAATAGCATCATGTGTTGTTTTAACTAAAAAATATTATTCATACTGTCGGATTCATTTCATTCACTTTTCATATATAATATATATATATATGTATATATATATAATAAAAGTGCTGTATGTGTGTGTTTGTGTGTAGAGGTGCATAAGCAGTTGAACGACTCTCCACCATCCCACCACACGCTCCATACTTGCACAAGCAATTTCTATCTATACGTATCTATCCTCTCTATCTATCAATTATCTGTATATACATACAAGGTCTGTCATAAAAATATCTAGATTGAAGCTGTATTTACTAAGATCAGAAAATGAACAACCAATGGAAACATTAATTTTTTTTTTCAAGAATATAAGGTGTTGTCATAAAGTGCTGAGTTTGAAGCTGTATTCACCAAGAATAGAAAGAAGAATAAATGAAACATATTTTTTTTGCAGAATACAAGATGTGTCAAAAGTACAAAAGTCTTGATACTTTTTTTTGACACGCCTTGGTAATATATATATCTAAGTTAGAGTAGTGGTGGACATGAAAGTCATGTGCTTGGTAAATTACAGTTTTTCTGATCTATGCGATTTCAAATGCACAGTGCAGAACTGTTTGTTACCAAAGTGCCTGTTGTCTTTCGTCATGCTAACACTAACTTAAATATACAGGCTCTGTCAATGATATTGACATACTGCTTATAAATAATCGCATACTATATTATCAGTATTAATATAATATCTATATATATATATATAATAATTATATATATATATATAATATATATATATATAGAGAGATGAGGAGAGAGAGCATATATATTTGCCTCTGTGTGTGTGGTGTGTGTGTGTATGTGTGTTATGTGTGTGTGGAGGTGCTAACAGTTTGAATGCTAACTTTTATGTATTGCTTCAATAATTGTCTACAAGAAGGTAGATTTAAATATATCTGTATTTTTGTCTTTGTTAATAAATAATTTTGGATATGAATCTACAATGTCGGCTAAGACAAACGCTTTCAGAAAAAAGATAAGAACATGAAGAAAACAGAAAAACAAGAA
>CM042147.1:127628163-127635663 GCA_023376005.1 Doryteuthis pealeii
ATATATTTTGGAGGATATGTGCTTAATTGAAGTCATACCTAATTTTTGAAAATTAATTAGTTAATAATTAATGAATTTAGGCGGGCATATATGTTCAAATGTAAGGCTAAACAAATCGAGAAAATATCAATCCCTGAATGTACATTTCGACCTTTCTAACTAATTAATTTTCAAAAATTAGGTATGGTTTCAATTAAGCACATATCCTCCAAAAATTGTCGGCTATAAAGAAAATTTGGAGCAGATCAAGAAAAGAACAAAGTTCAATAGAATCCACAACTTATTTTTGTCTGAGAAGAGTTTTAAAAAAGTTTACCCCTCAATTTCCATAAGAAAAGCTAAATAAATCAATGATATATTACAAAATTAATTTAAAAAGATGATTTACAAATAAAACAAATTCATAAAGGATAAAACAATAAAAAGCAAATAAAAAATACAAACAAAAAGATGATAAAAATAAACTACTGAAAAACAAAAATATATCAAGAGAAAAATAAAAAAAGTTTGGTTAAATCGAACTTAACAGACCTAAATTCCACCATCAGATGTCACCCCGCCAAAAGAAAAAAAATACCAAAGATCAGGGATTTAACCGAATTTAATGAAATTTTCAGTGTTGATATATTAATGAATAAAATATATAATGCACCAGTTATTTTATTTAACATTTTTTCAGGTCAGTTAACTTTGAACCACATATCTTTGAGAATCTGTGTTATGCCTCAAAGATATGTGGTTCAAAGTTAACTGACCTGAAAAAAGGTAAAAGTTTTTAAATAAAATAACTGGTACATTATATTTTTTATTCATTAATATATCAACACTGAAAATTGCATTAAATGACATATGATGGTGGAATTTAGGTCTGTTAAGCTCGATTTAACCAAAAGTTTGTACAACGACCAAGCACACATTCTTTTATTAAATTGGTAGAGATCAGGGAAAAACCAAAGTTCAATAGAATCCCCACCCGATTTTCATCTGAGACAGGGGTTAAAAAATTTTTTTACCCCTCATTTTCTATGAGAAAAGCTAAATAAAAATATAATAAGGGTGTAAATTAAAAAGATATATTAATTAAATAAATAATTAAAAAACAAAACAAATTAATACAGGATAAAACATAATAAGAAGTAAATAAAATAAAAATAAAATAAAAGAGAAGAATAATAAAAATAAACAACTTAAAAACAATATATATATATATATATATAAGAATAAAAGATGATAAAACAAATATATAGAAAATAATTTTTTTTATCAATCTATACCACAAAAAAAACGCCCTCTGGGCAGTGTAAAAATTATTTTTTGAAAGATATTGTCTGAGGGAGTAGTACAAAAGTTCTCAGCACCATGTTAAAAACATCTTAGAAGTGTCTTTGTGGTTTCCTCAGTTTTTTTTTTATTGCTAGTGCATGCATACTCCTTGAGAATTGTATATGGAAAAATTATAATTTTGTGAAGATTTTTTGACTGAATCATGTTTCTCTGTATATCAATAATCTTCTGTAGATTTCACATGGTTAGCACTTTTCAGCCACCAAAAATTTAAAGATAGAACTCTGTTCAAGCCTGGAGCATCCTGTTTGATTTTCCACCATTTTGAATAGCCTTAAAACAAATATTTTCGTGAGATTAGAATTATCATTAAGTCAATTCTCATTGGTTGTATATAAAAGCAAAAATGGAACATCATAGCAAATTTTTTTATAAGAGCAATACAAATTTTCTAAGAGAATAAAGCAATTTCCAGTTCAACTTACAACTGAATGTCATTTTTTTTAATCATCCAAATTCTTAATACAAAAGAAATAACTATGAAGTGCTAATTAGAATCCTTCACCAAAAAAGTGTTAAACATTTTTTATACTAATGCAGATTTGAGATGCTAAAACAAAATTTTAAAGAGAGAATGCCAAAACGATTTATATATTTTCATAGCAAAAGAAAAAAAAATTAACATTTACCTTTATTTATTTATTTTTTCATTTTTTTTTTTTCTTTGAGTGGGAATTTACATGAAACGGAGACTTGAATCGCAGTCTATTGAAAGAAGGCATATTTTCACAACTACTACAAGTCAAAAAGTTGTCTGCTAGATCATAACTCCGACAAAAGAGCACCTCCTTATCAAAAAGTATTTCTTACATGTTGGACATCTCCAGGCATAGTTGTCAATAATTGTCATTCTCAGTCTCCATCTGTATGTATAAAATAAGACCATCCAGGATTTTACATTTCCTAAAAAAGGTGGGATTGTACTAAAAAATATTAACAATTCAACAATCCGCCCTGTCGGTGGGGCGTTAGAATGCATCGACTGCACCTCTGCAGAGGGGTAAGACTCCCCTAATGGGGCCACCTGTTGGCCGTGAGTGGCGACCCGTCATGCTTAAGAATAGAGCCCAGGTGGATGAGCAGTTCATGACATGCAATACTCCACTTTGGCCCTATCTTGGTCTAGACAGGCGGTCAGAGAGGCCCCCTCTGATCAATAGGCTGGTCACGTCAAGCCCTAGCACCTATATGATTTTCCCAACCCTATTGCCCTTATGACAAGCTCCAACCCCTTTTTATCATATGGGTGCTAGAAGGCAGTGCTGCGGGTCTACATGTTCTGGGAATGACGTTAAACTCTATCTGATGGTGAGGTTCCAGTTTTGGAGGTTTGGGGAATGTAGAGCACCCCTTCATCACCATTGCTCCCTGGTCCACTCTGACCCGGAGTGGTAGTACCTGTTCGGGTCCCATCTATGGGTTAAATAGAAAAATGTATTTATAAGAAAATTGTATTATCCATTAAGAATTGATTTATTTCAAAACTTTATCAGCATTAGATGACCCACTGAGGTTGATATGCCGTAAAACAAAACAAACCAAAACAAACCAATTCAACAATAGTTAAAATCTATACATATATACATTTGTTTTCTACCAAACTACCGCTATGAATCCAAAAAATAGTTGGCATTAAATGACCCACCAAGGTTGATATGCTGTAAAACAAAACAAAATAAACAATACACCCTTTTTCTACAGAAGATGAAACTTCAAATACCAACTCTGTGAAATTCATTTTTCTAATAAGAATGTTCTCTGGGGGGCACAGTTAAGTCCGACGCTTTTACTCTCCCAACTGACCAAGTATTCAGTCTGAAACAATCTCTCCCAGCAATGCTGCACTCTTCTCACCAACACTATCAAACTATCTTTTCTCTCGTCCACTCATCGCAACAGCCAAAATGCTACTGCAAGCTTTTCTCCCGGGTTTGTGAGGGCTGGTCATTAAATACACAATTACAGTGTTCATCCGGGCTCCTTACTCTGACTTGCCCATGCAGCACATGCGACATTAATCAGCACGCGTCAATCCTTCACATCCGGGCCACTCAGGATAGTTTAGTAATTCACATCCATCAGGCCACGACTCACGATCAGGAGGATGTGAGTTCAATCTCCCCACTCACCTCTGATCTCAGTCGGCATGCCAAACACAGTCGTGCATGCTTCGAACCACTACGTTCATGGTTTCTCTCGCCACAGACCGTTTTCCTAGCATTTGTAAAAAGTAATCATAACGTCTCTCTACTTCAGGACTTTCCGTCATCTAATGGTTTTTATACATAAAATGTGATTCTAATGCTTTTATCACTTGCGCTCTATTCTGCATTAGTACCAAAAATCAATTCTGCTTCTTTCAAAAAGAAATTCCCCTTATTTATTGAATTATCATCCATTAAGAATGAGGTTAATATATTGCATTTCGTTGTCCACCTTTCCCAAACTATACAACGTGACCCAGCGAGCATTTAAAAATAAATCAAACAGACCAAATTGTCAGTGGACGCCGTCCAGAATTGGTTAAAATGGGTGTGGCACTGATGGAACGGTTGTGGCTGAGCTCCAAAGAGCAAGAATAAAAGTAATAAACTAAGATAAATGCCATGAATATAGAGACTAAAATTTATTCTTCAATAAAATGGGTTTTCCATGTCTGCATAAAAAAAAAAGAATGTCCATTGATGAATGATTTACATGTTTTGTTGAATATCTATCAATATGCTTTTCTCTCTGCTCTCTTGTCAATGGAAAACCGAGCCAGATGCAGCTGGCTAGTGTAAGCCCTAAAATAAAAGATGTTGGAGGCTGTTCACTACCTACCACATAATAATAATAATAATAATAATAATAATAATAGAACTTGCCAACTGGTGGGCTTTGCGGTTCCAGCAGATCACAGGGTGAAGCTGAAATAAAAATAAAAAGATGGACAAATACCTGGACCTTGCCAGAGAATTGAAAAAGCTGTGGAATATGAGAGTGAAAGTGATACCAATTGTAGTTGGTGCACCTTCATATTCCAAAGTTTACTCAGTTCTCTGGCAAGGTCTAAGTATTTGTCTATCTTTTCATGGTTGCCCAGGATGGCAAAATCCATGAGAATGCAGGTTTTTTTCTTCTTGTCGATCAATTCTAGGTCTGGTCTCCTGGCAGGGATTAGATAATCCGTCTGTATCTCGAAGTCCCACAGAATTTTATTATTATTACTATTATTATTTCACTCTTTTTGAGTTTTTCACATCAGCATTAGTTGATGGTCTTTCACTGGAGTCTGAGTGACAACAAGTCTTTCTGGTTCTCCAGGACTCTTCTGAGTATTCTAGCCGATTTCAGCAATGCAGTTGTCTGGATGGTCTCAATTCTTCCTCTGATTTCCAGTTCCTCAAGTCTTTTTTCTAAGCTTTTGGGGACCATTCCTATTGCCCCAACTACTATTGCTATCACTTTCACATTCCACAGCTTTTCAATTCTCGAGCTAGGTCTAGGTATTTGTTTATCTTTTCATTTTCTTTCATCTTCACCTGTGATCTGCAAAAATGAAAAATCTACCATTTGACAAATTCTCTTTTTTTGTTATTATTATTATTATTTATAAAAAATGGAGTTTATGTGTCTGTCTGTAACCAAAATTACATTACCACTGACATCAAAATTCCCTTTGTTATTTATGTCAAATATTCCATGAATTTTATTTCTATTTAAATCTCAATTATTTTATATTATTATTATTGTTGACCTTATCTACATACTAATGACATGCAATTGTATTTATTATATATATATATATATATATATATATATAATATATATATATATATATATATATATATATAACCATTATATAATATCTATGTATCTAGTCTGTTCATATCCTATCTTTTTTCATATCTGCCTATTGCATGTCTATCTATCAATCTATCTAAGTGAGTATTTACATGTATTCTCAGATCTATCTATTTATCTATCTATCTATATATATATATATATGGTGATTGCCACTTCTTTGCAGAAGAAAGCCATTTCTACAAGTGATTCGGTTGTGAGCATGCAGAGGGCCCAAATTTGATTTTTTAATTTTTTATTGTTCCCTGTCACACATGACCCCTTTCTCGGCTTCCACTTGCCTGCAACCATACATGATTGGGAAGCTCAGCCCTTGACATATATATATAGTGTGTGTGTGTTCATATCCTATATAAGTCTGTTTATATCTGTCTATCTATCTATGTGAGTATGTACATGTTTCACATCTATCTATTCATCTATCTGATCATATCTATCTGTATATGTGGGATTGTTGTATCTGTTCATATTTATCAATCTCTCTCTCTCTCTCTCTCTCTCTCTATATATATATATATATATATATATATATATATATAATATATATATAGTCTGTTCCTATCCTATATAAGGTTGTTCATATCTGTTTTTTCTGTCTATCTATCTATCTATCTGTTCACATCTATATATGTATGTGAGACTACTCATATCTATTTTCATATCTATCTATCTCTCTATCTATCCCAGTTGATTAATAAAACTGCTATACCCTGAAGGATGATGGTGATTTTCACCTGGGTACAGTATATGCATATAGAAGGTTTTAGATATTCTGATAAAATATTCAAAGTCCTCAGCATGGAATGATCTATTGCTCAATGGTATTTTCCACCTGTACAATCATATGAATGCAAGAGTAGAGGTTAACATCAATGCCCCAAGGAGGATACACAGTGAAGAGCCACTGTTGGATATTTGGCTGCCCGAAGCCTAATTGTTTTGTGTTACCTTGCCTCTCATGGAAAACACACAAATGCATATTAGTGCAGGGATTGGAATATGTAAGAATATGAGGAATTTTGAGTGCCAAATCTGACAGCACATTATCTGATTGGAGACGGAAGTGGTCTATCCAAGAAAATCATGATTCATGTAAAGAAATACAAGAAACAAGGATGCTAGATGCTGCTTTGAACAAATCCTGGAAGCAGCACCCCACAAGATAGCAGCTGTGTCCAGCTACTTACCTCTCACAAAACATCCAAGTAAGACAAGCTGAGCACTTCTGGAGAAATAATAATGAGCTCATAAGTGACATTCTCCTATGGACTACTACACATGGGCACACCAATATTGGTCAACCAGCAAAAAATTTTCAATGCAAACAAAATGATGACTCAAATAAAGAAACACATGAGTAGAAAGACGATGTGTGCCATTTCAAACAAACCCTGGAAACAGTACCCTACACAATAGCAGATGTACAGCCACTTACAGCTTATCTCAAAAAACCATCCACATAAGATGAGCAAAACATGCTGGGTAATTCTGGAAGAGTAAGGATGAATGTATAAGTGACCTTCTCCTATGGACTACTACACATGGGCACACCAATATTGGCCAACTATCAAAAACTTTCATTGAAAACAAAATGATGACTCAAGAAAAGAAACACATGAGTGCAAGTGTGTTGTATGCTGTTTTGAACAAACCCTGGAAGTAGCACCCGAAAAAACAGCAGCTGTATGGCCACTTACAGCCTATCTCAAAAACCATCCAAGTAAGATGAGTAAAACATGCTGGGTACTTCTGGAGGAGTAAGGATGAATGCATAAGCAACTTTCACCTATGAACTCCTACACATGGGCACACCAACAAGCAAAAACTTTCATTGAAAACAAAATGATGACTCAAGAAAAGAAACACAAGAACGATGTGTGCTGTTTTGAACAAAACCTGGAAGCAGTACCCTACAAGATATCTGCTCTACAGCCACTTACAGCCATCTAAAAAAACATCCAAGTAAGGTGAACAAAACATGCTGGGTAATTCTGGAGGAGTAAGGATGAATGCATAAATGACATTCTTCTATGGACTACTACACAAGGGGACACTAGTGTTCATTCAAAACAACACACAGCATCCTTTAAGTTGTTTTCATCAAGCTTTTCTCCATGCATTTCATTATAAATTCATTTCATTATATTTCATTTCTCTAAGTAGTTAGTCACTGCTAGCATTGTAGATTTTCTGTGTCATTCTGCCCATTTGGATTTGTGAAGTACTTGGCTCAGATTACTAAATATTTATATTATAACTATTTTTACACATGTGAAATTATAAATGTAAAAAATTATATTATAACTATGT
>CM042147.1:127640663-127663163 GCA_023376005.1 Doryteuthis pealeii
ATTCTTGGTATAAAATTGTTAAGATATAGTCTCTCGAATCCAACCCCCGATGGTGCTAACAAGTTTCTCGGCTGCATTGTGTGAGAATAAAAGACATAAAACATCACTCTGTAGTCTGTATGTCTTGATGCACAAATTATGCAAACTGATGAAAGCATTGCAAGCTAGTGAAAGCCATTGGCGAGAATAATTCGTTCTGGGTGGACGTGATAAATGGCACAAGATAAAAAGTGGTAAATGCGTTAGTGTATCTATGTAATATATATTTACCAACCCCTCCGCACGAGCAGGATGTGACACAAGGTCAATTTCTTAAGCGGAGTTCAACAGGTTTGAATTCAGAGTTTTCCTTCTCCTAGACCGGTTGCCTAACCAAGGTTAAAGAGCCCGGTCTGTCTTACTATTTATCCATAGCTAGAGGGAGAGTAGGATCCATACCTTTCCCAAGGGTATTAGCACTAAGTGAAAATGCAGTTACCGCGTTCAGGATTTGAACTCGTGGCGACGAGTCCATTTTCCATGACTTTAACCATTACACCACACGCTTCCAAGTGTATCTATGTAATACGGTGGCAAGAAACAGATGTCTTGATTCGGAAATATTCCTTTGCATCTGGAAAGGTATCTTTAGAAAGCTTGAAAAGAGAGACTGGGCAGACCACGGCATTATCAGAAAGATGGAGGTTTCTATTTATCGAGCCTGTGTACTGAATACTTTACTTCATTCATCAGAAACATGGTCAGTTCACTAATTTGGCTACAGCTTGGAAGAATTGTTACTTTATCTTATCAGAGAGATCAGATTTCCATACGAAGGACAATGTATCTATAGCAGTACATGTCTTTATTATGTATACATTGAACTGGCCTACTAATTTGAGAGGCTTATCATCTTAAAATTAAATTGAATCTTTTTTTTTTCAATATATAATAAATTCTTTATTAAACATTGTTTTGGTTTATGCACTTAGACTCAAGACAATTATTCACAAAATATAAACAAAACGATTTACTAGTCATAACATCCTGTCGTTTGAACCGAGTGGACAGGTCAATGATGCCTTCCTGTGAACTGAGTTCAGTTTTTATCTGAGAAATTTGATTACATGACAAACGAGATCTCTTCTGATTTAGCCAACAAAATAAAATGTTAACAGGAAAGAACACTCACTGGATGTTGCCTGAGCCGTGACTTTTGCCGAAATAAAAAAAATTATAAACTCGTCTTTGCGCATGAGTCTCCGCGCATTCTGAAATGTTGAGAAAGAATTATCAAGATAAAAATCAAAATTAATTAAAATTTTCGGCCAATCCGTGACCTTTGCGGGAGAATGAAGAAAACCATAAACTTGATCCAAATTCCGACCACCTAGAACTATAAAGCAACGATCCTCAAAACGACCAAAGGAGTCAGATAAGAAAAAAATTATAAAACAATATAATCAATTTGTAATTTTAGACACAAAAAAGTGTCCCCCTAAAATATTAGAATCATACTCTTAAATTTTTAACTGTTTACACTAGGTATTATTTGTAATAAGAATTAAGTTAAAAGCAATACAAAGATAATGTTGGGTCAGTAAAATGGTAATTCCAGGGGGACATGAGTCAAATAGGGTTATCTTCCCTTGCTGCAGTTATTCGCCAATAGATGGCGAGAGTATTTAGGCAGCAGCCCGGGAATTCTGAATACCTTTTCCTCTGGGACCAGCAACCACTTCACATGGCTTAGGCGTTTGTGCCTCTAATCCTTAAGTAGGGGGCTTTGACCCCAACCAGCTATCAGTAAATGACATTCCTTACGACGCAAGTCCTACACCTACATTCTTTATGCATGTTTATATATTTGTCCTGAATGTATTCTTCGTGTGCTCATGGAATAAAGTGTGTTATTATTTTATAACTTTGTCGGAATATTTCTTGTACTTGTATGTACCCACGTTGGAAGGTTACTCTAAGCCTTCCAAATTTAATATAAGAACTTTACATCTTATAATAAGAACAGGGAAATAATAGAATTAAACCGAGAGTGGCAATAAAAAAATATTATAGAAAACATGAACTACCTTAACATTCAATCATCACTATTGTAAACTGAATTCAACTGAAAAAAACTTAGGTGGATTTTAGGGTATGGATTTTAGAGAACTTTGGTCACTATTTTCTCTAATAAGAATCTTCTCGGGGGGGGGGGGGCTCAGTTAAGTCCGACGCTTTTACTCTCCCAACTGTGCTGCACTCTTCTCACCAACACTATCAAAATATCTTGTCTATCGTCCACTCGTCGTCACAGCCAAAATGCTACTGCCAACTTTGTCTCCCGGTTTGTGAGGGCTAGGAAATAAATACACAATTACAGTGTTCATCCGGGCTCCTTACTCTGACCTGCCCGTGCAGCGCGTGCGACACTAATCAGCACGCGTCAATCCTTCCCATCCGGGCCACTCTGGATAGTTTAGCAATTCCCATGTGTCAGGCCACGACTCACGATCAGGAGAATGCGAGTTCAATCTCCCCACTCGCCTCTGATCTCATTCTGCATGCGAAACACAGTCGTGCACGCTTCGAACTACTACGTTCGTGGTTTCTCTCGCCACATTTTCCTTTTTATAAATTTCAAATCGTAAATTCTTGTCTTTTTCGTGGGTGCATTTGGTTTTTGTTAAATCTATACAAATCCATTTTTTAACGGGTGGAATGCAAAGTTGATTGGCTGGGGGCGATAAAAGAGAATTTACAACTGCCTCAAAACGTAATGGTTTGAGGAAATCCACAAATGAAACGAAGTCGTGGTAGTGGGGGTGGGGGTGGTGGGTAAGGAAGAAGATGGAGTTACCAGATAAACCCTTTTCTACGGCCAAAGGGCTAATAAAAATTGCGAATTTGGTGAAAAAAGACCCAGTTGGCTGCTGGGCATTGAGAAAAGGCAGTTCCTGCTTGGGACGTTGCAGTTGTTTGGGAAGTCGCTATAGGTTGATGGTTATAGTGTTGGGCTAGAATCAAAAGGTTTCCCAGAAAATTGTATTTACCCAACCCCTCCACCACGAACAGGACACGGTGTCAGTTCTTAAACAGAGTACAACCGGTTTGAATTCAGAGTTTTGTTCTCGTGAACCGGTTGCTGTACCGAGATTTTAAAAGTCCAGCCTGTCCTATTTATTTACCTGTAGCTGGGGGAAGGAGAGATGGACTCGATTTTTTCCCCGAGCACATTAGCACAAAATGAAATGAAAACAGCGTGGTTCAGGATTTAAATTTGGGTCATCGAGTCCATTTACTTGGATGATAACCAAAAAGTATTTACGGTATTCGAAGGGGCTTTTATTTCCCCGTAGTTGTTGGCAAAATTGTCGGACAAAGAAGAACACTCAAAAGTAAAATGCAGACACTTGTATTACAAAATTTACAAGGGTTACAAAAAGTACAAGGGTTTACAAAAAGGGTTTAACAACAAAAAGGGGCTTGCACATTAAATGGAATTCGCGACCATGACTTATCTTTTTAAAGAGAGTTCTTGATGTCGTGGTGATAAAGCTGTTCTGTCGTTGATAGGAAAATGGCTCTAAGAAGCTTCTCGGGTCGTTTCTCGTTCTTCAGTCAGTATGCTATTATACCAGCCTGAGATAACGTTTGCTGGTATAATAGTCTTAGAAGTGAGCTGGTTATGTGGGCCCTGTTCAAGTAGATTATTCAGTTCTTAGTATGCTATTATAACAGCCAGTGACAGTTTGCTGAAATAAAGCCTTAGAAAGTTTGTTGATAAGTACATCCGTTCCGGACGAGGGCCCACAGACAAGTCCGGGGTTTTGATTCTGGCGCCAATATCCCATTGGCGATTTGTCCCCCTAGTGGCAGGGGAAGATAATTCACATGGAATTTACGACAAACCGTGCGCATCCTTGACTGATAATATCATTTGAAGTTGAATTAAAAAATATTTAACTTCAAATTTTGTTTCAATTCGTGTGACCATTTTAGGGTTGTAGTTGAAAGCAGTTTTACAGTGGCGATCCCTTGTGGCAAAAAGTGTTATCCTTTCTTGAAGTAGAAAGATGTAGTATCAGTTTTAATCCTTGTTTGTTGATCTGTCCTCAAAGTAGAAGTTGTGTCAGAGTTGATCTTGAAGTAGAAAGTTGTATAATCCTTGTCTGTTGATCTTTTAAGCAGTCCTTCCAGCAAGTAATTTTAGGACAATTTATCAACGCCTTTAAATAGTAAATTAAATACATGTTTGGGCGTTTTTGTTTGGCCACTTCAGCAACTGCGGTTTTAGAACAGTATAAGTATAAGTCGTGGTCGACCTATACTATAAAATAATCCATCAAATTCTAAAAAGTCATTTAAAAAATGAAATGTTTTTCTTTTGTAGAAACCCTGAAAACATTTTAAATTTTATAAAAAAAGCAACCTTTTCAACAAAATATAACAGAACATAACCAATTATCTCCATAGAACCACTACTTTAAAGACTGAAATCCAAAATAACCTTTTTGGCATTAAATGACCCACTGAGGTTGATATGCTGTTAAACAAAACTCAAACTCAAACTCTTTTGTAGATTTATTCTGAAAGAGTCCAATCTAAATGTTATCGTAATTCTGTTATATGAAGTGTTATAATTACGATATATTGGACTCATTTGGACTCATTTTCCTGATTGAGGGGAGTCCCTGTGGCATAATAGCTAACATGCTGGACTAAGAGATCATACAACTCCAGTTGTACTATTACACTCACTTTAAACTAATACCCATGGGAAAGGTATGACACCCCCAGCCCTTCAGTTATGGGTTAAATAGTATCACTGCTACTCTACAAGGATGGATTTGGAATGAAATAACCCACAAAGGTTGATATGTCATTGTTGTAACCTGATAAATAAAGGAGTCATTTCCGGACATGCGCACACACACACACACACACCGACTGGCGCCAAATTCAGTTTTTATCCTGTTACCAGAAGAGTGTTGACTTGTTTTTATTCTCGCTTAAAGAACTCACAGTTACCCTTTTTATAAACTGGGATATAAAAAGGTAAACTTTAATAGTCATCAAACAAAGAAACCAAACCAAACCACATTTGTTGTTTTATGTATATACCCAGCACCTCCACACGAGCAGAATTTGACACAAGGTCAATTTTAAGAGGGGTTTAACAGGCTGGAATAAAGAGTTTTCCTTATCATAGTCCGGTTGCTAGGCTAAGGCTAAAAAGCTCAATCTGTCCTACTATTTAACCACAACAAGAGGGAGAATAGTTGGATGTATACCTTTCCTAAGGGTATTAACACTATGTTAAAGGCAACCAGCCTCGTCAAGGATTTGAATTCACGTCGCCTTGCGCATTTCTCATGATGATAACCATTACATCACAGGTGCCTCATCTTTTGTTTTTTTTATTATAATTCAACTATTGTACTTTCAACATAAAACAAAGATTTTCTCAACTCCTGGAAAAAATTATAGAATTAACACATTCAAAAATGTTCACTTTGTTTTTTTATTTTATTTAGCAGTATATGATCTTAAGTCGTCGTTGGGGTGGCTTAAAGTCGGTATCAGCCAATCAGCGAGGGAGTCTATCCCCTTTTCACTAGTGCTAGACCAAGGAGTTTGTTTTTGCGTCTGAGGTAGAGCGCAACACCTACCATCAGCTCCTTACTTTACCGCACAGATCCCTGTGCTACTCATACGCTGAGTTGGGGAGGACCGCTATCGAACTAGGAAAAATATTTAACTACAACTATTGTTTTTTTTGCGTCTGAGGTGGAGCGCCACACCTATCACCAACTCCTTACTTTACCGCACAGATCCCTATGCTACTCATACACTGAGTTGGGGAGGACCGCTATCGAACTAGGAACCATGTAGTTTCTAGCCGAACGCTCTGCCGACTGAGCTAACCCGGCCTTTCAGCAAACGAAAATATTTAACTACAACTATTCACATAAATTCATATATACAAAAATAAAAAAATTAGGAAGTGCGTAGTGTAATGGTTAAAGTCATGGGAAATGGACTTGTCGTCCCGAATTCAAACCCTGGACGTGATAATTGCATTTCACTTAGCGCTAATACCTTTGGGAAAAGTATGAATCCTATTCTCCCTCCAGCTATGGGTAAATAGTGGGGCAGACTGGGCTCTTTAACCTTGGTTAGGCAACCGGTCTAGGAGAAGGAAAACTCAGAATTAAAACCTGTTGAACTCCGCTTAATAAATTGACCTTGTGTCCCATCCTGCTCGTGCGGAGGGGTTGGTAAATATATATATATATACAAAAATACATGTAGGGATTATCTTCCCTTGTTTTGGTTGTGGTTGACATTGGCGAAGGATTATCTTTCCTGGCTGCTAGGGTTTTGCCGTTAGGGGGCGTGCAACCTAGCTATCTAAAGGCAGTCCCGCGAAAGTGACTTTCTTTTTGAATTGGGATCTCCAGATATACCCCAGACAAGTTGTGTCTCCGTCCATTTAGACTTGGTGGGGGAGGGCTTGCCCTCTCAGTTACAGGCTTATACGTGTGTCATTAAGCGACTCCCTTATGCTCTATCTTCATAGAGGTTTTGGATCACCAACCCTGGCATATCAGCGTAAGTAGACGTGCCCTTTTACATCCAATGGTTTCACAGAAGATCCACGCACCAGTTGCGTCTTTTCCGTTTACCTGCTACTCGATGGGTTTTTTCTAAACAGTGACAATCTTCTCATTTAGGACTTTCCTCCATTCTATTTTGTATTCACTTTTTTAGGATTGTGCTCAGACAATAAAATCCATTTGTTATAACTCTTTGTTGGAATTTGCTTTATTGTTGTTGTCGTCGGAACGGCCTAATGTCGGTATCAGCCAGACAGCGAGGGGGTATATCCCCTTTTCACTTGCGCTAGACCAAGGTGATTGTTTTTGCGTCTGAGGTGGAGTGCCACACCTACCATCAGCTCCTTACTTTACCGCACAGATCCCTGTGCTACTCATACGCTGAGTTGTCGAGGGCCGGTATCGAACCAGGAACCTCGCAATTCCTAGCCGAACGCTCTACCGACTGAGCTAAAAAAATGTCCTAGAATCACATTATAAGAAATTAGTGTTAGTTACGGATTTAATTCTTCTAAAAAAAAAAAAAAAAAACAACGAGATTTGGATATCCCACAGGGGTTGGATATGCCTTTAAACAAAATAACCCAGTAACCAGCCAACTTCTCTGGAATTTCATTTTTATTTAATCAATGACATCATAAAAGTTATTATTGTGTCGGGATGTATGCAAACGTGTTATATAGCATGTGCAATTGGATATTCACTCAGGACAGAAGCCCTTGTACCAAACTTGGAACAGAGGACCAAACTTGAACAGAAGTAAAAAAAAAAAAAAAGTCGTTGGGGCGGCCTAATGTCGGTATCAGCCAGACAGCGAGGGAGTCTATACCCTTTTCACTAGCGCTAGACTAAGGAGATTATTTTAGCAACTGAGGTAGAGCGCCGCACCTTCCACCAGCTCCTCACTTTACCGCAAAGATCCCTGTGCTACTCATACGTTGAGTTAGCGAGGTGCCAGTATCGAACCAAGAACCTTGTGATTCCTAGCCGAACGCTCTACCGACTGACCTAAACCGGCTCTATTGAACATAGGTACTGGAGTGCAATTTGGAAGCATAGACAAAAAGGTCACTGGAGTGCAGAACCGAAACACGAAGACATGAAGGTCACTGGTGAACAGACTTGACAGATAGTCAAAATATGATTCTACCTGAACGCTCTAAAACATCTTACGCTATGTAAGCACAAAAACACGCACCGCCGTATATCTAAGGTAAAACGTCATTACTTTCTAAATGCCCTAATATCTAAGTATCCTGGGTATGACGTTAAAGGGAATCTAGTAGTGAGGTTCAAATTTTAGAGCCCTGAGGAGTGTGGAGTACCCTTCCATTGCTCTTACTTCCAGTTCCACTTTGACCGGAGTGGTAGTATCTGTTAAGTCTCCATCTATGGGTTAAATAGATTTTAAAGATTGTGATAAAATTTTTGTTAATTGAATACTAAGAGATATTTTTGGGGACTCTTAAAATTTCCCGGTGGTAAGCAAGTAATTTTGGATGAAAGAAGACGAGAACAATAATTGAAGATAAAGAAACATATTCAAAAGGTACAAAAGGGGGTTGCAATTTTGTGGCATTTGCTAGCTAGACTTATCTTGCTGAGGTTGAAGGTATTGGTAGCACTGGATGAAACCACTCGCTGGTTGACAAGGTAAAGGGAACGATTGAAAAACGCGTCTCGCCTGTTGAGTGCCCAAACGATAAGTGACTTTCGTCAAGAGGTTTAATTTCGCCGCCAATATCATATATTGGCGATTCACCCTCTGTTGACAGTGGCAGATAATTTAACTATATTTTTTCTGATAATACCCAACAAGAAGGAATAAAGCAAAAACGACTTCTGCATAAGATAACTCAATGGTTAACATACCATAAAATCAAACCAACCAACCAACCAAACCTAATCTATTCATATATAAAGGGCAGTTGGTATGAATGTATGTATGTATGTCCAGTTGAAACTATGAAAATAAAACAATTAACGACAAAGTAAATATATATACACATTAAATATCTCTAGTTCTTGTTTTTTGTGCCAAAATTATAATGATTAGATTTATATTCGAAGATATTTAAAAATTAAAATATACATAGAAATAGCATTGAAATTCTACTTAGAAATGTCCCACATTTGTAAATCTCAAAAGTAAACAAATTACCAGGAATTTTTATTCCACCTCTACCCAGTCGATTCTAACAGAAATACTGGGGAGAAATAGTAGTTCTGTCACAAAGGAAAGGAGACAAGGCAATTATAAAGTATATAATTGGGTTAATAGCTTATTGGGTGCAATGTGAAATGTGTGAGTTTACAAAATGTGTTTCAGGGAATAATGTTCAAGGTGTATGTGAGATACAAATGTGTTTAAAGTGTTCAAAGAGTTCGTAAATGGTTGCCAGAGACATTCGCTTGGCGGGGATATATATTTGTTATACAAAGTACAAGGAAACTTATCTTGTGTGTATTTGCTGCTTCTGGTCTCTGCCAGTAGAATTTCTTGTGTACCTCTCACGAGTGCTTGTCTGTTCTTTTAGTTCGTCTGGTTTTACCCTTTAGGTGCCAAGACAGTGTTTGCTGATCTTATTCAGCCGCTACTTAAAACCGGTTATTCTCCCAGTGCCTGCCAGATCTGTTCTGAAAATTTTTAGGGCTCTAGCCCCTGGCGTCTGATACTCAGGAACTAATAGGGGCAGATAACCCAAATTTCTGATAATTCGGGGTAGCCGCTTCTAGTATTTAAATAAATTCAAACTACATTTGTTTTTTAATATATATATATATATCTTCTATATATAAATGTCATTACTTTCAAAACACCTGACTATTATTCGTATATATCAATTAAGAGTATCACGAGTATTAGCAACAGTTGTAGTAAAGTGAAGAAAGTCAAAAACAGTACTTGTGGGGATTAAAATAAAAAAAAAAAATAAAAAAAAAAAAAAAAACTCCCGTGAGCCTTCACCGGAGGAGCCCTCCGCGCATGTGCGAGAAAACGGACTGACTTCCGATCCCCAAGAGAATATCTTGGCCATTCTAGTTTAGGCCAGTACTGTGTATAGTCGCTTCCCTTGCCACGGGCGACTATGACAGGAAATAAAGCCTAAGTCATAAAACCACCTCCTGCCTTTGTCTCTTTCATTTTCGTTCCTTGAATTCCCCCCTTTTCAGCGCGACCACCAAATGAGATGGGATTAAAAGAAATAAAACCCGAAGAAGACGCAACAAGAATATCCAGATACCTTTAAACCTTAAAACACCAACACCCCTTACCACCCCATATACTATCGTCAGTGTTATGTTTTTAGATAGCACCAGCAGCACCACCAGCATTACCAGCAGCAGTACCAGCAGTACTAGCAGTTCCACGTTCAATTTCCTCACCTCGTCATTGAATTCAAAACTCACCGAAACCTTGTAAACTGTCTTTCCAATTGTATTTAACATTCAATTTCACGTTCAGTGTTTTGATGTCATCATCTAGTAAATGAATTCAAGTCTTGCGCCATGAAATAAAGCTTTATTGCCGAAATATTTTACTCTGATTTTCCAACTGAAACATTTAGTTTCACGTCCATTGTGTCTTGATATCATCATCTTGTCACTGAATTCAGTTGATTGAATTAAAGATTTATTAGTGAAAACAGTGTTGTGTTTTTAGATATCATCATCATCATCATCATCAGCAGCAGCAGCAGCAGCAGCACCATCACCACTACCACCACCACCACCACCAGCAGCATTGTTATATGGCGTCTATTATTTTGAGTTCATCTATCACCTCCAGTTACATTTAACTGGTTTACATTCGGTTATTTCAAAGAAATTATTATACGTTAGGAATAAACAAAAATAAATTAAAATGATTAAAGTAATTTATAGCAATTATATCATTTTAGTTGCTTTTGGCATATAAACATTTTTTGTCTCCTTTTTTTTTTCAGAAGTAATAACTCTTACAGATATCATCTATTGTTGTGAGAAGGGCCATTAACATTAAAAAAAAATGTTCAGACAATTAAAATCCATTCTCTGAGCTTCTTTAATGGTAATATGCACTAGCATAGGAAAATACACTCATTTTTAAAAAGAAATCTATTCTCTACACCTCTTTAACGTAATATGCACCAGCATAAAAAATACACACCCTTTTTGAAATCTATTCTCTGTCCTTCTTTAATGGTAATATGCACTAGCATATAAAAATACACTCCTTTAAAAAAAAATCTATTCTCTACACCTCTTTAACGTAATATGCACCAGCATAAAAAATACACCCCCTTTTTGAAATCCATTCTCTGCCCTTCTTTAATGGTAATATGCACTAGCATAGGAAAATACACTCATTTTTAAAAAGAAATCTATTCTCTACACCTCTTTAACGTAATATGCACCAGCATAAAAAATACACCCCCTTTTTAAAATCCATTCTCTGCCCTTCTTTAATGGTAATATGCACTAGCATATAAAAATACACTCCTTTTAAAAAAATCTATTCTCTACACCTCTTTAACGTAATATGCACCAGCATAAAAAATACACTCCCTTTTTGAAATCTATTCTCTGTCCTTCTTTAATGGTAATATGCACTAGCATATAAAAATACACTCTTTTTAAAAAATCTATTCTCTACACCTCTTTAACGTAATATGCACCAGCATAAAAAATACACTCCCTTTTTGAAATCTATGGGTTGCCATGCCTAAAACCCAACCAACCAACCCACAGAGACAGTAAAAGAATCCTTGGATAATATATATATTTACAAAACGAGCAGGATGTGACACAAGGTCAACTTCTTAAGTGGAGTTTAATAGGTTTAAATTCTGAGTTTTCCTTCTCCTAGACTGGTTGTCTAACCAAGGTAATTTACCCATAGCTGGAAGGAGAATCGTTGGATGCATACTTTTCCCAAGAGAATAAGTACTATAAAAGAAGGGCCGGTTTAGCTCAGTCGGTAGAGTACTTGACTAGGAATCACAAGTTCCTGGTTCGATACCGGCCCTCACCAAGTCAGCGTACGAGTAGCACAGGGATCTGTGCGGTAAAGTGAGGAGCTGGTGGTAGGTGTGGTGCTCCACCTCAGACACTAAAAACAATTTCCTTGGTCTGGCGCAAGTGAAGAGGGGATAGACTCCCTCGCTGTCCGGCTGATACCGACTTTAGGCCACCCCGACGACGACTTATTAGCACTGTGTAAAATACAAACCACCTCGTCCAGGATTTGAACTTGTCTCTCTGTGTCCATTACACCACGCGCCTCCACCTTTGATGATATAGTGCTGCAGCTTACAAACATAACTCCTTGAGATTCACCCACAATCTGCACAGATTATCAGCTGGTCAACGGCAGTAGCCAGTGTGCAGTTGGAATTGCAATGCATCGAGTGTTTAAAGGAAAACCTGCACCAAATTAGGATTCTTTTCAAGAAAATTATCTCATGCTCAAACCAGATATTCTATATTTGATATAGAGCTGCTAGCAGCTTATTCGACAATGATTCACTTTTGCCACTTTGTCGAAGCAACGACACCTCTCAGCACTCACAGAATATATTGCTGACGTCACACACATAAAAGGTGACCAAAATGTAGTGGATTGCGTGTCTAGATCAACATTAGCAGGTCAGATAAATGCCTGCGATTTGTCAGAAATAGTGGAAACTCAGTCAAAAGACGGAGAAATTGAATCATACCCTGACTTAAAATAGTTTCCACTGTCCAACAAAAATGGTACAGTATTGTGTCATATTTCCACTGCATCCCCTAAGCCATTTTTATTCCGGAGACTTTATGCAAATCTGTCTTTCATAGCCAGCATTCAATGGCACGGAATGGAATTGGATCATCTTTCAAAGTTATTTAATAGATACGGTGTATTTTGCCTAAGGGGCTGGCAACAGGAAGCACTGTTTACAGTTTCATCTTTTTCAAGGAAATCAATAGTGAGGGGTCTTTTCATGTCCTATAAGACTGTCAACATGATCCATCTTTCTAACTGCTACGTCCGGAATTATATTTTTACCAGTCTCTTTTGGACTCTCTTTTCGATTTAGGCCCGTAGTGGCAAACATGTGTTTATACCATTCGTAAACATTTTTTCCTAAAACATACTTCTTCGTACACATGTTACATAATTCATAAGAAGTTTATGGTTTATGTACGTACATGTAGCTAGAATATTTGAATAAAGTTCGTTAGAGTCAGAAGAACGGGATTTCAGTGGAAAGTTACTGTGGCCGATAAATATGACCACGGTGCCATTCCGTTTGACATTCTGGTAGAGCACGCCATTACAGACACGTGGGGATTAGTTATAGATGCGATTAAGATTTTAGAGCGAGTGGACTTGACGTCGCTCGCTCTGCTGTCAGTCTCCCTGCGGCGGAATCATGGGCTGGGTTGTTGTAATAAAGCTTTAGAAGAAAGCAACAAGTCTTTTTTGTTAAGTAAGTAAAACAAGAATAAACCAGCCCGAGAAATAAACAGAAAGAAGAAGCAACCCAACAAGAGAAAATGGCGGCTGAGTTAGAAGCAGTAAGCAGCGAGAAAACAAGTAAGAACCATCACCCCCTCTCTCTCTCTCTCTCTCTCTCTCTCTCTCTCTCTCTCTCTCTCTCTCTCTCTCTCTCTCTCGTTTATATATCCCGTTGTGTTATAAGGGGTATATAACATACATCATACATTCTTCTGTAAATTTCGTATGGTTTGCACTTCTCAGCCATCAAAAAATTGATGACAGATCTCTGTTCAAGCCTGGAACATTTTGTTTGATTTGCTACCATTTTGAACAAATATTTTGGTGAGATTAAAATAAAGTTTGCTATAAACCAATTTCAAACAATTCAAAGTCTACATTTATGGAAACAAATTCTAAAAAAAAAAAAACATTATTTAAAAAAAAGGAATCTCCTTATTTATTGAATAACCCTTATATATATATAAAAAAATAATTACAGGTACTTTTATTCGAAAATGGACATTCTCTTAAATCAGTTCTGTGTTGAGTGCGTAGAATGTCAACAATCTTAAAATTAATAAGTGCAAGAAAAATAAAACATTTATTGCAAAAACACGGGCATAAAATGAGGGTTCAGTTTATTTTATGGTAGGAATTTACGAGGAAAAAGTTAAGGATTACCGCCATCTTTTTAAACAAAAATACAACGTGGGGTTGGGATCTGTTAGCCGCTCAGACTGTACGGTCATAGAATTGGATATGTTACAAAACTTCCATTATCCATAAACGAATGTTTAATGCTCTAACCCGTGGCTTCTGCAGCAACGGCCATCACCAACAGTCTTCTTCTTTTTAAAAAATACTACGTGGGGTGGGGATCGGTTATCTCGGTTAGACTGTACGGACACATATTTAGATGTATTAAAAAAAACTTCCATTACACATAACCAAGTATTTGATGCTCTAAATCGTGGCTTCCGCAGTTTCGACCATCACCGGCAGACATCTTCTTTTTTTAAAAAAAAAGCAAACACAACGTGGGATGGGGATTCGAGTGTACGGCTGCAGATCGAATGTGTCACAAAACTTCCATTAGTCATAAATGAGTGTTTAATGCTATTAAGCCGAGACCCGCTCGTGGGGATTGAAAAGCAAATTTACAAACAGCTTACGGTACATTCTTAACGGTCGACGTCTACGTCGAATATCAGTCAAGCACGGATTTTGTGTCATGCATAATTTAAATAGAAATATCATATTAAAGCGTGATTGGTTCCGGGAAAATGGCGCACGCGTCTTATTGCGACTTAGGAGCGTTACGCATCAGCAAGTGAATAACTTATATGTATCATTGGAAAAAGATTTTCTCAGAGCAAATATAAAGCGGACAATATTCATTACCATTAGCTTCCAGTTTACCGCACATATCCAAGCTGTGCTACTCATGCGTTGAGTAGCCGAGGTCTGGTATCGAACCTGGAATCTTGTTGTTCCTAAGTAGATGCTCTACCGACTGAGTATAGTTTGTTATATTTATAGTATATAGTACTCAATATCATTGATAGAGCATGTATATCTAAGTTAGGGTAGTGAACATATGAAGTCAATGGCGCTTGGTAACTGACAGTTTCTCGTCTGTATGTTTTCCAACAAAAGTGGTTTGAAAATAATATGGGCTAGAAACTGACAGTTTCCCGCGGTTTTTTTTTTTTACAACAGGGTCTGTTTCTTTATTGATACTTTTTTAAGGAATTCTGTATTCATGGTTCTTTTACTATATATATATATATAATATATATATATATATATATATATATATATGGCGAGAAACTGACTGTTACTAAGTGCCGTTAGCTTCATGTCTTTGCTACCTTGAACCATCGGGTTAGCTCAGTCGGTAGAGCGTTCGGCTAGAAACCACAAGGTTCCTAGTTCGATCCCGGTCCTCGCCTACTCAGCGTATGAGTAGCACAGGGATCTGTGCGGTAAAGTAAGGAGCTGATGATAGGTGTGGCGCTCCACTCCAGACGCAAAAAACAATCTCCTTGGTCTAGCGCTAGTGAAAAGGGATAGACTCCCTCGCTGATTGGCTGATACCGATATTAGGCCGCCCGACGACGTTACTTACTTATATATATATCAGTCATCCACAGACACGTGTTTCGAAGTTTACTTCTCATCAGTGCGGCTCAACATTTTAACAGCTACCTCTAGCCGGGATCGAAACCCGACAGAATTTTCGTCTGCCAAACCATGAATACAGAATTCTTTAAAAAATATCAATAAAGAAACAGACCCTGATGTAAAAAAAACAAAAAACAGACTGTTTTGTGTTTTTCTTATTTTTCAAGATGACAGTGAATAATTTTTCTCTAATCGGATAACTTTTTTTCTTTGTAACAACTCTTTATGTTCGTTATTTTTTTTGCGTTATTCGTTTTTTAAAAGTTCAAAAATATTTACGTTTCTTCCTTCAATATGGCCTAAAATGATCACGTGACGTATTTTGGTGGCACCAATTGGACTTCATTTCATATTCCACTAACATGTCCGACGCTCTTGAATTCACAGTCTTCCCATCTTGCGACCCAGAAATATTATTTGAAAGATAAAAGAAAGTGGAAAATATATTGCAGTAACCAATAACCGTAAATTCATTTTGTACTTCTTTTTTTTTTTCACGGCGTTGTGTCTTTAAATCTATCGAGTGATGACTAGGAGAGAATTATACGCAGTCGGCGTAAATCGGAGAAGTTTATGTGCGTAGAATCGTTTGTTTCAGCTATCAAATTACAAGTGCGGACGACAGTGAAAGTTTGTCTGGCGGTGACATCGCCTTCCCAAAGTATGGGTCTATTCTTAATATCCTTTTAAGTTAAGCCGAGTCCACGATGAAAAAAGGAAGGGGACTTCAATGGAATTAAATAAGAGCTTAGGGGACCAATAAAAAGAAAATGGCGTCGGTTAAAACTGAAAGTCATGAATAAGACGAACACTGAGATAGATTACTCTGCAATAGAGAAGGAGGGAGGAAAAGGAAAGGACTGTTTATTTGTCTGTCCGTCTATCTGTCCGTCTCTCTTCACACACACACACACACACACACACACACACAGACAGACACAGACACAGACACACACACACATACACACACACACACACACACACACACCACACACACACACTCGCGTGCGCGCACCATAACTTATCTAAATATCAATACTCGGCTGAACTTGCAAATCAGTCGGAAAATTAAAACATATTACAGGGTGACCCAGAAAAAACAGAACCAAATTATTTATTTATTTATTTTCCCATTAAACTAACCCTAAACCCCAACCCTAACCATAACCCTAACTCTAACCCTAACCCAAACCCTAACCCTAACCCTAACCCTAACCTAAACCCCAACCCTAACCCTAACCCTAACCCTAAACCCTAACCCTAACCCTAACCTTAAACCCCCTAGTTAAAATTAACAGTTTTATTACAAAATTTGTGGCTTCTGTTTTTTCTGGGTCACCATAATTTTCCGACCGATTTGCAAGTTTAGCTCAATACTCTTGTTACTTAAACTTCCGGCCGTAATCATCTTGCAACAAACATCCTCTGGTTAAAAATGAGACCGTCCAAATCGTCCAAAATGAAATGCAAAAGTGCATATCCTGATTATCTGTTGTCGCTTAATCGCTGAATTCTTATTTCTTGTGAATGTCATTTCAGCTTAATAATAGACAATCCCATTTTTATTATAAAGAAAGAAAGGGGAGAAATAGGACATACTACAGAGAAAAAATAAAATGAGAAAGAAAGAAAGAAAGAAAGAGGGTAGGGAAAAGATAGAGAGAGAGGAGTGGGTGTGCAGAAGCGATAACGCTAATCTGTTTCAATTGAACATAATGAAAAAATTAAAAGAAAGAAAAAAATGAGGGAGAGAGAGTTAAATCAAGATTATTATACTTTTTACATGTTGATCTATTTTACATTATATATATATATATATATATATATATATGTAGGGGAGACTCAAACAACTACGGAGTGAATGAGCTCTGATGATGATTTTTGTAAAATCGAAATATTGATCAGTATCAGCTATGATTATATTATAAATTGTTTTCTTCTTTAACAGCATTGTGTGATGTTTTAATTCCACCTTTTCATACTCATATATATATATATATATATATATATATATATATATATATATATATATATATATATATAACAGTTCTATTTGAGGAAAATCTTGACTGGGCACATCAACGTAAGTTGGAAAAATATGAAGATTTACGAGAACAATGCGTCAGAAACGTATGGATAACGGATGTATTTCCTATCGAAGTCGGATGCCGGGGATTTATTAC
Organism: Doryteuthis pealeii; assembly: GCA_023376005.1. Classification (NCBI taxonomy): domain Eukaryota; kingdom Metazoa; phylum Mollusca; class Cephalopoda; order Myopsida; family Loliginidae; genus Doryteuthis; species Doryteuthis pealeii. The sequence continues at coordinate 127,658,090 of CM042147.1, forward strand.
CAACTCAACCTTGTCTTTTTTGTCTAAACTTGGACTTTCTCCACCAGACAAGAGGAAATACATTTAAAAAATTCAGGATAAAGCTCAAACCGCATCAGTGTGGATATGGCAATCCTACAATGTGACATCAAACCGACAAAGTCTGGTGGTATCGTGAGATACTGCTGGGGCGCTCTGGATTAGTGGTAATGATGCTTCGACCCCGAAACCATGCCTGAACCCAGAGTCATCATCTGATGAAGGCTTTGTTGGTTGCAATGCTACTGTGTAAATAGCAGTCATTGTATGAAGATTATATATATATATATATATATATATATATATATATATATAATATATATATATATATATAAGTAAAGAAATAACAAAAGACTTAGATATTTTGCTTTATAGTCTATCTCAGGTAGCTTAGACAAAGTGTCTAACTCTCCCGACACATCAGATGCGAATGATGAATTCTTTATTACTTTAAAGGCATTTGAAAACAGATTTTTTTTATAGTCCTGTGTCGCTCAGCTGTAGAGTAATAAAAAGATATTTGACCATGTCAGTAATTTTTTAGGAATTTCTGTTAAATCAATCTATTCCAGATAGTATCCGTTTTGATTGTATAGTGTTTAGCTAGATATATAAAATCCTGCTATCTTTGGGTGCGAAGAATATGAACCTTTTGTAAAAGAAATTATTATGGGTCTTCTAATTTATGGGCAATACTGTAATACTTAATAATATCCATTTTGATTATATAATGTTCCACAAGAAATTCTAAAATCTTGAAGAAATTCAAATGTTTATTATAGAAATTGTTAGGGGTACACTTATCTATAGACGATACTGTAATACTTACAGTCAACGACACCATTTTATGTTTTGCTCAATAAATTTTTAATGCTACTTTAAATCCATTGTATTGTTGAATAGAGCTCGTTAAAATCTTTCTTTTCCACATAGGATATATTTTTCTCTCCCTGCACTCGTAAAAACTAAATTTATCTCCCAATAACATCTTGGTATTGTGTTGAAAAAAAACGGCCTCAATAGTGTCGTGGACTGTTAATAATAATATCCCTTTGATAGTATAAAGTAAAAAGTAAAGTCGTCGGAGTGGCCTAATGTCGGTATCAGCCAGACAGCGAAGGAGTCTATCCCCTTTTTCACTAGCGCTAGACCAAGGAGATTATTTTTTACGTCTGAGGTGGAACGCCACACCTACCATCTGCTCCTCACTTTAACGCACAGATCCCTGTGCTACTCATACTATGAGTTGGCGAGGGCCGGTTTCGAACTAGGAACCATGCTATTCTTAAGTCCACTTATTGTTACAACAATTGTTACAAATGTACTTATATATGAACAATCACCATCATCCTGTCGCGCTGGCAGCGTGGATATCCAATGTCTCGCCATCCTTCCCTATTATTCATTGCCCCCGGGAGGTCCTCTGCACAGCATCCAGTATCCGTGAAGAACTGATCTATGTACGTCTTTGTTAGGCGACCCACTCTGGTGCACCCATGTGTTAGCTTCCACAGAATAACGTCACTTATTAGTTAATAATGCTCTGCGAAACTTACCAGAGACAGGTAAGTTTCTGGTAAGTGAGTGTCTCTTGCTAGTTTGATGTCATCGGGTCCTGGGTAATCTGGCTTCATTAAGCACATCCTTTAACGGCGGCTGATTGCAGCGAAAGAGGGGGATTGATGATATCAATCTTCGAAGTTTGGCGGCTAAACTAAGCTTAGTAATGTGTGTTTTGATTGGTCGCCGACAATGGCCCTTAGCCAATCGCACAAGGTTTCTTATCAGGCAATGGTTAAGGGGCAAGGCCTCTTATCAGGCGATGGTTAAGGAGCAAGGTCTCTTATCAGGCGATGGTTAAGGGGTAACTGTGTAAGGTCATATTATTTCTTTTAACATGCGCAGGGACGTGTTTTATTCACTTTGTAGGAGGCCACTGTTCATACGACATCCGGTTAATTTTATTTTTCTTCAACCAAAATGTATGTTTGCTCGATTTTTTCCCCAGTGTATTGACTTGTTTATTTGTTTGTTATGTTGGTGAGTAGGTGTATCAAGCTAGTGGGCGAATTTGAAAACCAGAAGAGTTTTCGATTACTGTTGCATAATATAGTGATTCTCGTAAATACACCTGCACAAGCCGAATCATTTTTGCATAGCCTAGAGAAGACAGTAAGAGGCATTAATATATATATATATATATATATATATATATATATATATATATATATTATCTTTGACAGGAAGGAAAAACTCAACACCGTTATTCCATAATAAATGTATTTCGACCAAAATTGGAGCCTTTATAAATCTAAGTTGATTCAATATAGCTCCCCAAAATTTCGTCACATCAGATGGTCGATCAAGATAATTTGACATATCTTGAAGTTATCTTGATCTACCATCTGATGAGACGAAATTTTGGGGAGCTATATTAAATCAACTTAGATTTATAAAGGCTCCAATTTTGGTCGAAATAAATTTATTATGAAATAACGGTGTTGAGTGTTTCCTTCCTTTCAAAGATAAATATTGCTCTGTTATAATCTAAAAAAGTTTATTATACATTGAGTTCCTTTTAGTGATTTAAAGATTCACTGTATTTATACATACTGGATCATACAATAATAATACAGTATATCTATGTGAATGCAGATAAAACGGAGCTCATGTGTTTTAAACAAGATAAAGATATCTTCACACTGGATAGTAAGCCTCTGAAATTAGTTGACCATATTGTGTTAGTATAACAATCAATTCTAAGACTAACAACAACAAGAAAGGAATTAATATTTCCTCTAATTCAAACTATTATTGGCTAGACATAAAACAACAAACAACAATATAAAGTCCTTCCTGTATATAAAGTTGAGTTTAAGGGACTTACCGGCGCGTTGGAGAAGATATCTTAGGGTGGTTTCTTTGAGCCCCTGAATTCGTTGTCTCCTGGTGCCGCTGGTGGAATCTGTCTGCCTTGGCTTTTTGGATATTGCGCCTAAACACTGGGCTATCACGTGATTGGTATATCCAATCACAGAGCCTCTCCCCACTCATTCTATATACAGGAATAACCATCTTACTGACCCAACAACCAGTTCACATGCCGGGAATTGAATGTGTAGGCATGCCTTACTTACCACGGTTGTTACGATTTTATGGACCATCCTTTAGGCTTCAAGCAAGAGCGCTTGTCTAGCGGAAATCCTTGGTAAAGAATCCTTTGGTTGTTCCTTGGTGCTCCTCAGTATTACAAGTCTTTCGTCAATGATTGCAAATGGACGTCTCTCAGTATCAGTGATTAAGTAGTCAACCAGCCATGGATTAGGGCTGTTGATTAGCTGAGGTTTAAACCACGTGACCTCACCTTGAGGAAACGAAATGTAATTACCTATGGTGCCTGCCAATAGTCTATAGGTAGCGTGGTCAACAGTATATAAAAGAGGACGCACCAAAATTTATAACCTCTTTTAGCTATTTATTCCTCAACAAGCAAGTCGCACACCTATACGTCTACCTGCTCCCCATTGGAGAGGATAGTTGCTACCCCAACAACCAAGTGTCGCAAGGTACTAGATAGCATGCTTAACATGTAAATTTTTCACCTTCATTCTCTAGCTGCAATGTATCAAGGACTGAAGATTTTTTTTTATACTGGCGATATATAAGTTCGACGTCTGTAGTAAGCCTCTAGTGTTAATCAAAAACTGTAGTCTTTCTGGTAGAGTGAACATGCCAGGATAGTGCAACGATCTTAAATGCTTTGTCTTGTCATCCCATTGGCCAATTTCTACTGGAATCTACTGCTACTGCTTTACGGTTTAAATAGATTAAAAAATGGGTTTGAAAAATGAGTTTTAAAAAATTTGAATACCTAACATGAATGAAGAAAAGAAAATGTCTTCTGTATAAAATAACCCATCAAGGGTTGACATGTCGCAAAATCCAACCGGTCTACAAATTATTTACCTTTATTCAATGAATGGTCATTGTAGTTTATTTGTATTTTGTTTAATCTATTTCTGGAGCTCTGGGGCAGTGTGGACTTTTCTCCAGGTCCCATCACATAGATCTGCTTGAGATTGTGACGCGACGAGCGTTTCTGTTGGCGTTCACTGTTTATTAAAAAGAAAAGAAATGTAGTTTTGTTTTTGTAAGTAATTTTGTTAGAATAAAAAAGCAACTTTAACACTAGAAGATTGTATAAAGGTGCATTCTTCTGGCTGAGTTTGCAAATTCAATCAAAGGTTACTGCAGCTGCTAAATTGATAAGTTTATTAAAACTATCAAAAGTCTCGGGCGTGAGTTTCTCGACACGCACTTCTTGACCTTTTTCTGAAGTCGGAAAATTGCACCAGTTGACATCGATGTCAACTGTTAAACGAAAGATTTCAAGGTTGTTTCACAACTTCTCCTCTCAAATGCGAGAATGCAATGCCCAATCATCGTCTCCCGACGAAAGCTGGGTTCTTATTGGCTGGCCAATGAAAGGCAGTATGACTTATTCGTAATTGGCTAGCCAATCAGAGTTATTTAGGGCCACAATTTTATTCTATACAGTATGGAGATAATAAAATGTTTTCCTGTTTAAAATGGTTGTGAAAATATATTTTTGTATCGTATCTAAATATATAAAAGTAAAAGTAAAGTTGGCGGAGTGGTCTATAGTTAGTCTCTCAGCCGGACAGCGAGGGAGTCTATCCCCTTTTGCTAGTGCTATACCAGGGAGATTTTTTTTACTTTAGGTGGAGAGCCTCACCTACCGTCAGCTCCCCACTTTATCGCACAGATCAGATTACCCAATCTGTGCTATTCATACGCTGAGTTGGCGGGGACCAGTATCGAACTCAGAACCTTGCGATTCTAAGTCGGGTGCTCTACCGACTGAGTTAAAGAGGTCCTTATCTAAATATATAGCTCTCCAAAAATCGGTATATTCTTTATAAATATTCATGCAATTTTTTTTTCTGAGTTTTTTATGCTGTAAAGTTTGGTGATTAATAATAGCTAATAATAATCGTTTTGATTGTATAATGTTTCACTAGAAATAATATTTACT
>CM042147.1:127668163-127678163 GCA_023376005.1 Doryteuthis pealeii
GACGAAGGACCTGCACAACTGAGGAGTACCAAGGAACAACCAAAGGATTCTCCACTAAGGATAGTGCTCTGCTTAACACAAAGGATCTCCGCTGGACAGCGCTCTTGCTTGAAGCCTAAAGGATGGCCACAAATCGTAACAACACGCTTCTCTATACACATCACACATTGTGTAAATTTCACATGGTTAGCACTTCTCAGCCACCAAAACTTTGATGACCTCTGTTCAAGCCTAAAATACTCAGTTTGATAAGGTGGCATTTTGAAAAGCTTCAAAACAAATGCTTTTGCAAGGTTGACCCTCATATATATATATATATATATATATATATATATATGTGTGTGTGTGTGTGTGTGTGTGTGTGTGTGTGCGTGTGTGTGTTTTTAAGAAAGGATGACTTTGCACCCTGATATAAGTTTGTATAATTAGTCATGTGCATTATTTACTAAGAAAACAGAAAAGCACTTTGGACGTAGAATGTGGTGATTTACTACACAAAATAATAAATCTTCAACTTAATACTCCTCAGTTCCCTTCCCATTGAAAAATAATTCAGGCATTTGTTTGTGTGGGTGTTATTATCAGATTCCATATCCAATTTATATTTTTTACATTTTTTCTGTATTTTTTAAACGTTTTAATCTTGAAACTAAAAAAACTTTTTTAAAAATAAATTGCACCAAACCCATCCTTCCCATAAAAAAAAATTCAAGAATTTGCATTTATAGTTTACAAATTCTTTTTTTATGCAAATTGTATTAAACACTGGTAAATTAATTATGTTTTGTAATTTAATATTCAATCCATTTATTTGGGGGTGAATGGAAATTGAATTTGGGCGGGTGAAGAGAGAGAGAGAGAGAGAGAGAGAGAGAGAGAGAGAGAGAGAGAGAGAGAGAGAGAGAGAGAGTCATAGGAATTGATGCTATCAGCGCAACCTGATAATTATGATGCTTTATCGACTTTTAAAAATTCTTCCAGGCTGTAGCTGTGTCAGTGCTACTGTATGACTGTACCATTTGGACTCTAACGAAACAACTAGAGAAAAAACTAAATGGGAACTACACAAAGATGCTGTATACTGTCTTGAACAAATCCTGGAAGCAGCACCTAATAAAAAAGCAGGTGTATGGCCACTTACCTCCTATTACATTATAGGGCCGGGTTAGCTCAGTCGGTAGAGCGTTCGGCTAGAAACCGCAAGGTTCCTAGTTCGATACCCGCCCTCGCCAACTCAGCGTATGAGTAGCACAGGGATGTGTGCGGTAAAGTAAGGAGCTGATGGTAGGTGTGGCGCTCCACCTCAGATGCTAAAATAATCTCCTTGGTCTAGCGCTAGTGAAAAGGGGATAGACTCCCTCGCTGCATGGTTGATACCGACATTAGACCGCCCCGACGACTTTACTTTTTACTTACCCAAGTAACATATTCCATTTGAGATACCTTCCATTGTATTAACGAGGCAATACATTACGACTGCTTTTCATAACACGAGGTGTTTTATTTATTTAAAAACAATGACTGAAATTAATTGGTCAAAGGGCAAGTAACTCACCCGTACAATCAATGGATTAGGGCAGATAAATTCTGACCCTTATTATTATTAGAGTCTGTTAGTGTTAATTTGTACTGACTAAAGTGAATTTCAACAGTAAAAGGAACAAGACATGCTGGAAAAGCAAGGACGAACACTTAAGTGACCTTTTCCTGTGGAGATCTACACATAGACACAGCAGTTAAGGCAAACCAGCAAAAAACTACATCAATCAGTTTGTGCGGATACTGGATGCTGTGTGGATGACCCGCTAGGAGCAATGACCGAGAGGGATGCAAAACATTTTTAAAATAAATTGCACCAAACCCATCCTTCCCATGAAAAAATAATTCAAGAATTTACATTTTCTCATGTAATGTAAGTAAAGTAAAGTCGTCGGGGCGGCCTAATGTTGGTATCAGCCAATCGGCGAGGGAGTCTATCCCCTTTTCACTAGCGATAGACCAAGGAGATTGTTTTAGCATCTGAGGTGGAGCGCCACACCTACCATCAGCTCCTTACTTTACCGCACAGATCCCTGTGCTACTCATAATGCTGAGTTGGCAAGGACCGGTATCGAACTAGGAACCTTGTGGTTTCTAGCCGAATGCTCTACCGACTGACCTAACCCAGCCCTTTTCTCATGTAAATTGTATAAAACACTGGTAAATTAACTATGTTTTGTAATTTAATATTCAAATTTTTTTTTTGGGGGGGGGATGGAAATTGAATTTGGTAACAAGGGGGTGAATCAAGTAAAAAGTTTCGGAAACCCTCTGGCGCGAATATACCAACTGCATCACTTCCCTTCCAAAATAGATGTTTCGGGCAGGCATAAACAGCATACAGTAGTGAAGCTTTAATTGGATACTGGATGCTGTGCGGAAGACCCGCTAGAAGCAAGGAATGATAGGGAGGCATGCATGAGACAATCATTGGAATATGTGCTGTCAGCATGACCTGATCAACTTCAAGAATTTAGTCAACTCTTAGAAAAACAATCGAGTCATGGAAACACTCACACAATATTTATTTATTGATTTTAAAAGGAACCATAACAATATGAATTTAATTATCATAGTTTATTTACTTATTTATTTATAAGATTATAATTTGTTTATTTAATTGTTTATTTACAATACATAATATTTTATTACAGACAATAAATTTGGAAAATATGCATTTTCCTTGGCAGGGTTAAAGTTTGGGCTGCACTTCCATAATTTGAAATAAAACTGAATATACTCAAACTGGATACAGTGTTACCAAAATTGTAGCCTCACAAAATGAGTCAATTATCTAACACAAATATTTTGCAAGCAATTATAAGGTTTCAAGTTAATAATGATAATACTTAGTAAACAATTTTAATTTCAGGTAAGTATTATTAATGCAAATATTTTGCACACAATTATATCGAATCAAGTATTCCTAATGGTAAAAAAGTAAAATCGTCAAGTTGCCCTGAAGTTGGTTTCAGCCAGACAGCGAGGGGGTCTATTCCCTTTTCCCTGGTGCTAGACCAAGGAGATTGTTTTCTTATCGTCTGAGGCATAGCGCCACACCTACCATCAGCTGCTCACTTTATTCATACGCTGAGTTGGTGAGGACTGGTATTGAACCAGGAACCTTGAGGTTCCCAGCCAAATACTCTACTGACTGAGCTAAACTGGCCCTAATACTAATAATTTATACATGGTTTTAAAGTTTAAAGCAACTAGTTTTAATTAATAATAATCATTTATTTGCACAGTTATATGGTTTTCAAGTAACTGATAATAATAATAATAATAATAATAATAATAATAATACAAAGCGAAAATTGATAAGACCCAACAAAATAGTAAATGTAGACTTTGCGGTAATAGAGATGTGACTGTTAACCATATACTCTGTGAATGTAGCAAACTAGAACAACGAGAATACAAAACTAGACACGACTGGGTTGGGAAGGTGATCCACTGGGAATTATACAAAAAATTTAATTTTGACCACACAACAAAATGGTATATGAATCAGTTCTTGAGAACGAAACGCACAAAATTCTCTGGGACTTTGAGATAAAAACGGATCACCTTATCCCAGCAAGAAGGCCAGACCTAGTGTTGATAAACAAAAAAGAAAGAACTTGTCAACTGGTGGATTTTGCAGTGCCAGCAGATCACAGGGTGAAGCTAAAGGAAAATGAAAAAATGGACCTTGCCAGAAAACTGAAAAAGTTATGGAACATGAAAGTGAAAGTGATACCAATTGTAGTTGGTGCACTTGGAACGGTCTCAAAAGGATTAGAAAAGGGTTTGGAAAGTTTGGATATCAAAGGAAGGATTGATACCATTCAGAACACTGCACTGCTACAATCTTCCAGAATACTCAGATGAGTCCTGGAGACCCGAGGTGACTTGCTGTCACTCAGACTCTAGTGATAGACCATCAGTTAATGCTGATGTGAAAACTCAAAAGGAGTAAATAATAATAATAATAATAATAATAATAATAATAATAATAACAATCCTTAGTAAACAAATATAACTTCAATTAATAATTCTTCCCCCTGCATTGTTTTGTTAAATTATAGATTAACTGTATCTATTACTTTGAAAGTAGTGTAGAGAGAGAATTAAAAATTATACTTGGAGATACTAGGTCAATTGTGTTTGATTGACAGGCCATGACTCTGGGGTCATTTGAAGATGTGGCTTTTGATTGGATTAGAAATTCACATCATTAAGTAACAATAGAAAGTTAACAAGAATAGTTTTGATTTTGATTTTAATTAGTTGGTTCATGAGAAGTTAAGGTGACCACATGTTAGAATCCTTGTCGCCATTGTAGGAGTTCAGTTGTTCTGTTGTTCACAGAATCCAGTTGGCAATCCTCTGTAATATATATATATATATATATATAATATATATATATATATATATATATATATATATGATAAAATGAAAAAACAAAAGATGTTTACAAACTGAATAGGCTCATCAGGAGAGGGTGTGCAAACCGTTTCGGGGCCTTGCACACTCTCTCCTGATGAGCCCATTCAGTTTGTAAACATCTTTTGTTTTTTCATTTTATCATATTCATACTGTCGGATTAACTTCCATTTTATTTTCATATATATATATATATATATATATATATATATATATATATATATATATATATATATGAGGTAGGTAAAAGGATAGTGAACAAGAAATGATAACTCAAAACAAATCTAAGAGTTGAAATATTTCGTCCGATTTATACGGACATCCTCAGTCAAAGATTTTTATTGAAAGCAAAATTACGTGCATGTCCCTCACCAAATCATATGTACATGCACGTAATTTTGCTTTCAATAAAAATCTTTCGACTGAGGATGTCCGTATAAATCGGACGAAATATTTCAACTCTTAGATTTGTTTTGAGTTATCATTTCTTGTTCACTATCCTTTTACCTACCTCATACTGTCGATTCTACTACATCCATCCTATCTTCATATATATATATATATATATATATATATATATATATATATATATATATAAGTGCAAGTCGTCTGTAGTATTTTTCTGTTGTTAATAAAAAAGATAAGTCTTGCTGGTAAAAAGTTCAATTAGTAATTGATTTGGGGACAGTTGCAAACGATCTTGAATGCTTTCTGTTCTTGTTTGTCATTGGCCAATTTTTACTTGAAGTGCTGATGTTGGGAAAGTTCATAAATAGAAGTGATGATTTTGCATACATCTTATACTCATAAATAGTCCAACACATGTGTGAGAACTATTGTTTCAGCTCGTAATTTGCCACAACTTTTCACAAGTTCAGCTTAACAAAAGTGATTCAAATAACAACGAATTGACCAGTAGAATTGGATATAAAAATAAAAAAAGAAAGGACAAAATGAATTTATTTTATATTTTTATTTTCCTTCAAATTCACCCCGTGATCTGGTGGAACCGTAAATCCACCAGTTGACACGTTCTCTTTTTTTTTTTGTTAATCAACACTAGGTCTGGTCTCCTGGCTGGGATAGGGTTATCCGTCTTTATCTCAAAGTCGCTGAGAACTTTATGTATTTCATTCTCAAGAATAGATTTTGGTTTATGCATATAACATTTTGTTGTATGGTCAAAAGTTTTTGCATAATTCTCAGTGGATCACCTTCACAACCCAGTCATGTCTAGCTTTGTATTCCCGTTGTGCTAGTTTGCTACATTCACTTAACACATTGTTTACAGTCTCATCTCTGTCACCACACAGTCTACATTTACTGATTGTTGCGTCTTATCAATTTTTACTTTGATATAATTTGTTCTTATGTCATTATTTTGTGTAGCAATTATTAGAGATTCAGTTTCTCTCTTGAGGTCTCCTATTCTTAACCTAGTCTAAGTATTTTTATGGGCAACTCGCGATTTGTTGTTTGAAGTGTCCATATAACTGTTTTTCTTTCTTTTTTTAGTTTTCTAGTTTTCGTTGTTTTCCTGTTTGTCCATATATTACATCTTCTGTTGTTGGCTGCCATAAGTAATCTTTCTTTGATCTTTTTTGTGTATTCTTCGAGTTGTTGGATTGTAGCCTCGGCACAGTCCTCTATGTTGGCAAGACCTCTTCCATCTTCTTTTCTTGAAACATATAGCCTATCTTAATCATCTCTATTTTGTAGAGCCTTGTGCATTGTCATTAATTTCCTAGTCCTTTGGCCGATCTGTCTGAGTTCTTCTTTTGTCTATTATTATTATTATTATTATTATTATTATTATTACTACCACTACTACTACTACTACTACTACTACTCTTTCTTTGTTCTTATTTGTTTTTAATTATTGAATTCTTAATTAATAAAATCCTTCAATCTTCATTTTTTTTTAAATTATGATCTTACTTTGATCACAGTCCACTTTATCTCCGTCTGACCCTGGAGGTCACGTGTCTTTTATTGGTTATTTTCAGACTGTCCATTTTGTGTGAGTGTATGTGCATGTGTGAATGTGAGGTCTGTATTAAATCTTGTTTGATGTGATTTTTTAAAAGAATTTTTTTAAAAATGTTTCTTTCAGTAATTGATTATAACTTGCCAACTTTCGTTCAGTTAAAAAAAAAAAAACAAGCACCAAGGAGGCACTCCTAGAGTAATGGTTATCACCATAGAAAATGGACTTTTTCACTCTCTCTATGGGTAAATAGTAGGTCAGACTAAGTTCTTCAACCTTCGTATGGCAACCAGACTAGGAGAAGGAAAACTCTCTTCTAGTTTCTAAAAACAATTTCTTTTACAAGAAATTTTCTCCTGACGATGACCTAAGGTTGAAACTAGTTGAGATTAATTAAAAAAATAAATTAAATAAAAAAATATTCCTGTTTGTCTTATCACTTTTTGATCATCTAATATATATATATGTATACATTACACACACACACACACACACACACACACCACACACACATATATATATATATATATATATATATATATATATACACAATAAAGTTCACAAAAGATGCATAGAGAAATTCCTCTATATACATGTACTTCTGTGTTTATATATATATATATATATATATATATATATATATATATATATATATATGTGCATATATTTAGATAATGTCATCATCATCATCATCATCATCATCATCAATACATGCTGACAGCACAGATTCCCTTGACTCTCTCTCATCATTTGTCCCCATCAGCCATCACTCTTGGTAAATCCTATATATGGCATCCAGTGTCTGTCCCCTCTGTTCCGTACAAGTGAACTTAGACAAATGTCAATGGTAGTTCTACCTAGTTGATGTCTTACCATTTATTTTGTTTTAAGATATGATCAGTTACAATCATCGTTTGAACTGGTGCACACAGTGAGTTTGCTGGTGAAACATTTTTTAAGACTGCTGAATCTGTAATTTTTACACAGACAGCTTTTCATGCTCATTTTGTTATGTAGCCATCTGCGGCTATATAAACAAGAGACAGATAGATAGACATAGTGAGAGACAGAATTGTAACTTACTTGTTCTTCATTTTTTCTATGTCTAGTCGCCATTTCTGTTCTTTCCTTCTTTTGGCCGGTCGCCGTGTCTGGTCTTCTAACTTATTGCAGCTTCATTTTCCAACTAAGGGCTTCTTTTCAAGTCATGCAATTAACAAACAAGACTTTATGTTACTTTGATCAAATCTTTATTTCAGCCCATTCTAATTCACCACACGGTCTGAGTCACAACCTCAGCAGTTACACATCTGCTTTACCTGGTGTCTGGTTGTAAACTGACTACCTAACTCTATATCACGTGACTCGCGAGATTCTTGCCTCTGGGGTCAATTGGGGCTATTAACTGTTACTGGTATTTTTCCATCCTCTCAGAACTCATGCTACAGGGCTTGTCAAAAGCCCTACGCCACCATACAATTACGCAACAATTTCATGTTACTCATTTCACGTTTCATGGTAGGATTTTCAACCAATAGCAGCATCAATTTTCTATCCGGAACAGCATCATTCCAACATAGTATGAAATAAGCAGGAAAAGCTCTTTGTGTGGCAATTACTGATTCATCAATCTTAAAAAAAAATTCAACAACAAAGGCATAGCATGCACCAGTCCAAGCCATGATCATATCTATGCTGGAATGATGCTGTTCCAGATAGAATTTTCAACCCAAAACAGCATCGATTTTCTATCCGGAACAGCATCATTCCAACATAACTTAAAATGAGTATGAAAATCTCTCTGTGTAGCAATTAAAGATTCACCAGGCTTTTAAAAAAAATTTCAACAGCAAAGGCACAGCATGCACCAGTCCAAGCCATGATCCTATCTACAAAAAATTCAGAAGACATTAGCTAGATGGAGCCTCCATTATCACTTGCCTATATTCACTTGCACCACACAGGTAACAGTTTAGAATATGAGAGGTATTTCGGATGCCCCCTGTGTATAGACTTGTGACAATCTAATATATAAATATCCTCTATATATCCATCTCCAGATAATATATATAAAACAGCACAGCTCTCAAAATAAAGGAAATGAGATGGTTATATTGAGCCATGCTCATACAAAATTTAAAAAATGGTAAGACATTTGTTAGATGGAGCTACCATTGCCACCTAAGTTCAATTGCACTACATAGGTGATAGTTTAAAATGTGGGAGGTATTTCTGCCACACCCTGTATATAGACTTGTGACAATCTACCAAACTGTTTCAAGCTATGATCTCATCTAAAAAAAAAAGTAGAATATTAGCTAGATGGAGCTACCATTGCCACTTGCCTAAGTTCAATCGCACTACATAGGTGATAGTTTAAAATGTGCAAGGTATTTCTTCCACACCCTGTATATAGACTTGTAACAATCTACCAAACTGTTTCAAGCTATGATCTCATCTAAAAAAAAAAGTAGAATATTAGCTAGATGGAGCTACCATTGCCATTTGCCTAAGTTCACTTGCACTACATAGGTGATAGTTTAAAATGTGGGAGGTATATCTGCCACACCCTGTATATAGACTTGTGACAATCTACCAAACGGTTTCAAGCCATCATCTTATCTGAAAAACAAATGGTAAGACATTAGCTAGATGGAGCTACCATTGCCATTTGCCTAAGTTCACATGCACCACACAGGAGACAGTTTAAAATGTGGGAGGTATTTCTGTCACACCCTGTATATAGACTTGTGACAATCTACCAAACTGTTTCAACCCATGATCTTATCTGAAAGAAAAATGGTAAGACATTAGCTCGATGGAGCTACCATTGCCACTTGCCTAAGTTCAATCGCACTACATAGGTGATAGTTTAAAATATGAGAAGTATTCCTGCAGTACCCTGTATATTTAAAAGTCGTCGGGGGGGCCTTAAGTTGGTATCAGCCAATCTGCGAGCGATTGTATCCCCTTTTCACCAGCACTAGACTAAGGAGATTGTTTTTTTTTGCATCTGAGGTGGAGTGCCACACCTACCATCAGCTCTTTACTTTACCGCACAGATCCCTATGCTACTCCATATGCTGAGGGGGCGGCGGTTGGTATCGAACTAGGAACCTTGTGGTTTCTAGCCGAACGCTCTACCGACTGAGCTAACCTGAGACTATCTACCAAACTGTTTCAATGCTCAACTATCTCGTCAAGTGCGTGGATTTCAAATTAAAATTTTAGAAATCTGTTTACTTTTGTTGTGCATTGATCTCATGTATTCATTCTATTTTGTCTTTCTTCTAATTTTTTTAAATTCATTAATATTTTTTTGACTTTTATTTAAACTAATATATTAACACTTATGTCATCGATATTAAAATTATATTTTGTATTTTATGTGTTGGACAGTGTTGCTGTTTATTTTTAGCCATTAAAATTGTTATCTTCTTTGCATGTTTTATTACATATTTGTTTTGATGTCTACATTTGGAGATCGATTTGCTATTTTTATTAAAAGTTTTTAATGTTGTTTATCGTAGATAATTTTCAATTTTT
>CM042147.1:127680663-127713156 GCA_023376005.1 Doryteuthis pealeii
ACTGTTCATAGATGAAACTCGTGCAACACTTGATGGCCCTGATGGTTGGAGCAAAGGTTGGGTCGTAAATGGATGAGATCTTTATCACCTCTTTAGACGCCAACAAGAAGAAGGAGATATTATGATTTGGGCTGGTATTATTGGAGGTATCATAGTTGGCCAGTGGAGAGTGCCTGAAGGTACGAAAATAACCACAGATGCTTATATAGCCTTCCTCAAAGAGCACCTGGAATGTTGGCTAAAAAGGCATAAAATCACCTTCAGGAGAACCATCATATTTTTGCAAGATAATGCTCCTTCATTAAGCACATAATACTACGGAGTACCTGCAAAAATTAGGCTTCTGTGGACCTCGGAATATGAACTGGCCGACCAATTCTCCAGACTTAAACCCAATTGAAAACTTGTGGAGCATTCTGACGCGACGTGTTTACGAGAATGGACGCCAATTTAGAAGTAAAGATGACTTGTGGCAGGAAATAGTCAACGCATCACGTAAAATTACATCAGAGGAGATCCAGAAATTGACATGTTCGATGGACCTGCGCCTTTTCCAAGTCATTTTTAAAAAAGGATCACATATCTCATATTAACTAACTTCACTATCATTTTTGAATACTTTTTACTTTTTTATTTCGATTTAATTTTATCTTAGTTACAGTATGCATCCATAAAATCTATAAATGAAACAATAAAATTATTATTTTCTTTTTTACAGTTTTTTTTTTTTATACACTTCACTAAAATTTTGACACATGAATAATTTAAGTAAATTAGGTAAATTCCGACTTTTGTCCCCTTCGTAGAACCTTACCAATTTTTCTGAGTTTTGATATTACAATTGTCGTTATTCTCTGATAATCGTTAAATTCCAATTAAGTTTGTGGATAGAGAGAAAGTGTCACTTCTTAAATAATTTGAACGCAGTTATATAATATATATATATATATATATTATATATTATAAAAATTACACCAAGAACATCTTCCTGTGATTCGACTTGATACTTGATACTGGAGAGGTTTACACCTTCTCTCCAAATGTTGAAGACACTGAAAGATAAGTTCATCGAACATGAAAAAAAAAAAGAAAAAAAAAAAAAACAATCAACAATCACGAATTCCAAAAATTTCAATTCTTAACTTATAATTTCAATCATTGTTGTAGATTTATATTGAAACGAGTTAGAATTTTCAATTTTTTTATTTTTTTTTGTGTGATCCCTATTATAAGTATAGAAACAAAATTCAAACCCCATTTTAGCTACTTATCATTTTTATCATAAATTATTTATTTTCTCTCTGGACAAGACCTTTCAATCTTCATCTATGTCTCTCTCTCTCTCCTCTCTCTTCTCCTCTCTCTATCGATATATAATTATATATTAATATAATAATTATAATATATATAATATTATAATATATATTAGTTTGTCAATATATCAGTTAAATTACAGTTTTTTTGGTAAGATAAGTGTCATCCAATGTACGAAATAGATATAATTAGATATGAATATATTTAAAGGGACCGGATTCTAAGCAATTCAAATAAATAAAATTAATTGTAATGATGACATTAATAAATAATAAATTAAATTAAAATATATTCTACTAATAACTAATTTTTCCGGTTACATGGAGACCGTTAATTCATTTACCAAAAAAACTGTAATTTAACGATAATTATGCCAAACTAAAATGATGAGAACCCTCCTTAAGTTCACTCATGACTTGAACAAAAGCACCCCTCCATTTTAACTCTCTNATCCACCACCTGTAACTCCACTTAAAAATTGACCTGTGTCACATCCTGCTTGTGGCAGAGGGGTGGATAAAATTACTCTCAATTCAACCCACCTGTATCTCCACTTCAAAAATTGACCCTTGTGTTCACATCCTGCTTGTGGCAGAGGCGGTTGGTAAATACTCTGGAATCAAGCCACCTGTTAGAGTCCCACTTCAAAAAATTGACTGTGGTCACATCCTCTGTGGTGGAGGGTTGGGTAAATACTCTGAATTCAAGCCACCTGTAACTCCACTTTAAAAATGACCTCGTGTCACATCGGCTTGCTGGCGGAGGGGTGGATAAATAACTCTGAATTCAGCCCAGCCTTAACTCCACTTAAAAATTGACCTTGCTTAGCACATCGCTTGTGGTGGAGGGCGTTGGGTAAATACGAAAGTCCAGGAAACTTCAATTAATTCTAGATCCATCTGGAGTATAGTAAAATCTAGATTTAGATTTTTTTTAAAATTATGTGATTATTTTATACCAATATAACTCAGATAAATCTAGACTATCTATTGGGTTCCCATTTTAACGATGGTCCATGATTATAGTAATGCTTCTATTTAGGAAGGGGTTCATCATCATTATCATCAAGTCATGACAATTTCTCACCAACCATTCCCAATCCCAATTAGTAAGCATCATATTTCAGGATCTCCAATTAGAAAATGATTGCCAAGTCCAAGACTGTGTGGTTAGCCTTAGTGTTACGATAACATTCATAGCAGTTTATGAACATACTGTAGTCAGATATTGTGGAATCAGGGTTCATTAGATCCATGAATAAACAGGTGTCCCAGTGGAAAGTTACCTCGACAGTTACTGCACGGGTAATAACCTTTTTTACTTGACTTCTTGAAAAACACGCCATTAGAAGCATGGGAGATTAGTTTTAGATTAGTATGACTAGTTACTGGCTGAGAGCAGCACATGTTGTCAGATCTTGGGATGTTGTACTCACAGCTGCGGTCGATATGGGATGGTTGTTTAATAAAGAATTAAGAAAGCCAACAAGTCTTGATTTATCAAAAACAAGAAAATTGACCAGCTCGAAGGAAATCAACAAACAAGAAATAGAAAGCAACCCGAAAATCAGCCCTGAAGAATATGGAGGCCGAGTTAACAAGTAAGAGCCCCCTCATCCCATCTCTACTTGTTTGGCCTCTCTCTTTCCCATTGATTAATGAATATGTAAATACCTTGGTACCCCCTAACTATAATATAATTGGATAGTATCCTCTATAAATATCGACACTGTGTGGTACAAGCGCCTAAGCTTACTCGCCTACCAGTCAGAATACCACCACGACTGCTCGGAAGATGTACTGCCATTCGACGCCACCAGCTACTACTGTGATAATATACCTTACTACCAAACTTCATAATATATCCCTTAAACCCGGATATATCACCCAATTATATACCTGAGATGTGGGTATACAACAATAGTCGTGGCGGTACTACTGTAGATTTTCCAAGTCAGGGTATTGTGAGTGCATTGCTCTATAATAGAAAATCCACTATGTTGTATTGTTTTTGTTGTAGATGTAGACAAAGATAGAGTGAGAGGAAGGGGAAAGTGATAGAGAGGAAGAGAAAGAAGAGATAGAAGGAACAGAGAAAGAGGAAGGGAGAGAAAGAGAGAAGGGGAAAATGTGAGAGAGAGGAAGGGAAAGAAAGAGATAGGAAGGAACAGAGAAAAGAGGAAGGGGAAGAAAGAGAGGAAGGGGAAAATGTGAGAGAGAGGAAGGAAAGAAGAGATAGGAAGGAACAGAGACAGAGGAAGGGAGAGAAAGAGAGGAAGGGGAAAATGTGAGAGAGAGGAAGGGAAAGAAAAGAGATAGGAAGGAACAGAGACAGAGGAAGGGAGAGAAAGAGAGGAAGGGGAAAATGTGAGAGAGAGGAAGGAAAAAAGAGATAGGGAAGCGAACGAGGACAGAGGAAAAGGAGAAAGAGAGAAGGGAAAATGTGAGGAGAGAGGAAGGGAAAGAAAAGATAGGAAGGACAGAGAAAGGAGGAAGGGAGAAAAAGAGAGGAAGGGAAAATGTGAGAGAGAGGAAGGAAGAAGAGATAGGAAAGGAACAGAGACAGAGGAAGGGAGAGAAAAGAGAGGAAGGGGAAAATGTGAGAGAGAGGAAGGGAAAGAAAGAGATAGGAAGGAACAGGAGACAGAGGAAGGAGAGAAAGAGAGGAAGGGGAAAATGTGAGAGAGAGGAAGGGAAGAAAGAGATAGGAAGGAACAGAGACAGAGGAAGGGAGAGAAAGAGAGGAAGGGGAAAATGTGAGAGAGAGGAAGGGAAAGAAAGAGATAGGAAGGAACAGAGACAGAGGAAGGGAAGAAAGAGAGGAAGGGGAAATGTGAGAGATAGATAGATAGATAGATAGATAGATAGATAGATTGCTCTAATAGAAATTTCACTATGTTGTATTGTTGTTGTTGTAGATGTAGAAAAAGATAGAGTAAGAAGAAGGGGAAAAGTGATAGAGAGGAAAGGAAAGAAAGAGATAGGAAGGAACAGAGAAAGAGGAGGGAAAGAAAGAGAGGAAGGGGAAATGTGAGTATATATATATATTATATAGATAGATAGATAAATTACTCAAATAGAAAATTCACTATGTTGTACTGTTGTTGTAGATGTAGAGAAAGATAGAGTGAGAGAAGGGGAAAAGGGAGAGGAGAAAGAGATAGGAAGGAACAGAGAAAAGAGGAAGGGAAAGAAAGAGAGGAAGGGGAAATGTGAGATATATATATAATATAGATAGATAGATAGATAAATTACTCAAATAGAAAATTCACTATGTTGTTACTGTTGTTGTAGATGTAGAGAAAGATAGGAGTGAGAGGAAGGGGAAAAGTGAGAGAGGTGATAGGAAAGAAGAGATAGGAAGGAATAGAGACAGAGAGGAAGGGAGAGAAAAAGAGAGGAAAGGGGAAAATGTGAGAGATAGATAGATAGATAGATAGATAGATAGATAAATTATGTTATGGTTACATATAAACATAAGAAAATTTAGTTATATTTAAATAGAATATGAGATCTTCAGCTATTTTACAATCTCAGTAATATATAATAAAATAAAATTAATTAAGCCAATCAGCGAGGGAGTCTATACCCTTTTCACTAGCGCTAGATTCAAGGAGAGTATTTTTTGCATTGAGGTGGAGCGTCATACCTACCATCAGCTCCTTACTTGGCCCGCACAGATCCCTGTGCTACTCATACACTGAGTTGGCGAGGGCCGGCCATCAAACTAGGAACCTTGTGGTTTCTAGCCTAAATGCTCTACCGACTGAGCTAAACCCAGCCCTGTGCAGTAATATATAAATAGAATAAAATAATTAATTCAAATGAATTATTCAAATATGGCAACACCCACTCCTTTTATCATATAGGCGCTAGAAGGTAGTGGACTGCGGATCAACAACCAGTATTTATTAATACACATGAAGTTAATGAAAATTAGCTCAGTAAAGTGGGACGCTGATGGTAGGTGTGGCGCTCCGCCTCAGATGCAAAAACAATCTCCCTGGTCTAGTGCTAGCGAAAAGGGATAGACTCCCTTGCCGATACCGAGAATAGGTCACTCCGCTGACTTTATTTACTTATTTTTACTAATTAATACACATATTAATGAAAATGATTTTTTATTAACCTATTGATACACATGAAGTTAATGAAAATTATTTCTACTAATTTATTAAAAACACATCTCTTATTATAATGGAGATTGTGTGTTTGTCTGTCTGTAACCTAAACTATTATTGCTACACAAGTCACAATTCCCTAGTTATTTACGTCACATTCTTTTTTTTAATTTTTTATTTAACCTTTATTATTAATAAAAATTGTTTTACATTATTAATGCTGTTGACCATATCTACATACTAATAACATGCAATTGTATTTATATATACAACAAAATAGCGGTTTACAGTGAGAATGGGAAGGCTAATTTGCATATTGATATTGAAAATTTGATTTTAATAAATATAGGCTTAGTATTATTGATTTTTAATTGTTTGGTTTTATCTTAATAAATATGAGCAAAAATCTCAGGGATGAATCTTAAAAGAAATAACAAGAAGAAATAACTGTAATTTTATTCTTACTTCCTATTAACTAAATAGTTAAATTTATGAAAATTCAGCAATGAAAGCTGGGAGTGATGGAAGAGTAAGTTTCAGTTGTTCTATTTTTCAATTATAACACCCTCTGTTTCAAACCTTTTTATCTGCATTCTTATTTAGTTTCATAAGCCTTTCTAATTTAATATGATATTTTATTACATTAAAACTTAAGTACTTGCATCCAGAGGGTGCATATATTTGCTAGTGAAAACTGATGGAAATTATTTCTTAAAACAAATCATATAAATATATATATTATATATATATATATATATATATATATATTTATTTATTTATTTAAGTCACCAATACAAAGTACTTATCAATGGTTTCAGATGTTTTATCCGTCATCAGAGACGTTGACTTTTTTTTTATTGGTGACTTAAATAATAAATAAATACAGCTCTTAAATAAATAATTGAGCACTTTATAATCATTTCTCCAATATTAATAACAAGAAATTAATTATATATATATATATATATATAATATATATAATATATATATATATATATATATATATATATGAATAATAATAAAGTAAGCCTAATAAGTCAGAATATCTACCTAGGTTTCTCCTAACGGGATCATCAGGATAATTTTTTTTTTATATATATTTTTTCTCCAAGATTGCATTGTATAATTTACAACTATAAAGCCGAGAGTTTTTTTATACTGTCGGAGTTTAGAAATAAAAATTAATAAATAAAAAGTAAATAAATATATATGATATTTCAAACAAATCATATAATATGACACACACACACACACACACACACACACACACATATATATATATATGGCTTCTAAAAAAACCAAACATCCAAAAAAATCTTATTCACTTTGCCGAAGAGCATAAGGCCTGGTTTGTTATTATTCACTCAACATCCCCTTACCTATTATGGTAGAGGCGTGTAAGTATCATTTGACAAGATTAATTTTGCAGGGATTGTTAGCTGTGTACTGTGTCCGAGGCGGTATGGTCTTTGACTATGCCTGCTGAATCCCAGTTTCGATTTTGTCGGAGGGGGAAGTCATTTAGTATATATCTCTGATGAGACTTAATAAAGTCGAAAACAGTCTGTACAATGTTCTACACACTGAGCGATCCTTTGCCAGGATTAGACTTGTCAAGTTCATTTTATATAAAAAAAAAGTATCGAATTTTATGTGATACATGCATTGTAATTGCCTTCAAGCAAAAATATAATATATATATGTTATAATGTATTAATTTGAAAGCAATTTACAATGAAAGTAAAAAATAAAAACAAAAAGATGTTATTTTTTGTCTTATCGATTTCAAAGTAAAACTTTATCTTCAGAGACGATTTTCGGAAATGGACGCGTTTTTTTGTTTTTTTTGTCGTTATTTTTTTTAATGTTATAAACACGCGTCTCGTTGTGTTCTTTTTTTTAAACGCCACACGCAAAGTCGTGATGGACATTTAGCCGTTCATTCAATTTCAGTTTTATTATTTCATCTATTTAATATTTTATGTATTATTCATTTGATATATGTATAATGAAATGTACATACTTTACTATATACTGTGAGGAACATGTAATTTTACATTTAATATGTATTCAGTGTTTAGCTATATATAATATATATGAAAAGATTAAATTAGTATTGAAAAACACATATTGGTTGTTAATTGAATTTATTTTTACAAAGTCTTGCATTGCTTAATATTGCAATATTTCGATATCATATATATTATTATATTCATCTGATGAACTATAAAAGAGTTAATAAAAGGCTCAGTTAATGCAAATTTTATTACCAAGCCACCCAGAAAACAAAAACAACTGTTTAAAAGACTTAATGTTAAAAATGAAATTTTCTTATATTCCACTCCCACCAAACAGGAAGAGGGAAGTGAATATACTCATGTATATATATATATACACGCATTGTAAGAAATTCATTTCATATATCAATCAAAGCCTGAAGAAATTACCAGAAGATCTGAACATGATGTTGCATATGTAAGATAAAAGAATAAAAAAAATTTTTTCTGCAAATCATAATACATTTGCGGATCCTTCTTTTTATAAAATATTTTTGAATTTTCTCCCGTTGGAACCAGAACAAACATATTATATCATTATTGCTCTGATGAGATTTTTTTGATGAAATCGAAAATATTGCCAATAATTAGCCAATGCAAAAGTTTGAAACAAATAAATTCAAAATTTAGCAACATATTTCGTTTTACATACCATGTTTATCTTTACATATACCATCGGATTCTATTTCCTTACTCTTAACATATATATATAGCATATACGGTTAGCTCAGATCGGTAGGAGCGTTGTCGCGCTTAGAAACCACAAGGTTTCCTTAGGTTTGATACCCGCCCTTCGCCAACTCAGCGAATTGAGTAGCACAGGGATATACTGTGCTTGTAAAGTAAGGAGTTTGATGGTAGGTTGTGGCCTGCTCCACCTCAGAATGCTAAAAATAATCTCCTTTGGTCTAGCGCACTAGTGAGAAGGAGATGACTCCCTCCGCTGCATGGGCTTAGATACCAACATTATGGCCGCCCTGATTGACTTTACGTTTTTACTATATATATATAAAAGATTAGTATTAAATAACTCACAAGGGGTTGATATGCCATTAAACCACCATCAAACCAAACCAACCAGCGCCAAAAGTCAACCAGCATCTTGCTAATATTCAATTGATCTAGATATTTGTTCCCATTTAATTTTTTTCATTTCAGGGAGGGAAAATGCGAAAAGAATCCAATATTAATGACTTTTTGAAGCTGCCTCCTGCTATTTAAGCATTGAGCACCTCAATGCTATATACTTTTTACATTCATTCTCCATTATCATTATATTATTGTATATATATTATATATATATTATATATATATATATATTATATATATATACTATATATGTGTGTGTGCTGTGTTGTGTGTATATATTATATGTGTGTGTGCTATATATATATATATATATAATAT
This sequence comes from Doryteuthis pealeii, assembly GCA_023376005.1. Classification (NCBI taxonomy): domain Eukaryota; kingdom Metazoa; phylum Mollusca; class Cephalopoda; order Myopsida; family Loliginidae; genus Doryteuthis; species Doryteuthis pealeii. Next base: position 127,689,562 of record CM042147.1, read on the forward strand.
GTGTGGTGTGTGTATTATATTATAATATATATATATATATAGAAATTTAGCATTAAATAAATTCACAAGGGGTTGATATGCCATTGGAACGCAACCAACCAACCAACCTAACCAACCAATCAACTCAACGTTCATCTTGCTTACTATCAATGATCCTAGTAATTGTTCCCATTTGATTTTTTTTTCAATTTTTCTGAAAGCAGAAAAACAAAACAAAAAAAAATGCAATAGAAAGCGAATATAGATGATTTTGGTATCAACAAAAACTGGTGTTTTTTTTTTTTGTTTTTCTTCCTTTGATATTTTTTTCTTTTCACATAGTATTACTCTTTCTAATATCGACAAACATTATTTTTCCTGAAACACCGGCGACATCTTTTCCGCGAACACAATTCTCGGAAAAACATATAAAAAATGATTAGGAAATTCTCGAAAAATGTTAAAGTACGAGATTTTGACCCTGACCCCCCACTGCAATGTGTGTCTTTAGTGACCACCAAGGCTTAAGCCAAAATGAATGCACTTGCCTATTTTTCAAAAATGACACAGTACTCATAGAAGAAGTACTTTTGGCAGATCCTCAACATAGAGATTGTTCTCTCCAAAATGGCTCGCCGGACTGAAGGTTTAGAAAATTAACGATCGATAACCTCCTCTAATTATCTACCACTGCTACCGATACTTATTTCCACTCTGAGAATATTCTAGAGCTTTCTTGATAAGTCTGTGTATATATATATATATATATATACATATATATATATATTATATGTATATAAAGGGGAGATAAGTATCGTAGCAAGTGGAGATAATTAGAGGAGGTTATCATCGTAATTTTCAACCTTCAGTCGGCAGCCATTTTGAGAGACATCTCTATGTTGAGATCTCCAAGTACTTCTTCCTATGAGTACTGTGTCATTTTTGAAAATAGCAAGTGCATTCATTTTGGCTTTAGCCTTGGTGTCACTAAAGACACACATTGCTAGTGGGGGGGGGGCAGGGTCAAAATCTCGGTACTTTAACATTTTTCGAGATTTCTAATGCATTTTTATATGTTTTCGAGGAATTGTGTTCGAGGAAAGATGTCGCCGTGTTCAGGAAAATAATGTTTTGGATAATTAGAAGAGTAATACTCTGTGAAAAAAAAAAAATATCAAGGAAGAAAAAAAAAAAAAAAAACAACCAGTTTTTGGTTGATCAAAATCATTATATTGTTCTATTGCATTTTTTTTTGTTTTGTTTTTGCTTTAGAAATGAAAAAAAAATCAAATGGGAACAAATACTAGATCAATTGATAGTAGCAAGATGCTAGTTGATTGGTGGTTGGTTGGTTGGTTGGTTGGTTCAATGGCATATCAACCCTTGTGAATTATTTAATGCTAAATTTATATATATATATATAATATATATATATATACACACACAACACATATATATATATATATATATATATACACACACACATATATACATATACACACACACACACACACACACATATATATATATATATATATATATATATATATATATATATAATATAATATAATATAATGGAGAATGAATGTAAAAAGTATTAGCATATGAAGGTGCTCAATGCTAAAATAGCAGAGCAGTTTCAAAAATCATTATATTGTTCTTTTGCATTTTTTTTGCTTTGAAATGAAAAAAAATTAAATGGGAACAAATACTAGATCAATTGATAGTAGCAAGATGATGGTTGATTGGTTGGTTGGTTGGTTTGTTGGTGGTTTAATGGCATATCAACCCTTGTGAGTTATTCAATACTAAAATCTTTTATATATATATATTAAAAAGTAAGCATTCAGGGCGGGCCTAAGCGGGTTCAAGCCATGCAGCAGAGTTTCCCCTTCTCACTAGCCCTAGGACCAAGGAGATTTTTTTTAGCATCTGAGCTAGGAGCACCACACCTACCATCAACTCTTACTTTACAGCAAGATCCCTGTGCTACTCATTCCGCTTTGGCGAGGGCGGGTATCAAACTAGAACCATTTCTAGCCATACGCTCTACCGACTATATATAACCGTATATATATATATATATATGTTAAGAGTAAGGAAATGAATCCTATGGTATATGTAAATGATAAAATGATATGTAAAACACAGATGTTGTTAAATTGAATTTATTTTTACAACTTTTGCATTGCTAATATTGCCAATATTTCGATTTCATCAAAAAATCTTCATCAGAGCGTAATGATATAATAAATGTTGTTCTGGTTCCAACGGGAGAAAATTCAATATTTTATAAAAAAGAAGGTCCGCAAAATGTATTATGTTTTCAGAAAAAATTTTTTATTCTTTTTATTTACATATGCAACACATGTTTCAGATCTTCTGGTATCTTCTTCAGGCTTTGATTGATAATATGAAAATGAATTCTTACATGCGTGTATATATATATATACATGAGTATTTCACTTCCCTCTTCCTGTTTGGTGGGAGTGGAATATAAAGAAATTTCATTTTTAACATTAGTCTTTTAAACAGGTGTTTTTGTTTTCTGGGTGGCTTGGTAATAAATTCATTAACTGAGCTTTTATTACTCTTTTATAGTTCATCAGATGATATAATAATATATATGATATCAAAATATTGGCAATATTAGCAATGCAAGACTTGTAAAAATAAATTCAATTTAACAACATATGTGTTTTTCATACTAATTTATCTTTACATATATATATATATAGCTAAACACTGAATACATAATTAATTAAAATACATGTTCCTCACAGTATATAGTACATAGTATGTACATTTCATTATACATATATCAAATGAATAATACATAAATATATAAATAGATGAAAATAATAAAACTGAAATTGAATGAACGGCTAAATGTCCATCACGACTTTGCGCGTGGCGTTTAAAAAAAAGAACACCACGAGACGCGTGTTTATAACATTAAAAAAAATAACGACAAAAAAAAACAAAAAACGCGTCCATTTCCGAAAATCGTCTCTGAAGATAAAGTTTTACTTTGAAATCGATAAGACAAAAAATAACATCTTTTTGTTTTTATTTTTTACTTTCATTGTAATTGCTTTCAAATTAATACATTATAACATATATATATTATATTTTTGCTTGAAGGCAATTACAATGCATGTATCACATAAAATTCGATACTTTTTTTTTATATAAAATGAACTTGACAAGTCTAATCCTGGCAAAGGATCGCTCAGTGTGTAGAACATTGTACAGACTGTTTCGACTTTATTAAGTCTCATCAGAGATTATATACTAATGACTTCCCTCCGACAAAATCGAAACTGGGATCTCAGCAGGCATAGTCAAAGACCATACCGCCTCGGACACAGTACACAGCTAACAATCCCTGCAAAATTAATCTTGTCAAATGATACTTACACGCCTCTACCATAATAGGTAAGGGGATGTTGAGTGAATAATAACAAACCAGGCCTTATGCTCTTCGGCAAAGTGAATAAGATTTTTTGGATGTTTGGTTTTTTTAGAAGCATATATATATATATGTGTGTGTGTGTGTGTGTGTGTGTGTGTGTCATATTATATGATTTGTTTTAGAAATATCATATATTTATTTACTTATTTATTTATTAATTTTTATTTCTAAACTCCGACAGTATAAAAAAAACTCTCGGCTTTATAGTTTGTAATTATACAATGCAATCTTGGAGAAAAAATATATATAAAAAAAAGAAATTATCCTGATGATCCGTTAGGAGAAACCTAGGTAGATATTCTGACTTATTAGGCTTACTTTATTATTATTCATATATATATATATATATATATATATATATATATATATATATATATATATATATATATATAATTAATTTCTTGTTATTAATATTGGAGAAATGATTATAAAGTGCTCAATTATTTATTTAAGAGCTGTATTTATTTATTTATTTAAGTCACCAATAAAAAAAAGTCAACGTCTCTGATGACGGATAAACATCTGAAACCATTGATAAGACGTACTTTGTATTGGTGACTTAAATAAATAAATAAATATATATATATATATATATATATATATATATATATCATATTTATATGATTTGTTTAAGAAATAATTTCCATCAGTTTCACTAGCAAATATATGCACCCTCTGGATGCAAGTACTTAAGTTTTAATGTAATAAAATATCATATTAAATTAGAAAGGCTTATGAAACTAAATAAGAATGCAGATAAAAAGGTTTGAAACAGAGGGTGTTATAATTGAAAAATAGAACAACTGAAACTTACTCTTCCATCACTCCCAGCTTTCATTGCTGAATTTTCATAATTTAACTATTTAGTTAAAATAGGAAGTAAAGAATAAAATTACAGTTATTTCTTCTTGTTATTTCTTTTAAGATTCATCCCTGAGATTTTTGCTCATATTTATTAAGATAAAACCAAACAATTAAAAATCAATAATACTAAGCCTATATTTATTAAAATCAAATTTTCAATATCAATATGCAAATTAGCCTTCCCATTCTCACTGTAAACCGCTATTTTGTTGTATATATAAATACAATTGCATGTTATTAGTATGTAGATATGGTCAACAGCATTAATAATGTAAAACAATTTTATTAATAATAAAGGTTTAAATAAAAAATTAAAAAAAAGAATGTGACGTAAATAACTAAGGGAATTGTGACTTGTGTAGCAATATAGTTTAGGTTACAGACAGACAAACACACAATCTCCATTATAATAAGAGATGTGTTTTAATAAATTAGTAGAAATAATTTTCATTAACTTCATGTGTATCAATAGGTTAATAGAAATCATTTTCATTAATATGTGTATTAATTAGTAAAAATAAGTAAATAAAGTCAGCGGAGTGACCTATTCTCGGTATCGGCAAGGGAGTCTATCCCCTTTTCGCTAGCACTAGACCAGGGAGATTGTTTTTGCATCTGAGGCGGAGCGCCACACCTACCATCAGCGTCCCACTTTACTGAGCTAATTTTCATTAACTTCATGTGTATTAATAAATACTGGTTGTTGATCCGCAGTCACTACCTTCTAGCGCCTATATGATAAAAAGGAGTGGGTGTTTGCCATATTTGAATAATTCATTTGAATTAATTTTATTCTATTATATATTACTGCACAGGGCTGGGTTAGCTCAGTCGGTAGAGCATTAGGCTAGAAACCACAAGGTTCCTAGTTTGATGCCGGCCCTCGCCAACTCAGTGTATGAGTAGCACAGGGATCTGTGCGGCCAAGTAAGGAGCTGATGGTAGGTGTGACGCTCCACCTCAATGCAAAAAATACTCTCCTTGATCTAGCGCTAGTGAAAAGGGTATAGACTCCCTCGCTGATTGGCTTAATTAATTTTATTTTATTATATATTACTGAGATTGTAAATAGCTGAAGATCTCATATTCTATTTAAATATAACTAAATTTTCTTATGTTTATATGTAACCATAACATAATTTATCTATCTATCTATCTATCTATCTATCTATCTCTCACATTTTCCCCTTCCTCTCTTTCTCTCCCTTCCTCTGTCTCTATTCCTTCCTATCTCTTTCTTTCCTATCACCTCTCTCACTTTTCCCCTTCCTCTCACTCTATCTTTCTCTACATCTACAACAACAGTACAACATAGTGAATTTTCTATTTGAGTAATTTATCTATCTATCTATCTATATATATATATATATCTCACATTTCCCCTTCCTCTCTTTCTTTCCCTTCCTCTTTCTCTGTTCCTTCCTATCTCTTTCTTTCCTTCCCTCTCTCACTTTTCCCCTTCCTCTCACTCTATCTTTCTCTACATCTACAACAACAGTACAACATAGTGAATTTTCTATTTGAGTAATTTATCTATCTATCTATATATATATATATATATATCTCACATTTCCCCTTCCTCTCTTTCTTTCCCTCCCTCTTTCTCTGTTCCTTCCTATCTCTTTCTTTCCTTTCCTCTCTATCACTTTTCCCCTTCTTCTTACTCTATCTTTTTCTACATCTACAACAACAACAATACAACATAGTGAAATTTCTATTAGAGCAATCTATCTATCTATCTATCTATCTATCTATCTATCTCTCACATTTCCCCTTCCTCTCTTTCTTTCCCTTCCTCTGTCTCTGTTCCTTCCTATCTCTTTCTTTCCCTTCCTCTCTCTCACATCCTTTTCCCCTTCCTCTCTTTCTCCCTTCCTCTGTCTCTGTTCCTTCCTATCTCTTTCTTTCCCTTCCTCTCTCTCACATTTTCCCCTTCCTCTCTTTCTCTCCCTTCCTCTGTCTCTGTTCCTTCCTATCTCTTTCTTTCCCTTCCTCTCTCTCACATTTCCCCTTCCTCTCTTTCTCTCCCTTCCTCTTTCTCTGTTCCTTCCTATCTCTTTCTTTCCCTTCCTCTCTCTCACATTTTCCCTTCCTCTCTTTCTCCCTTTTCCTCTGTCTCTGTTCCTTCCTATCTCTTTCTTCCCTTCCTCTCTCTCACATTTCCCCTTCCTCTCTTTCTCTCCCTCCTCCTCTGCTTCTCTGTTCCTTCCTATCTCTTTCTTTCCCTTCCTCTCTCTCACATTTCCCCTTCCTCTCTTTCTTTCTTCCTCTTTCTCTGTTCCTTCCTATCTCTTTCTTTCCCTTCCTCTCTCTCACATTTTCCCCTTCCTCTCTTTCTCTCCCTTCCTCTTTCTCTGTTCCTTCTTATCTCTTTCTTTCTCTTCCTCTCTATCACTTTCCCCCTTCCTCTCACTCTATCTTTGTCTACATCTACAACAAAAACAATACAACATAGTGGATTTTCTATTATAGAGCAATGCACTCACAATACCCTGACTTGGAAAATATACAGTAGTACCGCCACGACTATTGTTGTATACCCACATCTCAGGTATATAATTGGTGATATATCCGGGTTAAGGGATATATTATGAAGTTGGTAGTAAGGTATATTATCACAGTAGTAGCTGGTGCGTCGAATGGCAGTACATCTTCCGAGCAGTCGTGGTGGTATTCTGACTGGTAGGCGAGTAAGCTTAGGCGCTTGTACCACCACAGTGTCGAATATTTATAGAGGATACTATCCAATTATATTATAGTTAGGGGGTACCAAGGTATTTACATATTCATTACATCAATGGGAAAGAGAGAGGCAAACAGAGTAGAGATGGGATGAGGGGCTCTTACTTGTTAACTCGGCCTCCATATTCTTCAGGGCTGATTTTCGGGTTGCTTTCTTATTTCTTGTTTGTTGATTTCTTCGAGCTGGTCATTTCTTGTTTTTGATAAATCAAGACTTGTTGGCTTTCTTAATTCTTTATTAAACAACCCATCCCATATTCGACCGCAGCTGTGAGTGCAACATCCCAAGATCTGACAACATGTCTGCTCTCAGCCAGTAACTAGTCATATCTAATCTAAAACTAATCTCCCATGCTTCTAATGGCGTGTTTTTCAAGAAGTCAAGTAAAAAGGTTATTACCCGTCAGTAACTGTCGAGGTAACTTTCCACTGGACACCTGTTATTCTGGATCTAATGAACCCTGATTCAAAATATCTGACTACAGTATGTTCATAAACTGCCTATGAATTATGTAACACTACGGCTAACACACAGTCTTGGCTTGGCAGTCATTTCTAATGGAGATCCTGATTGATGCTACCACTAATTGGGATTGGGATGGTTGGTGAGAAATTGTCATGACTTGATGATAATGATGATGACCCCTTCCTAAATAGAAGCATTACTATAATCATGGACCATCGTTACAATGGGAACCCAATAGATAGTCTAGAATTTATCTGAGTTATATTTGTATAAAAATAATCACATAATTTTAAAAAAAATCTAAATCTAGATTTTACTATACTCCAGATGGATTCTAGATTAATTGAAGTTTCTGACTTCTGTATTTACCCAACCCCTCCACCACAAGCAGGATGTGATACAAGGTCAATTTTTAAGTGGAGTTACAGGTGGCTTGAATTCAGAGTATTTATCCAACCCCTCCGCCACAAGCAGGATGTGACACGAGGTCAATTTTAAGTGGAGTTACAGGTGGCTTGAATTCAGAGTATTTACCCAACCCCTCCACCACAAGCAGGATGTGACACAAGGTCAATTTTTAAGTGGACTTACAGGCTTGATTTCAGAGTATTTACCAAACCCCTCTGAGCAGGATGTGACACAAGGTCACAGGTGGTTTGAATTGAGAGAACCCCTCTGCCACAAGCAGGATGTGACACAAGGTCAATTTTTAAGTGGAGTTACAGGTGGCTTGAATTCAGAGTATTTACCCAACCCCTCACAAGCAGGATGTGACACAAGGTCGGGTTACATGAATTCAGAGTATTTACCCAACCCCTCTCCACAAGCAGGATGTGACACAAGGTCAATTTTTAAGTGGAGTTACAGGTGGCTTGAATTCAGAGTATTTACCCAACCCCTCCACCACAAGCAGGATGTGACACAGGTCAATTTTTAAGTGGGGTTACAGGTGGCTTGAATTCAGAGTATTTACCCAACCCTCTAGGATGTGACACAAGGTCAGTTCCTTAAGGAGCAGTATGTTCAACAAATTCAGAGTTTTCCTTCTCCTAGACCGGTTGACCAAGGTTAAAGAAGTCTGCCCTACTACCCATAGCTGGAGGGAGTAGGATTCATACCTTTCCCAAGGGTAGGGCTAAGTGAAAATGCAGTTACGCGTCCAGGATTTGAACTTGTGGTGACGAGTCCATTTCCCATGACTTTAACCATTACACCACATGCTTTTTATCATATATGTGCTAGAAAGTGGTGGCTGAGGATCTTAGTGCCCTGGGTATGATGTTAAAACTGCATCTAGTGGTGAAGTTCCAATTCTGAAGCTTTGGAGAGTATGGAGTACCCCTTCATCACCATTACTCCCAGGTCAATTCTAGACCAGACTTTACTCACCTGTTGGGGTCCCATCTACGGATTAAATAAAAATTTAAAAAAAAAAATTTTGAAAATTTCTTTAAAAAAAAAATTGAATCCCCAACAAGAATGAATAAAACAAAAATGTATTTGGCATAAAATAACCGAAGGGTTGACATGCTGTAAAATCCAACCAACCAGCCAACCAAACAACCAACCTGATGGTGTGAGCTAATTTGTATCTTTTGCTTAGGACAAGAAAGAAAACAGTTTATCTATCTATACATATATAAAGGGCAGTTGAAAATAAAACAATTAACGACAAAGTACATATTTATACACATTAAATATCACCAGAACTTGGTTTTTGAGCAAAAATAATGAAGATTTGATTTATATTTAAAAATTCAATTTTGAAAAGTAACAGAAAGGAAAGTCATCTGCATGTTATTTTGTTTATCTTTTTTTTTTGTATGTTTTTTTTTTCATTTGAAATATAATATTGATTGATTAAATTAATTGCATCATTTATATCTTAAATAGTAAATCATAGAATGGAAATTTCTTACTATATTGTTATATATTTCCATGGGGATTTTTATGGGGCAATCAGCAAAGATCGTACTGTCAATAAGTAATAATGGATCTGCAAGACTAACTTAAAAAAAATCCCCCTCTACCCAGGCAACGCCAGGTAACCACTTCTAGTACATACATAATGAGCAGTTGTGTGTATCTGTATGTCCGGAGGAAACTTCAAAAATAAAACAATTAATGAAAAAGTAAATATATATACACATTAAATATCGTCAGGATTGGTTTTTGAGCAAAAATAATGAAGATTTGATTTATATTGTTTATTAATGTTAGCAGGATAGAATTTCTTTTGCATTTAATATTCTAAATAGCAGACATTAATTTTTCTTTTCAGAGTTGCTGGATCAACGCAAAGGTCTTCTTTTTACAGAAGGATTTTAATGGGGCACACTGCGAGGATCTAATTTGTGATTTAGTAATAATGGATCTGCGAGACTAAATTTTTTGCTACCCCCTACCCAGGCGATGCCAGGTAGCCACTTCTAGTTATATATATATGAGAAGGAAAAAAAGAAAGAAAGAATGAGAATGAATTCCTGTTTTATTATTCATTCACAATCTTTTTTTTTTATAATGAAACATTTAATTTTTCCTTCCAATTTTCTTTATCATGGAATCATTTTTTTATGTTTCAGGAGGTGGGGCTAGGGTGGTTGGCTGTTGACTGTAATTAGAAAGCCACCTGGATTGCCGAGGGGGAACTAATATCTGCTTTTTAAAAATACAGCACAATTCCCAGGTATATAGATCAGTTGAAATAGTAATGATTTAGATATTTTTTTGAATTTAGAGACTTGCGTAATAAATTGTTCAAAATTTTCCCAGTTTCTACTCCATTCCTCAAAACTCTATTTATAATTTAAAACCTATTTCAGTTAATCAATCATACGTTGCTACTTGATATATAAATATTAAAACATATAACCACTGAGGCGCGTGGTGTAATGGTTAAAGTCATGGGAAATGGACTCGTCGCCCCGAGTTCAAATCCTGGACATGGTAATTGCATTTCACTTAGCGCTAATACCCTTGGGAAAGGTATGAATCCTACTCTCCCTCCAGCTATGGGCAAAATAGTTGGGCAGACTGGGCTCTTTACCCTTGGTTAGGCAACCGGTCTAGGAGAAGGAAAACTCTGAATTCAAACCTGTTAAACTCTGCTTAAGAAACTGACCTTGTGTCACATCCTGCTTGTGTGGAGGGGTTGAAAAATAAATATAACCATTGAGACGGATACCTACTATGGCAAGGTCATCATACAGAACAATTTGGTTTGCTCTTCTTTCTTTGTTTAATGGCATGTCAACCAGCATGGGTTATTTAATGGCAAAGCCATCTTTGTAAAAGATCAGTAGTGGCAGTATTTAACCCATAGCTGGAGTGATGAGGGGGTTCATACCTTTCCCATGAGTATTAGTATGAAAGTGAATGTAATAGTGCAACTGGAATTCAAACTTGCTTACTACATACTATCAACCTTCATGGGTTATTTAATGCCAAAGCCATCCTTATAGAGGGAACAGTAAAAATGAAAGTAAAGAAAGGCAGAGTGGACAACTGTTCATATACAGCCAGACAGCAAGGGAGTCTATCCTTTTTTCATTAGTGTTAGACCAGGGAGATAGTTTTTGTGTCTGAGGTGAGTGTTACACCTACCACCAGCTCCCCACTTTTCCATACAGATCCAAACCGAGCTACTTATATATAATATATATATATATATATATATATATATATATATATATATATTTATTCATTCATTCATTATGTACTGTACAATACATTCATGGTGCGATTGTTACCATTGGTTTCAAAGCAGCATGTTAGCCCCTTATCATCAAGACAATGCACCCATATCTTGATGATAAGTGGCTAACATGCTACTTTGAAACCAATGGTAACAATTGCACCTTAAATGTATTGTACACTATTGTGAATAAATAAATAAATACAGCTCTTACACCCATAACCAAGCACTTTATTTTCAATTCTCTATCTATCTATCTATCTCTCCCTCTTTATATATATATATATATATATCCGGATCTTAGCCCTGAAGAGCATTAAGTGAAACTTTTAGTAGGTTTATCTGACTCATTAGATTTATCTTTATTATTTGCTCTACTTAGATATTGAGCACTTTTTACTTATTAGCTTTAGTTTCCTGGTGGTTTTGTATGAATATATATATCTTATATATATATATATATACATATATATTGTTTTTTCTTTTGGCCAAATATTGTACCAATAGATTATTTTTGACTGGTATGATTATCTTGGTCTATATATATATATATATAATATATATATATATATAGGAATATTTGTTTCTTTTCTATTTTTATTTATATTATTTTCTATTTCTTTCATTCTTACTTTCATTCTTTCATTCTTTTCTTTCTTTCTTTCTTTCTTTTTATTTCTTTCTTTTCTTTTTTTTTTTTATGTATTCTTTCTTTCTTTCTTTCTTTCTATTTTCTTTCTTTCTTTCTTTTCTTTCTTTCTTTCTTTCTTTTTTTTTTTTCTTCTTTCTTTCTTTTTTCTTTCTTTTCTTTTCATTTTTTCTTTCATTCTTTCTTTCTTTCTTTCTTTCTTTCTTTCTTTCTTTCTTTCTTTCTATTTTCTTTCTTTCTTTATGAAATCATCAAATTAGTAAAAATTAGAAGAAAGAGGCAAAAAATGATGAAATAAATTTATATTTGAATTTTAGGTATCAATTTATTGATTTATTTATATAATACTCTGTATATGCAAAAATATATACACGAATCTTGATATATACCTTTGAGTTCTCAATTTTGGTTGAATCCTATCAGGGAACGTTAGATCACCAAAGTTAAGCAGCAATGAGCCTGTTCAATACTTAGATGGGTGACCATTTAACCAACACAGGTACTGTAAGCAACCTGATATCAAAATAACTTGATTCGGCATTAAATAACCCAAAAAGGGTTGATATGCCGTAAAACAAAAAACAACCATCTTATCAGGGAAACTCTTGATATAATCCATCTCTCACTCTCTCTCTCTCTCTCTCTTTATATTATATATATATATATATATATATATATATATATATATATATATATAACTGCAAAACTGTTTTCAACAGCTATAATCGTATTATTCACTTCCACAATTATCTGTAATTAATCAATTTCTTGATTAATTCATTACAATTAACCCTGATGATCCTTTTTAGGTGAAAATTAAGTAAGTTATCTATATATGATTTTCTACTATATATATATATATATATATATATATAATATATATATATATATATATATATATATATATATATATATATATATATATATATATATATATAGAGAGAGAGAGGTGGATAATATCAAGTGTTTCCTTTAATATATACACACACACATATATATATATATATATATATATATATATAATATATATAAATTATTCTCTATCTTTATATATACTCACTTAAAAGCCACTTCTGGCAGCCATTAAGTATAAGCTATATACTATTTATCAAAGTTATATTATAATAAACTGCATATGAATAAATACAGGGAAGTACTCTAAAGAGCCAATTTAGCTAAGTTGGTAGAGCATTTGCCTATGATCCACAAAGTTTCGATCTCAACTCAGTGCATGAGCTGCACAGCTTGGATCTGTGCAGTAAAGTGGGGAGCTGATGGTAGGTGAGGTGCTCCAACTCTGATCCAAAAACAATTTCCCTAGACTTGTGCAAGGGAAAAGGGGATAGACTCCCTTGCTGTCCAGCTGATACTAACAATAGGCCACTCCACTGACTTTACTTTACTCTATATTTAGCATCTAATAGTGTACAATACATTTATGGTACGATTGTTACCATTGGTTTCAAAGCAGAATGTTAGCCCCTTATCATCAAGACAACGTGGCCACATCTTGATGATAAGTGGCTAACATGCTGCTTTGAAACTAATGATACCAATCACACCTTAAATGCATTGTACACCATTGTGAATAAATAAATACAGCTCTTACACCTGTAATCGAGCACTTTATTTTCAATTCTCCAATACTAGAAAAATAATTAAAAAAATAAGATAACTATTATCATTAAATTACAAATTGAACTGGAAATGGCTTTATTCTCTAAGTTAGAGCATTTTCATGCAATTGCACTCACAAAAATATTCACAACAATATTTGCTTTGTTGTGTTAGCACACACACACATACACACACACATACAAATACATACACAAGCACACACACAAATCGAATCATTATCACATACATATAATTTAAAAAATAAGATAACTATTACCATTAAATTACAAATTGAACTTGAAATGGCTTTATTCTCTGTTTCTTTCTTTCTTCTTTTCTATTTTCTTTCTTATTAAGTCAGTGCATTTTTATGCAATTGCACTCACAAAAATATTCACAACAATGTTTGCTTTGTTGTGTTAACACACACACACACACACACACACACATACAAATACATACACAAGCACACACACAAATTGAATCATTATCACATACATTTATGTATGCATGTATATATTTACCCAACCCCTCCTCTATATTAAATCGTACAACTCTTGTTCTTCTACAAGGAGGGCTTTGGTATAAAATAACCCATGAAGTTTGATACCCATTAAGTTTAATACGACATTAACTCTTAACATCCTGTTGAGAATTTTCTAAATCCAGATCCCCATTCCTACAAGGATTTATCAAAAAATGGCTAAAAATGGCCTTTTCATTTAAAGTTACCTGTTATTTCCCATAAATCAAAGACTTCTAAATATGTTTAATATTACATTTAAACAAAGGCTATCGTTTGGGGTGGATTAGGAAAATGAATGTGACTTCCGGACGGGTGGAATGAGGTGGTATAGGACATTAAGAGTTTTAACTAAACAATACCATTGTAAACACACACACACATACAAATACATACACAAGCACACACACAAATTGAATCATTATCACATACATTTATGTATGCGTGTATGTATTTACCCAACCCCTCCTCTATATTAAATCGTACAACTCTTGTTCTTCTACAAGGAGGGATTTGGTATAAAATAACCCATGAAGTTTGATACGACATTAAACAAAGAAATGAAACCAAACCAAACCAAACCAATCTACCATGGTCAGGATGCGACACAAGGTAATTTTTTAAGCAAAATATAGCAGATTTGAATTCAAAGTTTTCCTTCTAGACTGGTTGCCTTACAAAAGATTAAGAAGTCAGTCTGCCCTACTATTGACCCATAGCTGTTGGGGGCGGGTGAAGGGGAAGAAATGGATTGCAGCCTAATCCAGGATTTGAACTCAATGCGCCAATTCCATATCCTATAACGATAATCATTATGCTGAGCATACCTACGTATATATGTGTACTAGCAAAAGAACCCGGTTCATGGCCGGACTAAAAAAATTTTAAGAACAGAAATTTGTTAGAAATAAAAAAAAATTGTCTTTATTTTTTATACAATAAGGAGTAGGGTGGGGTCTGTTCAAAACCTGCGCCAACGGGTGTTGGGGTTGGAAGTGTCTTTTAGGTAGTTTTGTTAATTTTAAATTTTTGTTTTTTTTTTACAGTAAGGTGGTGTCTGTCTGGTTGGTTTGACACCAGTTCAAAGGTGCCGATGGGGGCTGGGAGTTGAAGGGTCTGTTAATGGTAGCTTTTGATTTTTCTGTCTTGAAAGTTAAAAACTCTGACTCGTGTTGAAAGTAGTCGAGTGGGGGTGAAAGTGTCTGTATATGGTTTTTTTTTTTTAATCATTGAATTTTATCACTTAATTAGTAAAAATCAAAACTAAATTTGTGTGTTTCTTAGATATAAGCATATTAATCTGTATGCAAGATTTCGAATCTGAGTGACATTTCTGTTCTGAGTTATAAGTCGACACGTACACACCAAACTTCCTTTTATATATATAGATATGGAGAAAATGTAGAACAAATATGGGATGTTATAACGGATGGAAATTTATAGTCGATGTTCAACATTTCTGTTAACAAAGGAAACCTTCTTCAAGACAATGAAATTACTTAAGACAAAAAGGATTGATGTTGATAAAAGATGATGGATGTTTTGAATGCGTTGAGTTTGGAAAATGTGTAGAAAAAGGTTTGTTACCGTTTGTTGATTAGCGTTAATAATTTTTTTTTTTTTTTCTTGTCTTGAAGAAGAATTCCTTTGTAAACCAAAATGTTCGAACATCGACTATAAATTTCCATCCATTATAACATACTGTGTTTGTTCTACATTTTCTCCACATACTGTTGGATTAATTTCCTCATATTACCCCCATATTTATATTGTATGTGAGGAAATATATTGGAAAAGTGAATAACGAACACAAACAATAAGTTCAATTAATATTTCATCTCTGTTAATTCAGAAACTTCTTCAGAAACAGATTCTGAAGAAATTTCCTAATTAACAGAGATGAAATATTAATTGAACTGATTTTTTGTGTTTGTTATTCACTTTTCCAATGTATTTCCTCTCAATTTGTCAGATTTTAAAAAATCTGTTATTTTCTTCATATATGTATGTATAAAGTTCATATGTATTTCCCAAAGAAGAAATGGCAAAAACCTTAATCTCTTTCTTTACAATTAGTTTATATATATATATATATATAATAATATATATATATATATATATAATCCAAAAGTACTTATATATAAATAATCCAAAAGTACTTATATATATACATATATTTAATACAATTAATATATTTAATACAATTAGTTTATATATATGTGTGTGTGTGTGTGTGTATGTGTGTGTGTGTGTGGTTTAATATTTATTATAATTCATTTAGTTATATTATTCTAAAAAATAAAGTATTGAGCACTTTTTACTTACCATTCTATTATCATTTTTAAAACACAGACACACACACACATAAGTTTGAGCTTTGTCTCTGTCTATAAAGAAGAAGGAGATATGCCACTCTAAAAAATATAGCAGCACTACCCTCTGTTGTATAATATTATATATATATATATATATGTGTGTGTGTGTGTGTTGTGTGTGTGTGTGTGTGTGTGTGTGTATGCATTTATATGTGCGTATGTGTCTGTGAGTATATATATATTTATATATGTACATATGAGAAGTAAAGGTGTTATGAAAATATATCGAAAAAAATGCAGATAAATTCAAGTAAAACCACTATTTTATTTATGCTGGAGATTAAAGTTTATTATTCTCTCATTGTATGAAAATAGATTATATATATGTATATATATATATATATATATATATATATATATATATATAATACCAAAAACATATAAATGCTAATAAATCATATATATATATAATATATATATATATATATATATATTATATATATATATTATATGAATGCTATATAAATTATATATATATATATATAATATAAATTATATATGGTATAAATGCTAAATAACCCTAGCAATACACAAGTATATAAAGCAAATAAAATATTGACAGTTTATATTGACTGATATATAATTGGACTGCCTTATTCACATTATACAAAGAATATTTTTCTTACTCTGCTGTGTATATAAATGCAATTTTCCACAGAATGGTGCACACCTACACAGGTAAGAAAAAAAGCAGATAATTGGACCTGCATTTTCTTTTTCTCCCCCCAAAATTTGTGTGCCACTCAGAAACCAACCTGCAACCAAAATGTCTTTTACCAGTTCCAGATTCATCCGCCTGTTCACTGATTCCTTCTGTCGTTCTGTTTCTGTGTCAGATATTGCAGAGCCAAAGTGCAGTGCACCTATACCCCCCTTCCTTCCATTTGACCTTACCTCCTCCTTCTCCTCTTCCTGTCCTGCTGTCTCTTCTAGTTACTTTTCATCCTCCCTCTTTTTCTTTCTCAATTAATTACTATTCCTTTTTTTTATTTTATTTTTTTATTTCATTTTTTTTATTTCTTTTTTTCTTTTTCTAATTTTTTCTTTCTTTTTTCCTTTTTCTAATTTTTTTCTTTCTTGAAGGGTATAGGGTTTTATCTTTTTTTTCTTTCTTTTTTTCTTTCATTTTTTCTTTCTTTTTTTCTTTTTCTATTTTTTTTCTTGAAGGTTATAGGGTCTTAAATTTTTTTCTTTCATTTTTTCTTTCATTTTTTTCTTTCTTTTTCTTTTTCTGATATTTTTTCTTTCTTGGGGGGTATAGGGTTTTATCTTTTTTTTTTCTTTCATTTTTTCTTTCATTTTTTTCTTTCTTTTTTTCTTTCTCTAATTTTTTTCTTTCTTGAAGGTATAGGGTTTTATCTTTTTTTTTCTTTCTTTTTTCTTTCATTTTTTTCTTTCTTTTTTTTCTTTTTCTAATTATTTTTCTTAAAGGGTATAAGATTTTATCTTTTATTTTCTTTCATTTTTTCTTTCATTTTTTTCTTTCTTTTTTTCTTTTTCTAATTTTTTTTTCTGAAGGTTATAGGGTTTTATTTTTTTTCTTTCATTTTTTTCTTTCATTTTTTTTTCTTTTTTTCTTTTTCTAATTTTTTTTTTCATTCTTGAAGGGTATAGGGTTTATCTTTTTTTTCTTTCATTTTTTCTTTCATTTTTTTTTCTTTCTTTTTTTCTTTTTCTAATTTTTTTTCTTTCTTGAAGGGTATAAGGTTTTATCTTTTTTTTCTTTCATTTTTTCTTTCATTTTTTCTTTTTTTTCTTTTTCTAATTTTTTTTCTTTCTTGAAGGGTATAGGTTTTATCTTTTATTTTCTTCATTTTTTTTCTTTCTTTTTTTCTTTTTCTTAATTTTTTTTTTTTTCTTGAAGGGTATAGGGTTTTATCTTTTATTTTCTTTCATTTTTTTTCTTTCTTTTTTTCTTTTTCTAATTTTTTTTCTTTCTTGAAGGGTATAGGGTTTTATCTTTTATTTTCTTTCATTTTTTCTTTCATTTTTTCTTTCATTTTTTTCTTTCTTTTTTCTTTTTCTAATTTTTTTTTCTTAAAGGGTATAGGGTTTTATCTATATCTGCTAATCTCTCATTTCTTAACTTCTTTAAATTTTCTTCTTTCTTGTCTCTCATTCTCCCACACTTTCTCTTTTCCTGCTAATATTTTTTTCATTCATTATTCCATTCATTATTTTCTCTTCACTCAATTCTTGGATCCCATTTTCTTATTTATTTTCTTTTTTTCTCTCTTTCTTTTTTCTTTTTTTCTTTTCTCAAAGGATATGGGGTTTTATCTACCTCTTCTAAACTCTTATTTCTTAATTCTTAAAATGTTCTTCTTTTTTTTCTTCTCCTTCTCTCACACTTTCCCTTTTCCCAAAATTTTTTTTTCATTCATTTTCCTGTTTTTGGATGCCATTTTCTCATTTATTTTCTTTTTTTCTTTTCTCAAAATATTAATAACTATTCCTTTTTTCTCTTTTTTTTTTTCTTTCATTTTTCATTCATTCTTTTCTTCCTTTTTTTTTTTTTTTTTTCTATTTTTTTTTCTCGAACAGTATAGAGCTTTATCTACCTCTTCTAACCTCTTATTTCTTAATTTCTTTAAATTTTCTTTTCTTTTTTTCTTCTCATTCTCTCACACTTTCTCTTTTCCCATGAATATCTTTCTTTTTTTTCATTAATTTTCCTGTTCTTGAATAACATTTTCTAATTGATTTTCTATTTTTCTTTCTTTTTCATTTTCATATTTTTCTTTTTCTTTTTCCTTCTTAAAGTGTTTTAGCTACTTCTTTGAATCTTTCATTTCTTGATTTAGAAAAAAGAATTATTTCTTTTCATTTTCTCACATTTTCCCTTTATCTTTCCCATTAATTTTTTTTTTAAATCTATTTTTCTTTCCTTACTCCTGTGCTTGGATATCATTTTTAATTCATTTTCTTTTTTTTTTTTTCTTTTTCTTTTTTTCTTCTCAAAGGGTTTTAGCAACATCTTTTAATCTTTCTTCTTTTCAACTTCTTTAAATATTCTTCTTTCTTTCTTTCTTTCTTCCTTTCTTTCTTTCTTTCTTTCTTTCTTCTCATTTTCCCACTCTTTCTCCATTCTGCTAATATCTTTTTTTTTTCTTCATTTGGGTTCTTGGAGGCCATTTTCTTTTTTCTCTTTCTTTTTTTTTTTTCTTGAAGGATATAGGTTTTTTATTCACCTCATCTAATTTCTCATTTGTTAACTTCTATAGATTTTATTTTTTCTTTCTTCTTATTCTCCCACATTTTTTTATCCACTTTTCTTTCCTTACTACCATTAATGAAGGTCATTTTCTCATTAATTTCTTTTTTTCTTTCTTTCATTTTCTGTCTTTCTCTTTTACATATTCTTTACCATTTCTTTTTATTAAATTTACTTCTCTTATTTCCTTCATGGAATAACTTTTTCTTTGAATGAATTCTTCTCTCCATTTTACCTTCTTGTTTATATCTTTGCTCTCCTTATTATTTTTCTTGTTGATGTGTTGTTATGTTAATTATTATTATTATTATTATTATTATTATTATTATTATTATATTATTATATATTATTATTATTATTATTATTATTATTATTATTATTATTATTATTATTATTATTATTATATTTTAATTATTATTATTTTCTTCTTCTTCTTCTTCTTCTTTCTTCTTCTTCTTCTTCTTTCTTCTTCTTCTTCTTCTTCTTCTTCTTCTTCTTCTTCTTCTTCTTCTTCTTCTTTCTTCTTCTTCTTCTTCTTCTTTCTTCTTCTTCTTCTTCTTCTTCTTCTTCTTCTTCTTCTCTTCTTCTTCTTCTTCTTCTTCTTCTTCTTCTTCTTCTTCTTCTTCTTCTTCTTCTTCTTCTTCTTCTTCTTCTTCTTTCTTCTTCTTCTTCTTCTTCTTCTTCTTCTTCTTCTTCTTCTTCTTCTTCTTCTTCTTCTTCTTCTTCTTCTTCTTCTTCTTCTTCTTCTTCTTCTTTCTCTTCTTCTTCTTCTTCTTCTTCTTCTTCTTCTTCTTCTTCTTCTTCTTTTCTCTTCTCTCTTCTTTTCTTCTTCTTTCTTTCTTCTTCTTCTTCTTCTTCTTCTTCTTCTTCTTCTTCTTCTTCTTCTCTTCTTCTTCTTTCTCTTCTTCTTCTTCTTTACCAATTTATTAATCCCATTCTTCTCCTTTTTTTATTTGCTTTTACAACTTTGGTCTCCCTCCTTTCAATTATCCCTTTTTTTCATTTTCTTTCTTTCTGGTCTTTTTTTTTCCTTCCTCAATTAAATAATTATTCTGTTTTCTTCATTCAACTACTTTAATTTTTATTTTATTATTATTATTATTATTATTTATTGTCATTATTATTATTATTATATTATTATATTGTTGTTGTTATTGTTATTGTTATTATTGTTGCTATTGTTATTGTTATTGTTATTATTATTATTGTCATTATTGTTGTTATTGTTATTGTTATTATTGTTATTATTATTATATTATTATTGCTTATTATTGTGTTGTTGTTATTGTTATTATTGTTGTTATTGTTATTATTGTTATTATTATTGTTATTGTTATTGTTGTTGTTGTTGGTGTTGCTGTTGTTGTTGTTGTTTCTTCTTCTTCTTTATATTTCTCACTTCTTCTTCTTCTTCTTCTTCTTCTTCTTCTTCCTTCTTTATATTCTCATTCTTCTTCTTCTTTATATTCCTCACTTCTTCTTCTTCTTCTTCTTCTTCTCTTCTCTTCTTTATATTCTCATTCTTCTTTCTTCTTTATATTCTCACTCTTCTTCTTCTTCTTCTTCTTTTATATTCTTCTTTTCTTCTTCTTATATTCTCACTCTTCTCTTCTTCTTCTTCTTCTTCTTCTTCTTCTTCTTCTTCTTCTTCTTCTTCTTCTTCTTCTTCTTTATATTCTCACTCTTTCTCTTCTTCTTCTTCTTCTTTATATTCTCACTCTTCTTCTTCTTTCTTCTTCTTTTCTTCTTCTTCTTCTCTTTTATTCTTCTCTTCTTCTTCTTCTTCTTCTTCTTCTTCTTCTTCTTGATCCCATTTATCTTTCTTGCTTTTTTTCCGTCAAGTTGTCTCCTCTTTTTTTAGCTCCTTTACAGTTTATCTCTTTTCTTCTTCCTTTTCTTTCTCTCCTTTTTCCTCTTCATTCTTTTCCATCATTCCATCAGCCTTTCTTTTGTTGTTTTAGATTTTATACTTCACTCACCCTTTCTTCTACCCCTATTTTATTTTTATATTTATTTTTATGTGCTACTCATGACCTAATAACAACTAGCTTCAGGTTCATTAAAATAATTTGAATTCTTCTAAAATTTTAATTTGCTTAAAGCAAAATTATTTTCCCTAAAGCCTTCAATTTGACTGAGAAGAAAAAAAAATTAAATCATTTTTTTCTGTCTTTATATTTCCCTTCCCCTCAAAGTCTGCAACCCTTAGTATCCAATTGAAAAAAAACATAAATGGTTTTATTTTTTACTGTAAGGTATGAAAACTCATTTAAATAAATCATGATTCCAACCATACATATATTATAAATATAAGAAAGCTATAATAATTAAATAAATAAATAAATATATATATATATCATATTGGCAAGTCGGATTTCAAATCAAGCACCAGGGCGCGTTCTTTTCCGGAAATCTATAAAAAAGGCTTTTCTGCTGATGAGGCCCTAATAGGCCGAAATGTTACATACAGAGATTGATTTTTCTCGATTTGTTAGCCATACATTTAATAGTATTCCCGCCTAATTCATATATTAATTAATTTTAATTTTTCAAAATTAGGTACGACATTCCAATTAAGCACTTATTCTTCCAGAAAATTATCGGCAAAAGCCATTCCAAACAAACCGTAGTTATATATATATATATAATATATATATATATATGTATATGTATAGATAAATAAATAAATATATTTTTTTTTTTTGTCATTCGATGTGCTTTCGATGTATCACGTTCTCCCTCAATGCATGGCTAGACATGTCTGCAAGCTACCTCCAGCCGAGGATAGAAACCCAGCATCTTAACTACTTGGCTATCAACCACCTGCAGAGAAGGAGTAGATTTTAACTGTTAAATACATACACATATATGTTACAGCCATTAGAGAGTTCTCATCCTGTTTATAAATGTAAATATAAATAAATAAATAAATGAATGAATATATATATACATAAATAAATAATATATATATAAATAAATAAATAAATAAATAAAATCCCATATGCTTTGATAATTTAGAATTCCACAAAACTTCTCTCCGCGTCAAAAATCTGTTTCATTTGCGATACACGTAATACGTCATTAACGGTCTTTCTCGTCATATCTTTTTTTTTAAAAAAGTTCTTTTTCGAACATTTAAAAAATTCTCCACTTTTTCCAACAAATTTAATTTCAAATAAGGATTTACTCTGATGAAGGTCAATTTTCTTTGTGTTGGAACATTTCTACATTTTTTCTATTATCATTATTTCATTTCATTTGGTATTTAAAATGATAATAGTTTGAATAATGTACACCAATGGATAAACTCCTGACCCGAAACAAGTGTAAGTTTAAAATTGCATTCAAAATATCCTATATTATCCATTCATACTTTCTTTCCTTTATTCATTTTTTCAACATACTTGCCGAATTCAACTCCAGCTTCATTTTACATATATATATATATATATATATATATATATATATATATTATATATATATGATAAATAAGTAAATAAATATAATATTATATACATTATAGTAATATATTTAATATATATGAATTAAATATATATATATATATATATAATAATATATATAATATATATATATATATATATATTTAGAAGGTATGAAAGGAATTTAACCAAAATTGAGAAAATCAAATGTACATATAAAAGATTTGCGTATATACTTATAAATATTAGGTCTATGCTGCATATCCTTTTACATTACTAAGTATATTATAAATAAATATATGAAAGCTTATTTAATCAGAAATAAAAATTGCCTACCTTCACCTTATTTCAGAAATAAATTTAACTTTGCCTACCTTTGCCTCTTCATCTGATTATGAATATATATATATATATATATAATATATATATATATATACCAACCCCTCTGCATTGAGTTGAGTGACACTTTAAAGTAGAGTTTAAATAGGTTTTAATTCAGAGTCTTTCTTCCCCTCTCGTGTGTGTGTTTGTATGCATATGTGTTTGATCTTCTCTCT
>CM042147.1:127713256-127723256 GCA_023376005.1 Doryteuthis pealeii
GGTATAAGGGTTTGGTTATCTTTTTTTTTTCTTCATTTTTTTCTTTCATTTTTTTTCTTCTTTTCTTTTTCTAATTTTTTTTTTCTTAAAAGGGTATAGGATTTATTCTTTTATTTTCTTTCATTTTTTTTTTCTTCATTTTCTTTCTTTTTTTCTTTCTAATTATTTTTCTTTCTTGAGTAAGGGTCATAAGGTTATCTTTTTTTTCTTTCATTTTTTTTCATTTTTTTCCTTTCTTTTTTTTCTTTTTCTAATTTTTTTTTTTCCTTAAAAAGGATTCTTATAGGGTTTATCTTTTATTTTCTTGTCATTTATTTCTTCCATTTTTTCTTTCATTTTTCTTCTTTTCTTTCTAAATTTTTTTTCTTAAAGGTATAGGGTTTTATCTATACTGCTAATCTCTCATTTCTTAACTTCTTTTAAATTTTCTTCTCTTGTCTCTACATTCCCCACACTTTCTCTTTCCTGCTAATATTTTTCATTCATTATTCCATCATTTTCTCTTCACTCAAATTCTTGAGATCCATTTTCTTATTTATTTCTTTTCTTTTTTCTCTCTTTCTTTTTCTTTTTTTCTTTTCTCAAAGGATATGGGGTTTTATCTACCTCTTCTAACTCTTATTTCTTAATTCTTAAAATGTTTCTTTCTTTTTTTTTTTCTTCTCCTTCTTCCACACTTCCCTTTCCCCCAATTTTTTTTTTCATTCAATTCCGTTGATTGGCCCATACCATTTTCATTATTTTCTTTTTCTTCTCCAAAATAATTAATAACTATTCACTGTTTTTCTATTTTCTCATTATCTTTCATCATTTCTTTTCTTCGCTTGTTTTTTTTTTTTATTCTATTTTTTTTTTTTTTTCTCGAACAGTATAGGCTCTTACTACCTCTTCTAAACTTTATTCTTAATTCTTTTAAATTTTCTTTATCTTTTTTTTCTTCTCATTTCTCTCCACACTTTTCTCTTCCCATGAATATTCTTCTTTTTTTTTCATTAATTTTTCCGTTCTTTGAATAACATTTTCTAATGATTTCTATTATTTCTTTCTTTTTCATTTTGTATTGTTTCTTTTTTTTCTTTTTCCTTTCTTAAAGGTTTTAGCTACTTCTTGAATCTTTTCATTTCTTGATTTAGAAAAAAAAGAATTATTTCTTTTCATTTTCTCACATTTTCCCTTTATCTTTCCCATTAAATTTTTTTTTTTAAAATCTATTTTTCTCTTTCCTTACTCCTGTGCTGGATATCACTTTTTTTAATTCATTTTTTTTTTTTTTTTCTTTTTCTTTTTTTCTTCTCAAAGGGGTTTTAGAACATCTTTTAATCTTCTTCTTTTTTCAACTTCTTTAAATATTCTCTTTCTTCTTTCTTCCTTTCTTGGCTTTCTTCTCTTTCTTTCTTCTCATTCCACCCCCTTTCTCCATTTCTGCTAATATCTTTTTTTTTTCTTCATTTGGTTCTTGGAGGCCATTTTCTTTTTTTTTCTTTCTTTTTTTTTTTCTTGAAGGATATAGGTTTTTTTTTATTCACCTCATCTTAATTTCTCATCTTTTTGTTAACTTCTATAGATTTTTTTTTTTCTTCTTTCTTATTCTCCCCACATTTTTTTATCCACTTTTCTTCCTTACTACCATTAATGAAGGTCATTTTCTCATTTAATTTCTTTTTTTCTTCTCTTTCATTTTCTGGTTCTCTTTTACATATTCTTATCATTCTTTTATTTAAATTCCTTCTCTTATTTCCTTCAATGGATAAAACTTTCTTTGAATGATTGCTTCTCCATATTTTACCTTCTTGTTTATATCTTTGCTCTCCCTTATTATTTTCTTGTTGATGTGTTTTATTATTATTATTATTATTATTATTATTATTATTCTTCTCTTCTTCTTCTCTTCCTCTTCTTCTCTCCTTCTTCTTCTTCTTCTTCTTCTTCTTCTTTACCAATTTATTAATCCCATTCTTCTCCTTTTTTTATTTGCTTTTACAACTTTGTCTTCCCTCCTTTCAATTATCCCTTTTTTCATTTTCTTTTCTCTGTTTTTTTTTTTCCTTCCTCAATTAAATAATTATTCTGTTTCTTTCATTCAACTACTTTTAAATTTTTATTATTATTATATATTATATATTATTTATTATCATTATATTATATTATTATTATTATTGTTGTTGTATGTATTGTATTTTTGTGCTATTGTTATGTTATTGTTATATTATTATTGTCATTATTGTGGTTGTTTATGTATTTATTATTGTTATATTATTATTAATTATGTATTAATGTTGTTTGTTATTGTTAATTTTGTTATTATTATTGTTGATTTATTGTTATGTTGTTGGTTGTTGTTTCTCTCTTCGTTCTTCTTCTTTAATTCTCACTCTTCTTCTTCTTCTTCTTCTTCTTCTTCTTCTTTATATTCTTCTTCTCTTATATTCTTCTTCTTCTCTTCTTCTCTCTTATATTCTCACTCTTCTCTTCTTCTTCTTCTTCTTCTTCTTCTTCTTTCTTTTAATCTCACCACTCTTTCTTCTCTTCTTTATATTCTTCTTCTCTTAGATTAATTCTTCTTCTTCTCTCTTCTTCTCTTCTTCTTCTTCTTCTCTTCTTGATCCCATTTATCTCTTGCTTTTTTTCATCAAAGTTGTCTCCTCTTTTTTTAGCTCCTTAACAGTGTATCTCTTTTCTTCTTCCTTTTCTTTCTCTCCTTTTCCTCTTCATTCCTTTCCATCATATCCACAGCCTTTCTTTTGTTGTTTTTTAGATTTTATACTTTCCTCACCCTTTTTCTACCCCTATTTTATTTTTATTTATTTTATTGTGCTACTCATGACCTAATAACAACTAGCTTCAGGTCATTAAAAATAATTTGAATTTCTTCAAAATTTTAATTTTGCTTAAAGCAAAATTTTATTTTCCCTAAAGCCTTCAATTTGACGAGAAGAAAAAAAAAATTAAATCATTTTTTTCTGTCTTTATATTTCCCTTCCCCTCAAAGTCTGCGATCCTTAGTATCCAAATTGAAAAAAATCATAAAATGGTTTTATTTTTTACTGTAAGGTACGAAAACACATTAAATAAATCTAATCCAACCATACATATATATATAAATATAAATGTAAATATAAATAATTAAATAAATAAATAAATAAATATATATATATATATTTGGGAATAAAAAGGCCTTAAATACCATGGGTATCTGGTTATGGACCATTTCCACTCGCGAGTATGCTCACGAGCTTCTCAGACCACTGATATATTTATAGAAAATATATCAGTGGTCTGAAGAAGCTCATGAGCATACTCGCGAGTGGAAATGGTCATAACCACGATACCCATGTATTTAAGCCTTTTTATTCCCAAAATAACTTTGCTCTGTTACAATAATTAAACATTGAGCTCTCATACGGAACCTGAACTCTACAACAAACTACGGGTAGAGAATTAGGACCCACTGAATCACCCTTGTACCAAGAAACTTGGTACCGCACCAAAGTGTATATATATATATATATAATATATATATATATATATATATATATATATGTATATGAATAGATTAAATAATAATATATATATATTTTTTTGTCATCGATGTGTTTCGATGTATCACATCTCCTCAATGTGGCTAGACATGTTCTGCAAGCTACCTCCAGCCGGGATAGAAACCCAGCATCTTAACCACTTGGCTATCAACCATCTGCAGAGAAGGAGTAGATTTTAACTGTTAAATACATACACATATATGTTACAGCCATTAGAGAGATCCCATCCTGTTTATAAATGTAAATATAAATAAATAAATAAATGAATGAATATATATATATACATAAATAAATAATATATATAAATAAATAAATAAATAAAATCCCTTATGCTTTGATAATTTAGAATTCCACAAAACTTCTCTCCACATCAAAATCTGTTTCATTTGCGATATAACGTCATTAACGGTCTTTCTCGGTCGTATCTTTTTTTTAAAAAGTTCTTTTTCGAACATTTAAAAAATTCTCCGCTTTTTCCAACAAATTTAATTTCAAATAAGGATTTACTCTGATGAAGGTCGAATTTTCTTTGTGTGTGGAACATTTCTACATTTTTTCTATTTATTTTGATTTCATTTGGTTATTTAAAAATAATAATAGTTTGAAAATGTACACATGGATAAACTCCTGACCGAAACACGTGTAAGTAAAATTGATTAAAATATCCTATTTTATCCATCTATACTTTCCTTCCTTTATTCATTTTTTTCAACATACCGCCGAATTCACTTCCAGTTTCATTTTACATATATAATATATATTATATATAATATATATAATATATATATGAAATAAATATATATATATATATAAATATATTATATATATATATATATACATATATATATTATATATTGGAATTGTATGAAAAGATTTAACCAAAATTGAGAAATCAAATGTACATATAAAGATTTTGCGTATATACTTATAAATATTAGTCTATGTGTATATCTTTACATGTACTAAGTATATCATAAATAAATATATGAAAAGCTTAATTTATCAGAAATAAAAATTTGCCTACCTTCACCTTATCAGAAATAAATTTAATTTGCCTACCTTTGCCTCTTCATCTGATTAGAATAATATATATATATATATATATATATATATTACCAACCCCTCTGCATGAGTTGGATGTGACACTTTAAGTAGAGTTTAATGGGTCTGAGTTCAGAGTCTTCCTTCCTCTTCTCTGTGTGTGTTTGTATGCATATGTGTTTGTGTGTGTATCTGTGTGTGTGTGTCTGCGCGCACATGGGTGGTGTGCGTGTGTGTGTGTGTGTGTTATTGCCACAGAAAGATGGATTCATGCTCAAATTATAGTTGAGACTGTTTGTATCCCCTTCAAACTAATGTCACTAAAAAAGACACAAATCCAATTCTTTATTACCCAACTATAGGTAAATAGTGGGGCAGACTTGTAGGATAACTAGCATAGGAAAAGGAACAGATCTAAAAATCAACCCCCCCTTCTAATATTTCATTCCAGGGTAAGGCTACACCTTAGAGATCTTGTGGTAGGCTCAGCCTTCCACAAGATATATATATATAATATATGAAGTGAACAAACAATGTGTTTGAAATGGCGATGGCCGACAATTTTGGGGAGATTATGTGCTTAATTAAAGTCATACCTAATTTGTTAATTAATTAATTATAATTAAATGAAGTAGGCATGCATATCAGTTTAAATGTAAAGCGTAAACAAATTGAGAAAAAGTCGGTCTCTGTATGTACATTTCAGCCTATTAGGCCTCATCAGCAGAGCTATAGACAGGGCAGCGCTTAGTGCATGATTCGAACCCTACCTGTCAGGCTGACAGGCGGATACTCTAACCATTACACCAGCAGGCTTCCCCAGAATTTCTCGTTTATGAAAATGAAGATGACTTAACGGTGAATAAAATATCAAGTTTACTATCAGCAGGTGGCATGTTAATATTATACAATTTGACTTTTGAATGATATGGACAGCCATCTAACATTGTTTTTTAACAAATTTATTTCCATTTTTTGTGTGAGACTTTAATTGTATTATTCACTTCCCCGATTGTCCATAATTAATCAATTATTTTGATTAATTTATTATGGTTAACCCTGATGATCCATTTTTTGGGAAACTTAAGTAGGGTATCAATGTATATCTTCCTATTATACATATATATATATATATATATTTATGTATATATATATATATTTATAAAAAAAAGAAGGTCCGCAAAATGGATTATATTTTTAGAAAAAGGTTTTTTATTTTTTTATTTTTATTTTTATCTTACATTTGCGACACGTGTTTCAGATCTTCTGATATCTTCTTCAGGCATTGATTAATCATATCATGATATAATATAATCCATTCTTTTTTATAAAATATCTAATTTTCTCCCATTGGACCCATAATAACACTTTAAAATATATATATATAATATTATATATATATATATATATATATATTAGTGGAATATACCTGGTATCTATCTATATCTTTCTAATATATATATATATATATATATTATATATATATATATAATATATGAATTAGTGGAATATACTTGGTTTGAATCCAGAGTTTTCCTTCTCCTAGATTAGTTGCCTTAACAAGGCTAAAGAACCCAGCCTATCCAACTATATACCCCACCCAGCTGTATCTTATCTTGGTCTTCCTTCACATCATGGGAATGCCATCCTTTGTTGCATTCACAACCTTCAAGTAAGAAAGTGTTAATTCAATCATATAAAATTAGAATTAACAGACAATATGACATGGCATTACATTGAATGTGAATGAGAATAGAAAGGGAAAGGAGGAAGAAAGAGAGAAAAGCAAAGAAAAGAAGGAAGGAATGCAAATATATAAACAAAGAAATAAAGAAGAAACAAAAAAAATATTTTGCAAGAAATGAAGAAAGAGAAGAAAGAAAAAAAGAAAAAAAGAAAGAAAAGAAAAAGAAAGAAGAAAGAAAAGAAAAAGAAAAAAAAAAAAGAAAAAAAAAAAGAAGAAGAAAGAAGAAAAAAAAAAGAACAAAAAAAAGAAGAAAAAAGAAAGAAAGAAAGAAAAAAAAAGAAAAGAAAGAAAGAAAAGAAAGAAACAAACAAACAAACAAAGAAAAAAAAAAGAAAGAAAAAGAAAAAGAGAGAAAAAAAGAAAAGAATGATTTTGCCATTCAAGATTGAAATGAAGAAACAGAATCAAAAAGAAAGAAAGAAAGAAAAGAAAGAAAAAAAGAAAGAAAAAAGAAAGAAAAAAAAAAAAGAAAGAAAGAAAAAAAAGAATGATTTTGCACATGTTCAAGATTGAAAATGAAGACAGAAACAGAATTAAAAGAAAGAAAGAAAGAAAGAAAGAAAGAAAGAAAGAAAGAAAGAAAGAAAGAATGATTTTGCATGTGTTCAAGATTGAAATGAAGATAGAAACAGAATTAAAGAAAGAAAGAAAAAAAGAAAGAAAGAAAGAAAGAAAGAAAATGATTTTGCATGTGTTCAAGATTGAAATGAAGACAGAAACAGAATCAAAAGAAAGAAAGAAATTCATGTACAAAGTGAATGTACATAAAGAACTGTTAACTCTGTGACGGTAATTTGAATTATATAATGAGATGATAACAACATTGGAAAGTTGAGACAATGTTTTATATATAAGAGTGTAATCCCAAAGATAAGATCTCCATATTGCTGGGAACACAAGGGAAATGTTTGTACAGCAATTGGCAACACTGTTGTGCCTGTTGTGCATGCAACTACACCTGCAGCAGCCACACTCAGTCTTGGCTTCACAGTCTTTTCTGATGGAGCTCCTGACTGACGCTACCACCAGGTGTAGAGTTTGCGCAGTCAGTCGTTTTTTGAATTCAAAATGGAATGAAACCAATTGAAATTCATCACCAATTAACAGAAGTGTATGGCAAGTCCTGCATGGATGTCAAAAATGTCCATAAGTGATGTAGGGAGTTTGCAATGATGATGAGGTTCAATGCTTTCTTACTGATATGGTGGCAGGCTGGTATGATATGGTCATACAAAAACTGGTAAGGCTTCAACAAAAATGAATTGACTGAAATGGCAATTATGCAGAAAAATAGATACATGTTCAAATAACGAAAAAAAGGCATTGTGCATTTTTAGGTGTTTTATGTGTGTGGTTGTGCGTGTGTGTCTTTTTTCGATACACACACTCACACACTCTCATACTCACACCGTAAAAGAGAATATTTGACGTCACATTTCAAACCGTCCAATTTTCAGCGTCTTTTCTTCAGATTTCAAATTTTTAACAGACTGATAAACAAGAACAATCGCTTGCGTTTCTCGTTATTCTGTGATACAAATTTTTTATCACCTTCCTTATACCAACAAATGCCCTGAAGATGATCTAATTAATAGATCGAAACACTGGAGCGTCGGCCAATAAACTTACCACTCAACTTATTTAAACCTGTGTTTTTTCAATTTTCTTAATATACTACATACCGTCGGATTCACTTCCATCACTTCACATATATATATATATATATATGAAGATAGGATGGATGGGTTTAGAATCTGACAATATGAGGTAGATAAAAGGATAAGTGAGCAAGAAATGAATAACTCAAAACAAATCAAGGGTTGAAATGATTTCGTCCGTGTTACCCGGACATCGTCAGTCGCAAAATTTACGTGCGTACATACCCCTCACCAAATCATATGTACGCACGTAAATTTTGAGTTATTCATTTCTTGCTCACTTATCCTTTTATCTACCTCATATATATATAATATATATATATATATATATATAAATTATATATGCATAAATATATATATGTTTTGTTAAACTCTACTGACAATTCTTGTTGGGCGAGTTTTTGTTTGATCCTTTCTAACTGTCTGAAAAAACTTTTGGTGGATTGCTACACCAGTTCCACCCTGACATTAAAAAGATGGCCAGACAGTTAGAAAGGATTGAACAAAAACTCATCTGATGAGAATTGTCAGTTTAACAAAACATGTATAAAAGAAAAAATGCTGCCAAAATATACTTATTTTAATATATATATATATATATATATATATATATATATATATATATATGTGTGGAGAAAGGTAGACAAACATGGGATGTTATGGAAACTGGATGTTTATTGTCGACGATGCAACGTTTCGGTCTCTTGATTAAATTAAATTTAATTAGACCATCTTAAGGATTTGGATATAGTAGTTGCTTCAATGATGGACATTCTTAAAATGCTGAAAACGGAAGGTCGTCAGTAGGGGGATGGGTGGTTGCAGGTGGTTAGTGGATTTTCTTCTCACTAGATGGGGAGTGTCAGAATGGTGGATGGTGGTACCACAGGTGTTGGTCTAGAAAGTTGGATTGTTGAGGATTGGTTAACTGAATATGTGTATGTGTGTGTGTGTCTGTTTAATTTTTTTTGTTTATATGTGTTAAGGAACTGGATTTGTCGTTAATTATATGTGTGTGGTTGATATGTTAGATCTTTTTATTTTTATTTTTATTTATTTATTTATTTTTTTTTTTATAAAGGGGTATAGAGTATATATATATATATATATATAATATATATATATATATATATATTGTAGAAAGTTTCATCAAAAAAGGATAATCAAGATTAATTGTAATGAATCAATTAATTAAAGACATTTGCAGGAAGTGAATAATAAAATTATAGCCGTTGAAAAAAGTTTTTGCAGTGAAGATGAATGCTAGAAGATTTTCACTCCAAAACTATTTTCAACGGCTATAATTGTATTATTAACTTCAACAATTTTCTTTAATTAGTTAATTTCTTGATTAATTCATTACAATTAACCCTGATGATCCTTTTGGGGGAATCTTAAGTAGGTTATCTATATATACCTTCCTATTAAATCTGCTCTACTAATGTATTGAGCACTTCATATTCTTTATAACCGTGACTTATTCGGTTGATATTGGTATTGTCTGTCGATGTTGAGATTAACCCCCATGAGTTTTCTTCTTTATCATATATATATATATATATATATATATATATATATATATACAATGATTAAGTGGCATTGACTTTATGTCTACATTTTCCTAACTTAAGTCATTGGCACCAACAAATCTTTTTAAACATAACTACACAACATGCCAAATAAAATACTCTGCCAATCTTTTATTTAGCACTTGTAGAAGAATATTAATTGAATAAATGTGGTTATAAATGTAAGAACAATATCAAAAGGTGTAAATTGGTATGGAGAAATGTCCTTATCATATGTCGTGTATGTGTAGTTTCTAAGAGATGAAAGTTTAGAAATGTGTTTATTTGTTGTTGGTTGTTCACAATTAAATCCGCCTGTGTATACACAAGTAAACTAAGGACATTATGCTGTGCACTCTTCTGTGTTGTCATGTTTAATTTGACATGAGGTTAGCTGGGGACAAAAAGTCATAGAGGACGAGACAAGTGTCTAAGGCATTATGCAAG